>CM033625.1:25053359-25465625 GCA_019453435.1 Rhinogobius similis
AACATTTATACATTAAAAAAAATGTACAAGGAGAAAATAACGATGGACTATGTAAATAAGGAAAGTATAAGTCAATGAAATGTAAACCATAACATAAAATTGTTAACATACATGTCGACAGTTTGTGACTTGGTCAGGGAGGAGATAGAATGAAAAAAATTGAAATTTTACTTTAGTTGATTTGTGAAAGGTGTTAGGTTTATAATATTTATCTTCTTCCTGTTCCTTTTGTTTGTGCTGATAATGTATATAATTCGTTTGCTGGAACTGTTTTTGTATTACTGTTTTCTGAATTTGTGCCAACGAAAGTAAATGGCATGATTAATCAATCGATATCAATACTCCACCTACCTGATTCACCTGATAATCTCTATTAATACAACTATCATTAAAAAGCTCAGTGTTATTACTAGGCCTGTTACTGCAGCTACATAATTGCCACTACTATAGTCCTACAGCTATTGCTCCCGCATCAATGTGTGAATGAGTTATGAGGATGTCGTGCAATCAAGCACAGAGAATGGGATCTTGTAAGGTCTGTCTTTAACATTTTAATTTCCAGAACGCCCTCAAAAGTATTACAATTGCAAAGCCTAAAATTTCTCACATTAAACTTCCTGAAGCATGGTATTTCTTCTGGATTGACAAGATGAACAATTTTGAATGTCGGGAATCATGGTGAGTCTGTCATGCATCATTTTTTTCTTTACTCCCTCCAAAAGACATTGTTTTTCAGATTTCTATCATTCTGTCTGATGTTATTAAACCAGTGCACAATCACTACCTGCAAAAACATGCTTCACAGTCAGTCTAAACAATGGATGCTCTCGCCATGGTAACAAACTTCAACTCTCCTTGACACAGGAATGAGACGTAATGATCTCAACATCTGTTTTCAAATTTTGAAGTGTCTCTTCATTTAGGAATCACATTTAAGGTGCATGATTTGGGAAACATATCTAATCGCGATTATTCTATCCAGTGTATTATTAGATTTGCGATTCATGTTTTAATAATGAGAGTATGTTCAGAGTTCACATTTTAAACTGCCAGGAGAATTGACAAAAAGACTGACATATGACGTGACTAACTGATAAACGAATCACATGTTTCAGAACATCTTTATCACTTTTTGTCACATTTTGTCTCTTTTAGGAGTTTTTTTGTCACTTCTGGTATTGTTTTTGTCACGTTTATTACTGTTTTTGTCTGTTTAGTTGCGCTTTTGTTGACTTTTTATCGCTTTCAGTCACGTTTTGTCACTTTTAGATGCATTTTTGTCATGTTTTTTATTGCGCTTTATGTGGTATAGTGCTATTGGACTAAATATTATCTAATTATACTTTCTTATGTTATACTATTATACTATTTAAATGGACTCGTGTGGTCTTAACCTTGGATTAGAATCAGTGGAGGTCTTTAAGCAACCAGTGCATGAAAGCAACAGCCGATCAATAGATTTTAGACTAGATTCTATTACAAGGAAACGTGACACTTTATACTTTTGTTCTTCATGTTAAATCATTTCAGAAGTTTTCGCCCTGGCCTACGTTTACAATCCAAATCAACCAAGGCTTTGATTGACAGGTACAAGTGAGTGGCAAGGCACTTGTAGATTCGTAGCACAAGATGCTTGTGGGCATGTTCTTAATGTAATCAGTCCGTCCTCGTGCTCTTGGACTGGTGACCTTCCCGGGACACTTCCAACCTCTTTAGAGCGGCCTATAGATTGGGCCCAGGTTTGATCAATACATGCCACGCTCTCACCCTCTCGTCCATCTCATGACGAATGCTCCTGTTGCTGGCACTGAACTATGACGTCATTTTACAGGAAGAGAGGCAGCTTCTCTTGGATCTTTCTCTCGTTTGCTTTTCATCCTTTATATTTTACCTCTAATCAGTGAAAGCATACTTGTATAGGCCTATGTATTCAGAAGAAAGCTATTTTATTTCAACCCCAGTAGTGACACTGAGGATGTGATGTTTCATGTGTTTGTCAATATTTGTTATAAAGAGATTGTGTTTCCTGCTTAAGTAGGTCACATTTTTATGAGCAGAGAATAGTACCGATCTTTTGCTCAGACCACTTGAGATCAGAAAGAGAGAGACAGTTGTCAGTGACAGTTTTGCGGATGGCTCACAATTAGCAACCGAAACGTAGCAGTAAGATAGCTACACCTCCTAACCTCTTGTCTTTAAAAACAACTCAAGTTTGTGAATATAAAAAGACAAACAGGACTGATGTTGGAACAAGAAAGAGATATGATCAATCCTTCCACTCCAAATTGGATTTTTAGTAATAGGCCTATATATAGTTCTGTATTATACCTTACTTGTATTATAGTTACAAAAATATGGAATATTGACTTTAGCGGGAAATGGTTTAAGGACATGTCATCTGTTGTTTTATATGGGCTAATCCAAATGCTGTCATAAAAACATGGGGAAATAAGCTGCTAAATAAAGGCCACTCTCCCTCTTCCACTCCCATACAGATTGGCTGCAATAGTAAAATACAAAATAAAATGTTAAATGTGTTTTACAGTGCCCAATTTTTACTCTCATGGTTAAATACCAACCAGGGTTTCTTATTAAAAGGGAACTATGGTGGCCTGTGGCCCCCATGAGCTGCAAAATAAAAATAAAAAATAAGGCTGAACAACATTGATATTATTGCCTGCTTTTAGACATTTTTATAATCATACTATATCTTGTATAAAACGTTTAAGTGGCTCGATCAACAAAAAGGCTGTTAAAACAATATCAATATGTACTACCTACAAATTGTTTGAATGTATGTAATCGACACCCCTGATTGAACCCACATTGATATTATAAATAATAGCTTGTTCAATGTTATTGAAAAACAAAAAGTATGATAAACAGGGGAAATAAATATTTTTATGGCTGAAAAATCTAATACGGATAATGCATGAAAAGAGTAGCCTATGGAAAACACTGCCCACGTGTTTCTTTTTGCACTTTTCAATCCATTCTACACGACAAACAACTACCAATTTATGTGCCTCGTCACCAGCAGGAATCGACTCTCCCTCTAAACTTCCCCATCTTTTTAATCCGTCGTACATTTCCCTCCTCCGGCCCGCATCCCCACATCCGCATCGCCGCCGAGCCCACCTCCCTCCGCGGTGACGTCAGCGGCAGCATCCTCCGCCTGTCCTCCGCGCACAGACCGGAGACAGACAGAGCCATTTTGGACAGCGAAGCACCGGGACGCAGCCGTTCAGTCGACCCCGGGTACATCTCCTCCTCCTCGGATACGCCTGACAATACTGGGGCAGAGCGGTGGGGGCGGGTAGGAACACGACCGGACCGCTGTCACCTCCGCATCGAGCCGGTTTCACCTTGTTCTCGTGCCCGGAGGAGGCTGCTGCTAGCGGGGCACGACCTGGAGGAGAGCAGCCGAGGAGGTGGAAGTGTGTCGGCGACAGAGACCAGCGCGAAGAGCCCGGAGGAGGGACATTCGGCGGCACTGCAGAGGTGAGTTTTATTTAGTCGTTTCTCATCTTGATAATACTGTAGTAGCGAGACCAGGTCCTGTTTGTTTAGCGTTAAGTCTCCGGGGAAGAGATGGGTATTGGGTGCGGCCATTGGAAAGTGTAAAGGATAGTGTGGATGCAAGACGGATGACATTACAGACCGGACTGGATGTGTACTGGCATGTCAGCGGCCGAATGCCTTTTTCTTTTAAAACGTTTTAAAATTATGTTACAATATAGCATTTTTACTGTCTGCTTTCCCAGTCCTGGCCGTAATCTCAGGGGGAAGAGGTGATGCAAAGGTAGGACGTAGCCGTAGGTCGTAATGTTTCACACGCTCTTACAAGGATATTTATTTTCCCAGATGTTTCAAATGATCAGCTATTAGGCCTTTATTGGAAAACGGTGTTTATAAATTAGAAATGCTGTCAGGATTTGAAATGAAGCTTAGTGCAGCAGTTAAGGTGTCGTTTAACAGTGTGTGTGGCTGTAGTGTACAGTAACTCAACCCTATGCCTGTACATCACATTGTATGACTATGACATTAGCTTTGGTCACTGGGAAAATGGTGGACGCCCAGCTGAGACACATCACCAGCTCCTGTGGGCATCCTGTCAGCAGAATAGCCTTATTTTCATTTGGTTTGTAATTCATATTTTGCTTCTAGGACCTTGACTTAAACGCGTCTTTCATCATGCAGGACAGCCCACTATGACATGTATACCATCACAATTAATTCTTGATTGATCTTTAGAGTAACAATTTCTGGAGGTGGAAAATCACCTGCATGACCAAATCGAACCATACTTTAGTACGTAGATAAGTTTAATGCCATACTGTGGAATATTACTGCCAAAGGATCAGCTTCCATGGAGGGTGCGCCTCCTCCATTTGGAGTCAGTTTTGTAGAGATGCAGGCTCGCTCGCATAAGGATGCTTGTGTTTCTAAGTCCAATTAAAAAAATATTTTGGCTTAAGAGTCACATACTAGAGCTTTAAATAAAGACATGTTTTTTCAGGGATTAATAAAATATAACATGTAGATTATTGTTTCGCATTTTGTTCATTATAAACAGCAATATCGATCTAAAATGACATAGAAACAGGTTGACTCACTTCCTGTTAAAAACTGCAGAGCGGATAAGCCCCGCCTCTTCATAATCAGATTAATTTCACTGAAACAAGCAACTGATTTTCATTTACATGTTTTTGTTGTTGAGAAATAGCTACGTGACATTTTTTAACCCTGCATGACCTGGAGTAAGATTTTTTTTTGTGTTAGCCGCAAATAAATACATGACCGTGGGCGGAGATGGGGGGGTTGGTGAAAACCGCAATTTTCTGGGCACCCAAGACTCAAATGCAGGACAATACAGAATTACTCAAACGTGAACGAGTCAATCAAATAACAATTTTGAGTTAGTGAAGAGGTTATAACATGGCTAAAAGCTCATAAAAGTCGAATTTACATGATATGTCCCCTTTAAAATAATCAGACTTTGATATTGCCGTAAGACTATACGTGACATTCAGATTTATATTGTTATTTTCAGGTCTTTTTATTGTCTTATGTCATGTGTGCCGTTTTCTGGTCTAGCCGTCTGTTACTGGAAGGTGGGTGACAGAGCAGATTTATGGATGAAGTACTTCGATGAAACCAACTGCTGCTGCTGGAGCATCAATCATGTTGTTATCTCAGCCGTGTAGCACAGCCCAGACCTGTCAACTAGACTAAGACTCACTGATCGAAGAAATACAGTTCAGAAACAGCAGAAAGCGCATCGCACGTGTAAGGTTTTGTTGATTTAGGCAATAATAGTATCCAACTGAATAGAAGCTTAATATATATCGATATGTAGAACTAGCAAGTTTTCTTTTATTTTTATGCAGGAAAAAATTAATATAATCTTTACTAACATTTTTCAGCAGGCTCCTGATCTGTAGAAAGCGACAGATAAACATTCACATCAAGAGCAGACAACCACAAAAGCACAATACCATCATCGCCCACACACAGTTCACAGTTAGTCACCCCATTCCAGAAGCTGGTTAGGTGTGGAAGAAATATCTCCGTCCAGAGGTGTTTGTTTCTACTAGTGGACGCTGGGAGCTGCTTCTGTGAACTTGAACTAGTGTTCAGGCGTGTGTTCTATTCACTGATGGAATTAACATCCCCAGGGCTGGGGACACATGATTATTTTCATCTTTCTAGCTTACTTTAGAGCCTACTGCTCTTGACAAGTGTTGTTCTATTCTATTTCTTTTAACTTGGTGTCAAAGAATAAGTAAGATGTGTTGGCTCAAACATTTTTCTATAAGTTTACATCCACTCTCTCTACTAATAAAAGGTAAGTTTTTATGTTGAAATGACCATATTTTACAAAGACCAATTGTGCAAAATTGACTTTTAGGAGCTTTCAACCATATTATAATTGTTTCGCCTCGCCAAAGTTGGATTAAGAGTGATTTGTGCATATTTTAGTCATTTTTTTTCTCCTGTGGACAAGACTTTATTGCTCCGTCGGTCCAGATCTTCACTGCTCCCTGTGTCATGCCCACTGATATTTACTTACTTCGTTCAGCAATTTTATTTTCTTAAACGGGGCAAGGTGAAAGTAACCGGAAGTAACGTCGAAGTAACTGGACTTCTTTTTTAAACTTGTCCTTTTAGATCAATATTGCAATTCAACGATCTTAACAATCCACGGGTGCCGTAGAACAGGACTATATAGCAGACAGAAGTATATTAGGTCTCCTTTAAGTCCTTGTGGACACTAAACCTGACACTGCTTAAGTTGAGGTCCAAATTCAACTTTACCTTTGTGCTTTATCAGCCTACATCGCTTTTCTTAAACTTACCACACACAGAAATAGAACTTGAGAATCACTGATTGTCTCTTATTTCCAGCTATAATTCACATTGATGATCACATTGAGCTGATTGTAATTTGAGCACTTCAGAAGATGACTCACTGCTGCCCTCAGCCTCACAGTGCCCTGATGCCGCTCACGTCAAAAACTGCATTCATTATACATATTTTTAACCATGACCTGTCACCATTACATGAGTTTAAAACCCTGCTCTCTGAACTAAAATTTAAAAAAAGAATAAAAAGATATATCTAACCGAACTAAGCAAAATGTCATATCACATAATGTAAAAATATTTCTGTGATTCAATTTCCTCTGCTGAAAGAAAAAACACTCCACTGCACTGGGTCAACTAAAACCTCTTAACCCTGTAGTTTAAGACATCTACACAATTTTTTAAGTTATTAAATGCATATGATTCTTGCATTCTTGTCTTGTCAATTAGAGTCTTTTCTCAAATGGTATTGCTCCTGGACATGTCTAAAATTTGCGATGTGAACTAAATTGGATTTCAAAGGAGACATTATGCAAAACAGCTTTTCTGAGCTTTTAACCATGTTATATAAGGAGTTTCCCTTATCATTATCTTATTCAGTAAGTAAAGTTCTGTAATCCTGTATTGTCCTGCATTAGAGTTTTGAGCGCTTTATCCTTACTGTGATTATTTTAAAAATGTAGGGTTTGAGTCATAGATCTGGGTTTCAAAAAGGATGTGCAGCTATATTTCAAAAGTAAAAACACATCAAAGTTATATAATAAACAACATGTAACATTATGATGTATGCGTTAACTGAGTATCAGAAATAAAGCATTATAGGTCTAAAACATTTATTACTAATCGCTGTCGAAATATTTGTTAGAACAATTGCAATTTCATTTTTTTTTTACCCTGAACTAAAGGCATGTAATTCTTCTGTTAGTAATTGATATTTCGGTCTTCTCTCAAGTGTTACTAACGTCTATTCCCAAGCTATATTTTTCCCTCCCCAAATCATTTAGCCCTACGCTAAAGGGAGCTCAACTCTGGATCGTAACTGGTTTCATTGTAATCCGGGGAAATGGCGAGGCATTCAGCTGCTCATGCACTTCTATTGTTACTGCTGTGGCTTCATTATGTGTGTGTCTGTCTGTGGAGCAGAAGCTGACCATGCACACACTGCCCTGCCCCTCTGAGCTTTGTGCTGACCGCGCCGACCGGAAACTGTACCACCTCCTTCCTCCGAACAAATGCATCTTTAATGAAAACGTCCAGCCAGGAGTAATTAAACATTCTTGGGATAAAGGCCGCTCAGCATCGCCATACAGTATAAGTTCCTGAGTAACTTCAGCCTGGAAAAGCTAGACTCCTCACTCTGTCACGGAGTTTTTTGGAAGAACTGTATATTAATTACATTTTTTTGTCAAACGGGGTAAACAGACGCAGAGTAAATAAGATGGGTCACCAACTCTCTTTTGTAAATGATCAAAGTTAAGTGTATTGCAACAGAATTAGCAGAAATTACAACAGTGTCATCTTTATTGTTTTAAATATATGAGCTCAACCAATTAGCTGCTCATCCTTTTCAATTTAGTGTTTCAACCAAACCATATTCCACTGCAGATAAACAGATATGATATATTTTCTTAAATCTCACTGGAAGCACTGTGATGGCTGAGCCCCCAGATTAGATCTCTATTCACCTTATTCCGGAAGTTGCCTTACGCGTCGCCGTCTTGTTTCTGTTGTATTCGTTTACATGGAGCAGACGAGCTCAACAGAAAATAAGTTCTACACGGACTAAAAACCCGTTTTCAGACTGACCAGGACATCGGTGCGTTGTTGACTTGTTGTTGCTCGTGTTCATTAAACATTTTACACAAATCAACCTACGGCAAACGGCAAAAGTGGGCGGGGCAGAATAAGGTCAATATAACACACGCAGAAGTTGAGTGCGTGTGGCAGACCAAGATAGAATTTGGCCTTGTGTGATACATTTTTTGTCCTCAATGCAATGAGTCTCATATAAAGCACACAACATAACAGATTTCCAAAAAGTTGTAGCTCGTCTCTTTGTTGGATAGTAATCATTCAAGTCAAACATGTACAATGTCAAACATTGTACAGAATTACCAGGCTGGTGTTAAAGGTGCACTTATAGACTATATCTTCCAGGTGGAGGCTGCGCCACCTAAATGATCCACTATATTGCTTTTTTCGTTTTCCTTTTTATTGTTGTTATGAAATAGTTTTTGACCAAAGAAATTCTCGGTCGACTAAAAACATGCCTTGTACATCAATTAATCAATGACAGTAAAATGTGGCAATGCGTGGTACTGGCAAAATCTCTCAAAACTTACCAGTATCGGGGTAAACAGATCTTGTTTCAGACCCAAACTGCACTGAAACGAGTAAAATATCACAGGAGTTCACACTATTACAAATACGTACAGGTAAAACTAGTGCGTTTATCTGTAAAATGATTAAACTCACAGTTCACTCCCAAATCTTAAATGTCCTCGCTCCAAGTCTTCTCCTTTCTGCTGCGATCCGTATCAATCCTTTTAGTCCTAGAGCTGGACGATATGGCCAAAAAAAATTATTATCACAGTTTTCTTGGGGCCACATCATGATTTCGATTTTATCATGATTTGTGTTCACTTTGTACTTTTCTATTTCCTATAATGGAGCTGCACGATTCAGGAAAAAGATCTAGTTGTTCTAGATTTTTCTGACCAGTGCAATTGTGATTCAATATGCGATGTATGTTTTAATAATAGGATTCTGCTTAAATTCACATTTTAAACACAATTTCAGTTCAAGTTCAGTTGTGTTTGTTGTGTGTAAACGCATCTTTGTCACTTTTAGATGTGTCTATGTCATTTTTGTCGCTTTTAGTCGCGTTACTAGAAAAGTTACATTGTGCACCTTAAAATGAAATATTTTTACCTGCATGTTAGGACTACAGAGCTTAATCGACAATCGTGACTAGTTAACTATAAATCATAAATTATCACGACTACGCAGACTCTAAAATACATACAAAAAGACATTTTCTTAGCAAAATAAATAGATCTGACTTTCATAAACAATACAATTCTTAAATTAATTTATTTTGTTTTTATTGACCTTAATTTAACCAGGGTAGTCCCACTGAGATTAGCACTGGCCCCATGAGGGAGGAGCCTATTGTACATGTTGAAGGAAACCTACGCAGACACGAGGAGAACAAACTCCACACAGAAAGGCTCCGTGCCACCCGGGAGTTAAACCCAGGACCTTCTAACTGTGAAGCGAGAGTGCTAACCGCCGCGCTACCATGTTGCCACAGTTATTATTCTCTATCTAGAAGCCCTCAGTCGCTTTATGTCAACTGTAGCCAAGTCTGGTCCATTATTTTACCACCACACAACCTTTATTTGGTTCATAATGTACTGTATTTAAAAAGTCTCAATGCACCAATAATGGCTGGCTAGTCGACTACTAAAATAATCAGACTGAGAATGTTTGGATCGATGTGTTTTGGTGCTGCCTGTATTGTTTGGACATGGCCTTGTGTGCAGTCAGTTTTCCTTGTTGTGCAGATTACCACCAGATTCAGTAACATTATGTAATACTGCAGTGACAAAGGATTAATCCTACGCTCATCTCTGTCTTCTCTCTCCACAGCTCCCGTAGGTGCCCCTCTGACGCAGCACCATGGCAGGGGCGTCGGTGAAGGTGGCGGTCCGAGTTCGCCCTTTCAACTCCAGGGAGATCGGGCGCGAAAGCAAGTGTATCATTCAGATGTCTGGAAACACCACCAGTGAGTATACAAGCGGACCTTCAACATCAGCTTTTATTTTAGTCTAGAACAGTGGTGCCCAAAGTGGGGTCTGTGGGCCAAACTCAGCCCTATAGTGGGTCAAATTTGGCCCACAAAGGGGTGCTGAGTAATTATTCAATAACATTTTGTGCTAAAAGACTGTCTGCAGTTGCAAAAGAGACCAAATCAATTCTATTTTATTACTCTAAAACATAAACGTAAATAAAAGACAATTAATTCATATCATATCTTTGCAAATAAACATATTAAACGCAATACAAAATTTGGGTTGGCCCTATACATTTTGGCCCACCGTGGAAAAAAGTTTAGGCAACCCTGGTCTAGAACCTTATTACTAGATTTGCAATTAGAAAAGATGGTATGATATGTTGCAAGATTAGGAAACATACTGACCTAAAGCATTTCTCTATTCTCAGTGTGTTTCAAATGTGCTCTTTGAATATTTATAACAAAAACAAAACCTTCAATAAACAAAACAAAGTCATTCAGGACTAGAAATGGGCAATGTTGACAAAAATTAATATCTATCTCCAACAGAAATGTGTTAAAACAAGTCTTTAAAAGAATTTGTTGAGGTTTAATTTTCAGACAAGAGTGAACTGTCTGCAAAGCTAATCACAAAAGTGCAGAACTATAACATTATACCCGAACTTGAAAGTTTACAACATTTTTCTTTTTTTAATTATTCTTTTTAATCAGCTCTTTTTGTCGCATTACACAATAAACAATACACTCAATATTAAAATATCTTTAAACCATATTCACAATATTATCTGAAGTATATATTGTCCACCAATATAGACCCTTAAAAGATTTGTAAACAAAAACATTCTAAATTCTGGAATGGAGGAAAAAATGAAGTGGAACATAATGCGATTTTGATGGAAAAACTGGGATGAAGCTCAGAATATCACAAAAACTAAAAAATTAAGGTGGTTTTGTCAAATGAAAACCACTCTAACCATCTGAGTGATATCAGAGCCAGATAGTTGTTTATGTAAAAGAAGAGATTATGATAAACACTAAACATGTTTGATGAAGGCTAAATCCTGATTTATAGATTTTACTGGGCATATACTTACAAAAATGTCGACCCCACAATAGTTTTTCATTTTATCTGAACATATAAGTCCTACTTTATCACAAATTATACTAATATAAATACAAATACAATTTTGAGCCTAGAAATGTTTATATTCTCCATCCTTTGTAACAGAAAACCCAACTAACTGACATTTCACCCCTGGAAATTCAATATTGTAAAGACCTAAAATCATTACTATTTATATCTCGTGTCAGTTAAGCATTGAAAGTGTATTATTTGCCACTTCATTTTGCCTCCAGTCGCCTCCATTCCTGAATTTTGAATTCTCATGACATAGCATTTTAAGGGGTCTATTCAGCACTATTTATTTTACTCACATTCTAAAGACACACATTTAAAAAATGAAAATTATAAACAAATAGTCTATTATCAATATTTATTTATTGATAATAGACTATTTATTTATGACAACGATGATAGTGGTGTAACAATGAGTTCAGTTCACCGTTGCATGCGTTGAATACCAGCAGAGTGTGACGCTAGTCTCTAGTCCGCACTAATCTTCTTTAGTGTATAGTGTGCTTTCTAATGCCACACTGTTGGACATGGATCAGTGATACAGACGCACCAGATGTTCACCCTGAAGGTTCAGGCTGGTTAATGTGGACCTTCACCTTTGACCGATACTCTATTCACGATTGTTGTGTTAGACTGTTGGGATGTGTGATTATTTTTGTCTGTACAGTGCACCAACATAAGCTAGGTTTGTTTTTTGCTGGACAAATGTGGCTATTATTTGTGGGTCAAGGGAAGGGCTGAAGAGTAGGGCTGCAACAAGTTAATCGATTAAACTAGCAACTAATCGATTATAGAAATAGTTATCAACCAATTAAATACTTGAATAATTGTTAACTGGTTTATACACTGACTCCAAAACATTCTGCGTGCTGAACAAAGAGGTTTTGTTTCTTCACCAGGATGTCATCAAAGGATTCACTTCAGCTTTATCTGGGGAAAAAATTGCAAAAATTATCTCGTTTGTGTTCCAAACAACTAATCGATTAATCGAAAGAATAATCGCAAGAGTAATCAATTGCCAAAATAATCGTTAGTTGCAACCCTTAAGATAAGTGAACTTCCTTCCTTCATGTACCCGTCAACTGCGCTTATTCCCATTTGATTTAGAATTTTTAAATTAAATTGGAAGAAAAAAAAATCTGACTCAGTAGATACAAATACTTTTTGTCATCATATTTTTCTTACTTTTAATATAACTTTAGTTTTAGTTTGTCCAGTTACCAGGGAGGTCACGATAAATACTATATCAAATTATTGTTCAATATATGAAATCTGCTTGGAATGGTTATTTTGGGTCTTAATATTTTATCTTGGGTATAGATTCTGCATTTGAAGAGAATTTTTTTTCCTAATTTTTTGTAGTACGACAAGATTTGAGTGCTTAGAGAGTTGAAAAAGTAATTTCAGTGACTCAGTACGTACTCTCACTAACCACTTATGGGTTCTATTGTGCTATTCATTTATTGCAGCTCATGTTTTCTTGACATTATCCTGCTTTAAGGTTATTGTGTCATTGGTATAAAGTTTATTCAATATTACTGTTAATCGTGATATTTTCTGTAGCAATATATCAAATATATCAAAATTTGTTGTTGTGACAGGCCTACCAGGTACAGAGCAGCAAGATGTAGACGGAAGTAGGAAGTGATTTGATTGAACATGTTTGGGATGATCTGTCTGGGTGACAAAAACTTAAGTGCAAAGCATTTATTGCACAGACAAACCTTTTAAAATCTTTAAAATCTGGATTTCTCTTGAACACATGTCTATATCAATCAGTAAAATATTTAAATGCAATTCAAAGTGCTTTACAGACATTAAAAAACACAATACACAATGCATTAACAAGGTTTCCGTGGGGCATTAAAAAGTGTTAAAATGCATTCAATTCAATCCCTACAGGCATTAAATCTAAAAAACATTTTGACAATAAAAGATTTATCCATTAGAACAGTAAATATAGGCTAAACGTAATAAAAATAAGAGCAAATAATCATTACAGCCATGTCTCCTCAGAAGCGCTGTATCAGCCAATCAGAAATGTGTATCCATGACATTCAAATATATTTTGATCCCCAGATGTACTGGATTTATTGAATCTAAATGTTAATAGCTTTGATCAACATCAACATCTAAAAAGTAAAAAATATGGTTCAAAACATACATGTGTATGCTTTAAATTTCATGTAAATTAGCCTTTTGAATATTACACTGTAGTTTATTATATTCTTGCCATTATGTTGTCCAATGAAATGGTTATAAGACAGTAGTTTTGTAAAGAATAAATAATCCGATTTAAATGAATTATCTATAAGTAACATAATCCTTAAAGTGCCTTTATCTGGTTAGATTGAGGAAGACAGATTTCACCCATTTTTGGTTAGCTTTTATGTTGTAACCCCATTTTCCTCTGCGATTATTGCATTGTTGTTTATGTTTTGTTCCAGAAAGTAAAGTGAGTTACCTATGAGGCTGGTAGTTACTGGTTTGATTCCTGCTATGTCAATGTAATTGTCCTTTAGCAAAACACATTAGCAATGTTGAGATTTCCTGTCACTGATTCTGATGAAAGAGCATTAAAGGGCATTATATGATGTAAAACCTTCACACTATACTATATATTGTTGATTTTTTTTTCCCATCAATAAAATGTTATACTTCAAATGATAATAACCCTTTCTGGATTAAACCTTTCGTGTAATTGAATATGTTATTTTAAATCTGAACTACTGAAAATGATAAACCTTTTAGCTGATATTGAATTTAACAAAAAGATATACATTACATCTGAAATAAATGATCTGAAATCATAAAAACATGTCTCAAATTTAGCTGTTCAAGCCAAATATACAGTAGCTGACCACATTCCTTTAGTTGACTGTGTGCAAAACTCCAGCGCGGACTGGAAAGACACTCGATCTGCTCTCTGCTTTGGAAGGTAAAGCCATTCATCAATAATACATGAAACGTCCTGAAATATTTACCGTTTGGCCTAATTTAACCACCTCCCCTCCGTCCTCATGTCATGGGTGACTAGACGACATGGGTGCTTCCTTCTTCATTTTTGCTATTTTTGTTTTAATAATGGGATTCTGTTCAAAGTTCACATTTTAAACACATCCAAAAGGCTTGACAAAAAGACTGAAATTTGAACTGACCAACTGATAAAACAATCACGTGTTTCAGAAAGTTTTTGTCCCGTTTAGACGTTTTGTTGGTTGCTTTTAGTGGACTTTTTAGTCACTTTTAGTCATATTTTGGCTGCTTTAGTCACGTTTTGACTCTTTTAGATGTGTTTTTGTCACTTTTAGTTACGTTTGTGGTTGCCTTTAGTGGCGTTTTTGTCACTTTTAGTTATGTTTTTGGTTGCGTTTAGAGGCGTTTTTGTCCCTTAGACACGTTGTTGGTTGCTTTTAGTGGGCATTTTTGTCACTTTTAGTTACGTTTTTTGTTGCTTTTAGTTACATTTTTGTATCTTGTTTTGCTTGTTGAACATGTTTAACAAATCTAAACTACAGCGTTGGCAGTTTTTATGCAGAAAAAAACTGGATATTTTGTTGTTTGGAGGAACTGATTGTACTTCAAAAATTGCAGCATTTGCTATTTACTAGTTGCATCCATTCAAATTTCGATTTCTATTCAGTTTCAATTTATTGTGCACCCCTAATGCATTGCACTATTTTTTATCCAGAAGTGTTGTGAGTAATGCTTCACAGTGATACTAATTTTACTTAAAGGTTTCACTACATTTGTTCCCATTGTTACAAGTAAGTAATCCATTGCTTAACAATTACATTACTCTATTTTCTCCAATGGATACCAGTTTTCTTGTTGTAAAGTTGTGTATTTTGTATTATCCTTAAATTAAACTTAGCAAACGACCGCACTGTATGAGGTGTTACATATAGCCTCTGTTCTCCCCTTTGCTGAAGTCAATTTGTCAGCAGTTCCTCTTTGTGAGTCTAATTTTGTATCTGGGTCCATTGGGAGCGTGTTATCACTGAGCCATTAAAATGTCCTTGGAAAAGCCCTGCACAATCACCAGCCATTTTAATCTAGCACTCTATTCACTACACGATTTGCAATTAGTAGACATGGTTCATATTCAGTCCATGCAAACAATTGGGATATCTAAAAGGAAATAGTTGAGTTTTGAAAATATTGGATGAAGGATTGCACTGTGGCAGAGTGGTTAGCCCTAAAGCCTCTTGTGAAAAGTTTGTGGGTTAAACCTGAGTTGAATGTGTTCCTTGGACTGATGATACTGCGTACAGTTAAGGTAAAGTTAAGGTACAGTTCAAAGTACTCCTTAATAAGACCATTAATCGAAATTGAATCAAAATCGCAATTTGAATGGACGCAATCAGCAAATCGCAAAGGCTGCAATTTTTTAATGCAATCATTTCCTCCACAAACAACAAAAGATCCTGTTTTATTCTGCAAAAAAATTCCTAAACCAGTATTTCAGATTTGTTAAAACATGTTCTGAAACGAGCGATAAAAAGGCAACTTAAAGTGACAAAAGTGCAACTTAAAGCAACAAAAATGCACCTAGAAGCGACTTGAAGCGTCAGAAAGCAAGAAAAGCACAATAAAGGAACAAAACTACTACGTCAAATGACAAAAATGCTCCTAAAAGCGACAAAAACAACAACTACAAGTGTCATAAGCGTGACAAAAAGTGACAAAACATTTTGAAACACGTGGCTCTTCTGTTAGTTTGTCAGTTCATATTTAACACTTTTATCAATTCTCCTGGTTGCTTTTAAAATGAGAGCTAAAAGCAGAATCCCATCATTAAAATATAAATCGCAATAACAAAACTCGACACTTCAATATATAGTGCCTTTAAATGAAAGACAATACAGGTTTTTACTTTTGTTTTGTTATGTGTCAATTATATTGTGATGTTTTGTCTCACAAGAATCATAACTCTAAGATCCAATATTGTTACATCCCTATTCAGATCAGGCATTAAAAATATAGATATAATTATGAGCATTTTAGAAGCAATAAATAATAGGGGTGGGACTAGACCTCGAGATATGAGATATGAGATCTCACAAGATTAAAATGCCTTAAGATTGTGCGAGTAATCTTGGGAGAATTATTTAATACATTGCAGTGCAATAACCTTCCTTTCTTATTTAAGAGAATATCCCATTTTAAAACTGCGTTGTTCTTGTCTTACAAGGCTATATTTAATTTGTAATTCAGATTATTAGGCTTGCTTTTTTGTCATTTTTGAACAAGTTAAATCATTTAAATTTTAATTTTATAAAAAAGTTCCATTAAAAAAAAAGAAAATGAAAATCTCATCTCGAACCCAATCTCCTGACCTGTCTCGTGCAAATTCTGTCTCATTACACCCCTAATAAAGTAATTTCAATTCAATCTATATTCCAAAAAAGTCAATCTCAAACATAGTGCTTGTCACAATAACATAAATGAATCATAGATAAAGATTTTTTTTTAAGATGATCATTTATTGGACCATGTGAATAAAAGAAAATTAAGGATTTTATTGTTGTTTGTCCACGAATAATCTTTTCTTTTCACAATACACATCATCGTCTCGTTAGTTGCTCTAAACTTGTGCATCTAAAATGTCCTTTCCTCTAGT
This sequence comes from Rhinogobius similis, assembly GCA_019453435.1. Taxonomy (NCBI): domain Eukaryota; kingdom Metazoa; phylum Chordata; class Actinopteri; order Gobiiformes; family Gobiidae; genus Rhinogobius; species Rhinogobius similis. The sequence continues at coordinate 25,070,280 of CM033625.1, forward strand.
GTCCATTTTCTTGGCCTAGATTCTCCATATTGTGCCAGCTGCTGTTTTGTGAGTGGGAAGTGCTCTGACCAGACCACTTTGTCCTGTGTGAATGTCCGTGGATGTTAGCTGGAGGCAGAACTCTTTGGTGCAATGAAAAACCCCACCAGCCTCAAAAGGGAATCAGAAATGTGCCATAAAACACAGCGTTGTCTTTCTGAAATCCAGACGAAAAAAAGCGGAAAAAGAACTGCGTAGTATTTTGTGTGTGAGTCTGGGTCGGTCTTTGTGCTCTGACACTTGTGTGGTGCCAAGAGCCTGGTTCCCACCAACAGGAGAATGCAGTAATGTGGTGTGTGTGCGATCGCCCCTCCCAATCTAGACTTAATTAAGATGCATGAGACGGAATGGGCCTAAAGGAAAGACTGTGAAAGCTTTTGAGGATAAAAATACCAAGAACGAATAGCACTGACTGGTTTAAGATTTAAACAGCTGAAAATGTCGCTTTTAGTTGTTTGAAAGTTAAACCAATGGTCCTTTGTAGTTTAGCCTTTGTAGTTTGAATAATTAGACCTACATACAACTATTTACATTTGTTTCAACGTCTGCAGCTTTCAATGTTTCAAATAGACCTGAGCAAACAAAACTCCATGTGTCCTATTTTTGCAACCGTGCAGTTCAGGTAACAACAAAAGCAGTGAACACAAGGCTACCCTGGAAGCGGCTAATTACGTCACGTCCTGGACAGGCGCAGATGCTAAATTTAACTGCGATATTCAGTTATGCACACGTCATAACTGTGCCTCCACGCGCAGTCACTGAGTTCAGACTGTCTCGCTGACGTGGCCACTTCACCTCAGCTGAATACAGATGCCCTCCGCGTTTTACGGTGGGCCCTGCTCTTTCTCCTGCTTTTCTCTTTCTTGGTGGCGGCGCGTGTCAATTCGGTGATCAACAGGGCCTTGGCGCACTCTGCCTACTCTGGTTTCTGCTACGTCATGTCGAAATCCAGATAGATGAATGTGTGTGCCAATATCTTGGAGAACTTTATTGTCCCAGAAGTGAAATATATCCAAGGTCTCCAAAGTGCTGCACAGAGTGAACACAGCATCAATAATTACTTAATCAATGAATCAATCTTTATTTCAGACTCAAAGTGGTCCATATAAAACATGTAAATACAGACAAAACAACAAACAATACAAGGATCATTTAAATTCCATACAAACACTTTCTCCAGTGCCTCCAGAGTTCATGGATGAATCTGACAGTGCTCTGCTCAAGTTTTGTTCAAACATTAATGATTACATTTTGTGAGTCCGTAAAGTGCTTCATAAATGTGTACACAAAATTTCGAATCACTGCATTTGGTGTGGGAACTTTATTTTGAATGAGCAATGAACTGGCACATCATATGCAACCTGCAGCTTTCTGTATTTACTTTTACTGTATCTGCAGCACAAGTGAGCAGAGTATAGTGTGGTGTGCAGTAAGCTTTGAACATATTCATTTTTTAATTTGGTGAACATGTGGAATTTTCAAGCCAGCATGTTTGCTTGTGCATATACAATTTACAATATTATCTTTGTATGTCATCGTCATCACAGAGGTCACTCCTAAAAATGTGATATTTAATCTTTCCCACAACAGCAAGCTTCTCTTAAAAACCACATACATTTAATAAAATAGCATTGAAAATAAATAGATATGAAAAAAGTAATTGAAAACAATAAAAAATAATAAAATTAATTACAAAAACCCATAGGCAATATTAAACACAAACAATACAATTTTAAAATCAACCCTAAAATGAATGTGGAGCCAGAATAAGAGTAATGTGTTCTCTGCAACGTGTGCCGTTAAAAGCCGTGCTGTGGAGTTTTAGACTGTAATCGTGACAGGTTCGCTTGGCTGATACCAGTGTACTGTGCATTACACTAGCCAAGATGTTCCTCGATCGCTCGCTCCAGGTCGCCAAAAGATGAAAACGATTTGAGTCTGCTGATGACGCCAAGGTTGATGGCTGTGGGCTGGATGTATTGTTGAAATGAGGCCAAAAATGAGGTCAAAATGAGAAATAAAAGTTTGGTGTGTTCGGTTTAAAAACAACCAATTCTCTGTTATTATAATGATTTAGACTTATATAACGCTTTTTTGGACACTCAAAGACACTTCACATTGCATTATTCTTTCACTCACTGGTGGTAAGCTACTATTGTAGCCACAGTTGCCCTGGGACAGACTGACTGAAGCGAGGCAGCCAGAGTGCGCCATCGGCCCCTCTGACCTCCACCAACCACTCACACACACACCACTCTCATACTAGGCAATGTGGGTGAAGTGTCTTGCCTAAGGACACAATGACATTTTGTCCCCGTCCCACTGTGGCACCTGGTGTTCCAGCGGTCTCCCATCCATGCGCTGACCAGGCCCTGACCTGCTTAGTTTCCAAGGGATGACGGATTGGGCATTGGCACGCAGGAATGGCCACTAATTTCATCCCGTCCTCGATGTCAGGAGAAGTGAGAACTGCATTGCAGATCTCTCTGTTTCATGTTAGGGCTGGGTGATATAATACAATTATGATTTGTTTTTTTCCTCAAATTGATCGATCCTGATTTTTTTATTTGATTTGATTTTGTCTTATTAAAGACAATAGAATCATTGCAAATCACAAAAATTGTATTTTTTCCTCCGTTGTTTGAATTCTGCTCCAAACCTCTCACAAAGACCCAAGCTTGTCATTAACAATTAGAAAGAACACAAGTTCAATCTAAAAATAAAACTGGATTAATTGCACATCCCTTCTTCTTGTGCGACCTGCTGCTAAAGACGTTTTGGGAACCCCACCCAGACACAGAGAACATGCAAACAACACATAGAAAAACTCCATGTGGTCCTGGATTAAGTACTAACCACCATGCCACAAACTATGGCATATTGTGAAGGAAAAGGGCATTAACACATTTGTTTAATGAAGTGTTACTGGTGAGAAAGAATGTGTAAATGACTAAATGTTTAGAGTCAGCTGGTCTTAATATCCTGGTGTCATCACTTTACTTGAAACAAGGATTATAATTTAACCCTATCATATACCATATTTTTTATGATGCATGTTGAGGCTTATTTATTGTCTAAGAAGGAAAGCAAATTCTTGGCAAAAAGCAAAATCTTGCTTATAATGCCATGGCCTTCAATAACTTGTATTTTGCTATGGTTACTATCAGGCTTGCTTCTGCTTTCACTCAACACTGACCAATCCCATAAACTGACTTGACAGGCAGTAAACACACTATGACAGGGATCTGAGACTATTTTGTTGTCTGTAAAAAGCTGCTAACTGTGTTCTCAGCTGGTCTTAAGTGCACCACGCTAACATCAAGCGCTTACAACGTCACCAAAGACCTCCCTCCCATTGAGTTTCACAAACGCTGCCAGCCTATGCCACTCTAAACTGATTACTCGAGCTGAACACGAGGTGCGTCTTTTCCGGCGGTGGAGGTTACAGAGACCATTTTGTATGAATCACTGTTCAATCCAGGGTGAGTAAGCAGAATATGTCATACTGCAGTGAGGGGAACTGGCAAAAGGAGAGGCAGGTGTGGTCTGTCTAAATGTGGGCTAACTGCAACATCAGGACTGTTGATTTCTTATGCCAAGTCAAAAAAGCAATTCATAGGGTTTTTGCAGGGCATTAAAAAGCATTGAAAGTCATTAAAGGAATTTTGGCAAAAATAAGGCCTGAAAATGCACGAGAAAGCATTAAATTCAATCCCCACAGGCATTAAATATAAAAAAGATTTTGAAAAGAGATTTATCCATCAGAAGTATTTTATTATATTCTGGTTTTGATAAAAGCGTAAATGTCTTGTTTTGACGTTGATTATGGCATTAAAAATGTTGAAATGCGGCAATAAAAGGATTACATTTGAATTGCTGAAACCTGCATAAACCCCTGCATTTAGTAAGTTCATAAGTATATTTAGAGGGGAGAGATATATCAAAAAATGTAGTATTATAACTTTTGTTTAAAGATATGCACAATTAGTATATTGTGTATTATTAAACTATTAAAGACAACCTCAAAAAGAGACAGAAATGTATTAAATTTGGTCAATATCGCCCAAGCCTTAGTATATTTGTTCTCTGCGTTTGACCCATCTTTTAGTGTGGCTGAGGAAACCTGTCTGCAGCATATATCTTGATGATGCATGATTTTATATCAGCTTCCTTTCCAAGAGTTTGAACAGACTCTACCTGATGACTTGGATAAAATGCTTTTTTAAAAACTTATTCAAGAAGTTGCCGTGAGCGCCGCCATTTTGTTTCCGCTGTATTAGTTTACACGGGGCAGACGAGCTCAACAGAAAATAAGTTCTACTACTACGCGGACTTCAGGCCGCCCAGGAAATCGGTGTATTGCTGACTTGTTGTTGTACGTGTGCATTAAACATTTTACACAAATCAATTTACTTCATATAATATTTTAGTGACGAGACGGAGTTCTCATCAAATGGAAGTGCGTTTACAGCAGAAGTGTGGCAAAAAGAGGCAAAAGTGGGCGGGGCGGAATAAGGTGAATTGATTGTGCCACAGAAATCTGATTTGTGGGTAAAATTCAGATTCCATTAACTATTGCATTCATTTTTCATAGGTAAATAGGTGTAACAGGGATTTGAGAGAGATTTAAAAGAATCTCAAATCAAATAAATACAACCGGCATATCATACAAAATAATACACATGATGGCATTAAGTGTCCCAATATTATGTCAGTCCAACTGAAAGTTGAAAGTCTTTGTACATATTAGTTTGTAAAATTAATCAGTGCAGAACTGGTGTACTTTTTTTTTCTTTTCTTTTTTAGCTCTTTGTAGTATTTTGTTTCTATAACCAATATACAAATATTGACATTAACATTCAACATTCAATATTATTTACATTTTGATATATTAACCACCTCTATGAGATCATTTCCTACTCACGATGGTCAATTATAATACGTTTTTGTTTTAAAAATGGATATAGAAAATATTCAGCTTCAAATTTTTTGTAGTGAATGGCCTTCTGGGGAAAAAAACACACTTACCCATTTCACAAAACACTATAGACAGACCATCACCTTGAGTAAACTGTGCTCTTTTTTACTGTATGTTTATTTCTGGAGCACTGCCATAGTCCTGGATGCGTCAGAGCATTTCAACATGGACCCAGCAGCTCTTTGTCATCACCGAGGCCTGCCTTGAAACACGAAACCAGCCCTGACAAACTCGCTTAGATTTCGCGAGTGGAGAGAGGAAATATAATTGTGTACACACTAACGGCAAAGTGCACTTTGCTCAGGGCCCTTTCCTCCTTTATTGACCGCACCTGCATTAGCCACAAAATGATCTGGATCATCAGGAGAGAGAGAGGAAATCATTTTGTAGCTGGCATCGTTAAAACCACAACTGAGTATGACCTGGTGTAGTATTCATACAAGTAGTACCTCGTATCATATGGCAGGGAATTTATTCTATTTGATCGATATGGTCTTTGGCTTTTAGGGCCACACCAAATCCGCCTTCAAGTCAGCAATCTTTAGTATATGTATGGAACAAAGTTGATATACTGGTTTTAACTTGGCTACATTTACTCCTTTAAATAAATGCTATTAAAAAAAATCAATAGTATGTGCCATTGCCAACAGGCCCAAGTCAATAATGGCCTGAGAAAAGAACATTCATTTAAAAAGGCCTGAATAATAGGAATGTGCTAAGAATTCACAGTTTACTATAATTTTCTACTAAAGAGTAACTTCAGCTAGATTTTTTTGACCATGATTGTAGCTCAGGATCTAGAGAAGGACGGGAGAAATGCAGAATACAAATTTCACTACAGGGACACTAAAGTGTGTCTACAGGTGCAGTATGTCTATTGAGATGATATTGCTTTGCAGGTATATTTATTCTTTATAAAATCTTGAAAAACATACTGTGAGCAGTAGAGCTGTAATCCTTTTGTTTAGTCGATTAATCGGTGGACGGTGTCTTAGTCGACCACCATTTTTATTAGTTGTAATTAATAATTAATAAAGTAATTCATTTATTTGCATTTAGCAAATGTTTGTGATTTATAGATTGTGCGCAAAATTCAGATTCCATTAACTATTGCATTCATTTTTCAGTTGAAAATATAAATAGATGTAACAGGGATTTGAGAGATTTAAAAGAATCTTAAATCAAATAAATATAACTGGCATTAATTTATTTGCATTTAACAAATGTATGTGACAAAAATAGCAAAAACGAAAAGATGTGGAGTGAGTCAGCTGAAGATTTTGGAGTAAAGCATTGTCTCTAACAAATAAATACACTGTTTACTAGTACTTTTCTGTATAAAATGTTAGTTTTTTATGAATTCCTGGACAGTTTTGATCTACTAGGTGCAGTTTGGGTCAGATACACGGAGATATTTCATATTTTTTTAGATATATTTTTGCCACACCCCCTTTTAGTCAACTAATCGCTCGATAGGCAGCTTGTTAGTCAACCAGTGAACTGTTGAACGCTCCACAGGTGTTGAAGAAAGGCTCAATGTAAATGTTCCAAAAACTGGTACAGAAAAATCTATTCTTTTGGTTTTATTAGGTAGTGGGTCCTGGCAGAGCACATATATTGTTATAGGCACTGTCACCACAATTAAATGACTGAAAAAAGAACAGTTCCGTGTGCTGGTGCCAAAAAACAGGTATCGTTCAAGTACCCAGAAAACATTAAAAGGTACCCAGCCCTGCGTTAAGGTTAAGAAATAACATATCCATCCACCATATCAATCAGGAAAGTTACACAGTGCATCTTTAACTGTAAGCCTTTTGTCACAGATCTCAAGCTATTACATTTACCATTAGTCCTTGAATAAATAAAGAGAGCTGTACCCAAATAGTAAACCACTACATGAAGGAGATAGATTTTATGTTAAATGTTGTTTTTTTTTACCTGATGCTGTTCTTCACGCACTCAATTGTTTTATTTCTCAGTCTTGGATCTGACACAGTACTGTTATTTTAGTCTGATGTGTTCAAAATGTAAAAACAATAATTTTACTACAGTTTTCAACAGGTTCCATTTCATATATTTCCAGGATACAGCGCCACACTGACTTGTTCTATCTTCATTAGTTTATTGATTTCCACATTCACGCTTCAAAGACATAATAGCACAAAGTCAACTGGATAATGGGATTTTTCATGAGGCCCTAAAGTGACAAATTACAAATTGAGAATCTAGCAAATGGCCTAGGGCACATTCATCATCAAGACACAAAACAAAGTGATCTGTCAAGATTTCTAATGCTCTGATAATAGAAAGTGAGCACCATTGAGAGGAAAGACTATTTCTCAAAATCACATCTGTATTATAAAGTTAAAACAGAGTTACAAATTCTACAAGATGGATCTCTATGGTATCATTTTAAATAACAATATAACAATGAATATTTTTACTTCAATCTTAACAATGACAAAATGTTTGTTTTTTTTGTCTAAAAACTGATCTCTGTGGTTGCATGCCAAATGATAACGCGTAGATTGCACATAAGCGACCTCCTTTAGACTTCTTCTTTGGGCTCTATCACTGTGTTATGAGAATATATACATTATAATGTGCAATCACTCAAATAAATTAAACCAAACTTTTATTTTAATGCTGTGAACATACATAGGTGCACATATTTCACAAGTGAGGGTTTGTTTTATGTCTTTGTAGTGCGTGTTGCATTGTTTAAACTAAAATAAACTTAAATCTATTCAACAAACTAATGTCAGCTGTTTATGAAGTTTAATATATTTTGTTTTTAATATAGCATTGATTGTTCTTTTGTTGAGACAAGACAAGTATGATGGTTTGTTGTACTATTTCTCCCTGTGCTAGAGCTGCTATGATAACGTTTCCTGTCGTCAGCTGTGCCTCCCTCTGACCTGTGTGTGTGTCTGTGTCTTTCAGCCATCATCAACCCCAAACAGGCCAAAGACAACAAGAGCTTCAACTTTGATTACTCCTACTGGTCCCACACTACGGTAATCCTCTCCATGCTGTGTATTAGGGGTGTTTAAATGATTGATTCTTAAAAGGATCGCGATTCTATGTCTTAAAGATTCTGAATCGATTCCAAATTCTTAAAAATAGAGTTTTTGTTGCATTTACTGTGTGTCACAATTAAATCCCTCCTTTAAAGACAGGAGACTGACTTGAGACCAGGGTGAGACAGAGGAGAGATGAATGGGATAGAAGTGCTACTTTCAATCGCTCCGTTTGTGCCGTGTTATTCTTGTTAACGAATGCGGCCAGAGCCAGTAGGCAAATAAATTCGTTAGAAAATATTGATCAACTTAACAATCAATAATCAATAATCAATAATCAAATTAACTTTGAGAAATAGGCCTATATAAGTTTAGTTACTGCAGTGTGACAGTAATTAGACCTTAAAAAAATATATGCCACAAAGACTAATAAATATTAAGACAGATCAAAAATTTTGTTTTTGTTTTTTCAATCGGGAATCGTCGGGAATTTTTTTTTTTTTTTTGAAAAAGTGTAAAACATAGTGCCCACCCATGTGCCTAATATTAATATTAATACTAATAAAATGAACATGGGAGATGATCCAAGCTCCCAATAAAAGTTTGGATTTACTTGTTCCCTTTTTTATCACAGAGACATTTGAAAATTCAATGTCCGAGGAATAGGCCTGGTCCTCTGTGTACGTGTGAGAAAATCGTGATCAAACTTGATTTCAATTTAAAACTGCAACCTTTCCCTCTATTAACAAAATGATCTCTTATTCTTGCCCATTTCCCTTCACGCAGCACATTAACCTCGAGAACAAAATGTTCCCTTGTTACTTTCTCATCCCACCAATAACTTGTGTCATGATAAGTGAAACACTTTGTTATTCAAATGGTTATGCTTGATCATTGTATACTTGATTGCTTTCTTTTGTGTTGAGTTTGTCAGCTTTACGTCATTGGTGCAGATTTATAACTCTAATTATTGATCTGTGCCTGCAGCCAGAGGACGTTAATTATGCCTCTCAGATGCTGGTGTACAAAGACATCGGGGAGGAGATGCTGCTTCATGCCTTTGAAGGATACAACGTTTGCATCTTTGCCTATGGCCAGACTGGAGCTGGGAAGTCCTATACCATGATGGGCAAGCAGGATGTCAAGGATCAGCAAGGAATCATCCCACTGGTAAAACCGTTTCAATATAATGGCAATATTCTGATAACAGCACCCAAAAACCTAATAACAATATCTACTTCATGCCATACAGAAACAGTCAAAAGAAATACAAATGAATATATATATATTTATATATATATTTATATACCCTTTTTCTTTTTTTTTTTAGATGTGTGAAGATCTTTTCAGTAAAATCAATCTAAACACAGACAACAGCCTGTCATACTCAGTTGAGGTAAATGCTACACATTCATTTGAAATCACATGATATTTGTAGCTTGTACACTTACCTTATCTAACGGTGCACAGGTAAGCTACATGGAAATCTACTGTGAGCGTGTGCGGGACCTTTTAAACCCCAAAAACAAAGGGAATCTTCGCGTCCGCGAGCACCCCCTGCTGGGACCGTATGTGGAGGACCTGTCCAAACTCGCTGTCACCTCCTACAATGACATCCAGGACCTGATGGACTCTGGCAACAAGGCCAGGTACAGAGCTCCTGTCCTTTATTGTTTAAGTGTTACATATTCAGATTTTCTCTTTTTAGATATTTCTGAAAGGAATCTCCACAATCGCTCCAATACAGAAAAGGAAGTATAGTGGAACCTGAACCTTCTTTGTTAAGGACTGGGGTCAAAACTCCCCATTAAGTGCTCTGTCCCCTTACATGGATTTCACCTATGATATCACCAATGCTGTTATCATGATAATTTGAAGATTAGAAAATATAGAGCTGAATTTATCACACCATGAAAATGTAATTTGTCAAAACTTAAACTTACATTACGAACGTAAATGTTGTGTTTTCCTCCATAGAGTATATTGTAAAAGCAGCTTTTTGTGACAAAATATGTAAAAGCCAAAAGCAGGGCTAGGATTGACAGTGCTTTGGAAGTCCCCCACTGTTTCACTTCATCATCCGAAAAAAGCTGTTCTAAAGCTGTGCATATCCAAAATGTTATGCATTTGAATATTTATGATGTGCCAAAGGGTTTGTATCAAACTGATTTAAATACAGACTTCCTCCTTTCACGGTTTGAAAAGGGTAATGCAGCTTTCAGGCATCTCATGCTGACAGGAAAGAGGATCTCTCAGTTTTTGTTATTGTTTTTTGTAGTTATGCCCAGATAAATTAACCTATTTTAAACTATAGGCAAAAATTTTATTATGACATCACAACAACACAACATACAAACATTGTGTTATATTGTGCTATATTACATTCCAGGACTGTGGCAGCCACAAACATGAATGAAACCAGCAGTCGCTCACACGCCGTCTTCAATATAATCTTCACACAGAGACGTCACGACGCTGACACGGACAATGTATCTGAAAAGGTAACGAAACAGCATTTAAAACACAAAGATTTTAAACAAATGTGCTGGATATTTATCATTCTCCTCATATTTTGTAAATTCATTATTCATTATTTGATGCTGCTGTGTATCAGGTCAGCAAAATCAGTTTGGTGGATTTGGCCGGCAGCGAGAGAGCGGACTCAACCGGAGCAAAAGGGACCAGGCTCAAGGTACATATTTATTTTACTGACTTACAATGATAGCATTATTGCATTTTATTATTTTATATAATTTTCCATCTTATTTACAGGAAGGAGCTAATATCAACAAATCTCTCACCACATTGGGAAAAGTCATCTCAGCGTTGGCAGAAGTGGTAAGTTTGTGTGCTCTTAAAATAAAATGCAATTTGTAGCATGTTATGTAATTAAAAAAAAAATCTATTCTATGCTTTTTAGGACTCTGGACCAAATAAGGTAAGATTATTTTCTAAATAGACCTGTTAACTTCAAAAATAATATCTAACGTTTATTTTGTTTTCTACAGAATAAAAAGAAGAAAAAAGTTGAGAGCTTTATACCATACAGAGATTCAGTCCTAACCTGGCTGCTCAGAGAAAACCTGGGTAAAGCCTTTTTATGTCAACATAAAATTTCTTGTGGAGGTGATAAGTGGCAGAGTGGTTAGTGCTCCTCATAACTCTTACCAAAGATGTTGTGGGTTCAAATGTACGAAAGTATTGGTTAAGGTTTAAGTATAAGACAAATAGCCGCATTTTTATTATAAACGACTGACTTGAAGTTCAAATTTAGCATGTCTTCAAAACAACTTTCACTATATTACTTTTTCAATAACCTGCACAGCTCTAATCTCGATATTCTAATTGTACATATCTTCAAATCAACAATTTCAATATTTTCCTGCAGTAGATAAATCACCCACCTCTACTGTCTCTAATCAAGTATTTTTTGCATTTTGACAGGTGGAAACTCTCGAACAGCGATGGTAGCCGCTCTCAGTCCTGCCGACATAAATTATGATGAAACTCTGAGCACTCTCAGGTAGAAAAAATATCCACACCTTTCTTCTTGTAAAGCCTTTTAATCTGTGTGAAAAAAATGGCACGGCGTTATGTAACAAGTGCACCTAAGACGATTGCACAAATTCGCACTTCAGTCACTCTTCTCCAGCGGCTGCTCTCTGTGTGTGGGTGGATGAGACTGAACCAGCGATATTAGAAAACATGTTAACTGATTTGAACAATGCGATAGCAATATGGCTGATGTTATTTAATCAATCTACTTCCATGTTGAATTGGGTATTTATTTAATCCTTATTTGTGCAGATTTTAACTAGAGAAAATTAAAGGGCCATTTTGAAAATAATCAGTACATCAGGATTGTTTATGTTATCATATCAACTTTAGTTATGATGCTCTTTAAAATTGTACAGTTGCAATGCACAAGTTATAGCTTAAATAAATAATGGCAACACAAGAGGCAAATCAAGGTTATACAACATAAACATGTGCAAATAGTACTTTAGTGAAAATTTTGTAAAATTAAAAATTATCTCAACATGTGGTAAAAGCCACTGAAAAAGTTAATGTTGAAGTTAAAGTAATGGTTTGTGCATGTACAGACTAGAGAAGGGAGGCTGAATATTTTAATTAAAGGATGTTTAAGATCAGAACAAGAAGAAGCCAAGAAGAAGACAAAAGATTTAGCAATGCTTTTTAAACATGATTATGGCTAAAACTAGCTAAACGTTGTCTAAACAGCTTATTGTAACACCATTATTACAGGGTAAAAGTGACACCACAAAGTCAAATAGTTTCCCGTAGTAGTCAAATATCATGAAACGTACATTGTCATTGTAATAAGTTTGTAATCTTTTATCGTCTTGTCTTAACCCCACAGGTACGCAGACCGCGCCAAACAGATTCGCTGTAACGCCGTCATCAACGAAGATCCAAACAACCGCCTGGTCCGCGAGCTGAAGGAGGAAGTGTCCCGCCTCAAAGACCTGCTCTACGCTCAGGGCTTGGGCGACATCATCGAGAGTAAGAGACTGTTAAAAACCATCTCGTCACAAGGACTGCAGGAGTTATACACACAAGCAAACAAGCTAAATATGACGCTGATTAAGTTATACCTGGAAATGTACCTTCTAATTTAGGCAATATTTCCGGTCCAATGATAAATGTGTTTATTATTTTCTATTATTGGTTTTCTTTATATGTACCAGAAATGTGCACATATAGTAATCCAAGACCGCATCAAAAAGACTACCAGTAAATATGTGGTAATATTAAGAATAGAGGCATCTGAGTGCATTTGAATCTTCCATTGTGCAGTAAAAGGGAAAACAATTTGCCTCCTAAAAATCAAATCTTAACTCAATACTGCCCTGTTGCATGATTTTATAAATGCATTATGATGGCTGACCAGACTTCTTTTGATATTGTATCATGCTTTCTTAAATTGTTCCATAATTGTATCTCAATCTTACAGAAACCGCTAGTGTGGAGTAATTATTCATTTCAGGCTTTTCCGTTCAAACAATACTTTTTTTGTTAAAACATTATCATTACATGTTGTAACGAGTTCAATTTAACATTTAAAGATTGCGCACTTGGTCTTGCAAATATATAGATGTGATAACGTTAAAATGTTAAAATGACTTGTTAAAACGACTTGTTAAAACGTAAAATTTAACATGTTATACCATGGTGTTATTACAATCTAATGAAAAAAATATGTTGTTATTCTTTCTTGTATTAACGACAAAGTTCATAATGTTTACTCCACACTGGCTGTTTTGAGTTGCCGTAGAATCTCACCACTGCAGACTACGTTAAAATAGAAAAGCCACCCACTCAAGTGCTTCAGGGAATAGCAGAACACACCACACAAAGGAGGCCTGTTTCATGACATTTATTGGCATCTGAATGTCTGTCTGTCTCCTCTCTCTTCCCTCTCTTTCTCTTCACTTCCAGCGTTTCGAGGCACTTGTGCTGACCTGGAGGGTTTGAAATGTGTGTATTTGGCTATTGCTTTTGTGCCTTTGGCATCCAAGCATTTATTATGAGCTTCGTATTGCAGCAAATTGTCTTATCTTCTTTTCAGCACCACAATACTGAGAATGCTAAATATTAGTTACATTTTCTATTATTATGTGAAATAATATTGGTTCTTGATTAAGCGCACCAACTTTCAACCGTTAAACTGCAGATTTTTAAAATAATTTATCTTTATTCTATTTAAAATGGTTCCAAGTACATACATAGGCATTGTGTTTATTGGATCCAAAGTCTAGAAAATATGCCATAATGACTAGACCTTAACAATACTACTATTACCACTGTCAGGTAAATTAATTGTGGTGATTTGTATATTTAACTTTTTATAATTATTATTAACTAAATTTTGTTAAATAAATGCTTGCATAATCCTTTTGCATCCATCAAATGTGTGAATATAAATGCAGTTAACACCTGAAACAAAACAACTTTTCCGCTTTAGTCCAATTTCTAGTACTTTCTGATTCAATACTATATGCTACAGTGTGGCGCTGCAGAGACATGTGGCTTGGAAGCTTTTGCATTGAAGAGGCTGTGCCTCTTTTAAATCATCTAAATCTTTGGCATAACCTGCTCTACCAGGCCATATCGCCCCCTGTTGGCAGCTACGGCACCGAGCACATAAACGTGATGATGCAGCTGTTAGTCACTCAGGACCTTTATTAACTTGCATATTATTGGTCGTTTGTGGTGCATTACATTTTTATTTTCTTCCCATAACATATGACTTCATTTGCCGCTCAGAGATGGTTATAATATTGGATCCCTTTTGACAGGCAGTAGTCCGTGTACTTGATGGATGGCTGTGATAGGATTTTCCCATTTTATTGAACTGCGTTGCCATAGCAGCAGCTCCTGGTTTGATGAAGTAGCTTTTAAGGTGTCATGGCTAGATGATAAGCCTGAAACATGAGGGACAATCATTGGATTTTGTTACTAGAAAGGGGGTAGTGAAATGAAACAGAAATGCAATAATGTTGATTCATTTTGTCATTTTAAAGGAGACAGATTATGTATTGCTTTAGGATCTAAATCAATGATACACGTAGGATTCAGCAGTGTCCTGTAGACATTTTGGCTCATATTATTGAAAAAAACCCCACTGCTCTATGCCATGAACTGTAGTTTTCCATAGTCAGGGCGGGTACATGGGCCGCTAGTGCAGCACTTTATTGTGACAATGTTTATGGTGATAGATTTTGGCATTTAAAATGTGCAAAACAAAAGAATAATCCACATTGTAAATGATAACAACATGGCTGACAAAAACATAATATGTTCCCTTTAGGAAATGGTGCAAAAAAATTATAATCCTGCTGTAAGCCTGATCTGTCAATGCAAGTTAGCTTTAATATTTTAATATAACTATAATACTGTATATGATAACTACATTCTTACATGGTATTATTTGGAGAATAAATAGAATACATTCTGGGTCTGTCTGGGGATAAATCATATTTTTGCTGTTTTTTGAATAATACTGAGTCAGTGTTGGTTGCTCACTAATAGAATAAAAAACTTTGAATAAAATCTAAAATAAAAATTGTAACATTTTTGCATTGGGCATTTGCTTGTGAATCACACAGAAGAAAATGGCATATTGACTATGTTGTGTTATTGGAAGTACCTGTAAAAATGAGAGAAAAGACTGTAGTAAATTGCGCCTTTAGACTGAATGAATCACTATACATTAGCAAGATAATGGCTTAGAATTAGTTGAAAAGATCCTTTAATAATTCATGAAGATAAAATGCAAAACACGCTTCTTCTAAATGAATGTGAATGTCATGGCATTTTGCTTGTGTTGTCTGCATTTTGTCTAAGTCTTGCTAAACTGGATGGCTTTGTTATATTTTTAAGTTGGTTGTCTTTCTGCCTGGCTTTCTGCTGATGCCGCCCGAGCTCGTTTCCATTTAGATCAAATTTCACTCTGTCAATTAGATTTGTTTCAAGACACATATCTTCTTTCTCTTCTCTCTCCCCTTTCCTTTGACTCTTTGACTACTTTCTATCTATTTTCTGTACTTTTTTCCCCCTATCCCATCATCCATCCAAATGTACCCCCTGTCCTGTTCTGACAGACGTGTCCGATTTCAAGAACAATAACAATAAGGGATTTTCCACAGTGACCAATGCTATGACCGGGATGAGCCCTTCGCCATCTCTGTCTGCCCTGTCCAGCCGAGCCGGGTCCATTGCCAGCCTCCACGACCGCATTATGTTCAGCCCTGGCAGCGAGGAGGCCATCGAGAGGCTGAAGGTAAAGTGTAATAAGGAAAAAGTACACGGAATACACACAGACCCTTCATATATTTGAACATAAGCCATGTAGCCCTACTCACACATACAGTAAGTCTTAAATCATTTAACCTGTAGTTGTTCATGTAATTTGCTAAGCAGCTTTTTCATTCATTCATTGAAACTGTATTTTGTTTTTTCGTTTCAAAATAAAACTAATATAGAATATAGAATAAAATAATATATGGCAACAAAGAATAATGATCTTTATATAATTTATTGCAACGACTAACTCCAAATATTTCAGTATTTTACATTGACCAGTTTGCAACCTACATTCTATATTCTCATATCATTTAATCTAAACTGTTTTATTTTATCAGGAAACAGAGAAAATCATTGCAGAGCTCAATGAGACCTGGGAGGAGAAACTTCGCAGAACAGAAGCCATCAGAATGGAGCGGTAATACTAAGTTGAATTGTTTTGTGCTACCATGAAACAGTACAGTGGAGGGCATTTATTACAGACATGTGGTAATCAAATGTACAGCCCCCACAACCAGCAGCCCCTCTTTATTCTGACCCTACTTGATGACTTGATGGTTTTACAGGAGTTTTAATCATCGGTCTGTCATACTGTTACTGCTTCTAAACTCCTGATGGTGAAGTTACACAACTTTACACCTAATTTAACTTGTTTTTAAGAAGTGCTTGGATCTACAGTATGAAACAATTATTTAAGCGTTAATGGAGACTAGGGATGCACCAATCCAGTATTTTCAGATCTGCTACCAATTTTCATACTTTGATTCTTGCTGATACCTGAGATCAACAGATATCTCTACAGAGACTAATAGTAACATGTATTTTCTTAAAACAAAAATAATATGACAAAACTGATTCAAAGGGGTTGTGTGACTGTTCTTTATCCTTCAACTAATTTAAGAACAGCTTTGTATAAAAATAAACTTAAGCATTATGAGATCTGGACTAACAAGGACCAGATATTTTGCATGCCCTTATTTTATCTTATTTTAACATACCGGTAGTCTATTTCTTTTAACATCACTATAACACCTATTACGCCAAAGCAAGTTCCTAGTTTGTGAATTTTGTTCACCGACAAAACCTAAAAACCTTTCTGATTCTGATCTGATTCTCAGTCTTACATCAATTTTTAGGCCAACCAGGATAAACCGATATTTTTTCTGGATTGGCCAATATTCAATACCAGTATTGCCATTGGTGCATCCCTAGAGCCATAGTTGGCCGAAAGCTATGGCTTCCAACTTATGCAGGATGTTGCCATTGTAACAATAGAATCTTGTCACTGTGGCTCTTATTTTTTCAGACGTCAAATAGTCAGCTTGCTGGTGATGTAGTTGTTTTAAGGCATTGCACATATGTGGTTGTTACGAGCTCTGTGTTATGGGTTTGCCTTCTGGCCTTAACTGTTTATTGAATGTCTCTACCCTTAAATGTCAAATAGGGTTTGGGCCAGAAAAAAAAGTTAGGTAGCATTGTGTCTCACTTTCTTATGGCTCGCAGCACAAGTAAACCATGAGTAGTAGCTAAATTTACAAGCAAAAATGCATGTGTGTAAAAAAATATTTCTCTTTCCTTTGTCCCTTTATATAGAGAGGCTTTGTTAGCAGAGATGGGTGTTGCAATGCGAGAAGATGGTGGGACACTTGGAGTGTTTTCACCAAAAAAGGTATGAAAATTTTTCTTTTGTCAACTTAAAGTATTTTAAGACACCTTCTATTGTTTGTGTTTAGATTTTTACCCTAATGTTTTAATAATTTTACCCAAAGCCGTCAGATAGTCCTAGAAAACCAGAGCCTGTGTTTATCGACACAGTTGGGCTGTTTTCACCCAATGAGGTTTGTAGCTCTGAAGTGCTGTGCTCTCTCTACGGTGAAATATTTGATCTGTATATTACCTGATTGAACTAGGATTCTCTGGCTGCACCTACTTCTACAGTTTTTGCTCAGAATATTAAACTAGGTGATTCTCATCTCCAATATCTTATCGCTCCAGCCACCCAAGGCCCCGCTGGAGGTTTGGGTGTATTGCTCTGATAACGCTTCTGTCCCGGTTTCACAGATTGAATCTTGTTAGTTTCAGCCTTTAGCGTCTCACTGACTTTAAACACTCAAACGCAGTGGGAGGGAGAGAGATGCATGGTTTTAATTATCTCTAATCGTTTGTTGTTTTTTCTTTGGGAGATTTCACTTTCTTGTGCTCTGATGTGTGAAATATGTGGTAGAGGCATATGTTATATCGTAAATAACATATGGGGACATCTAAATGATCTGTACATTAGCTCCTGGTATTTACACTAAAATGTGTTTTTGTCCCAGACTCCACATTTGGTGAATTTGAATGAGGACCCTCTGATGTCTGAATGCCTCTTGTACTACATTAAAGATGGAATCACCAGGTGAGAAACACAGACAGATGGAGGATAGAATTATCTTGTTATGCAATCAACAAAATTTACATTTACTTTTGATTGATGAATGTACACTCATATTATAGCTGACTGTTAGAGATGACTCATTCACACAGTATATTTATACGGATGTGTTTTGCCCAAATATGCACTGGTTGGATCTGGGATAGTTTAGCCAACCTTCTCCTGTATCACCCAATAACTTACTACGTTACATGCACACCAGAAAAACTGGATAAATGGCCTAGTTCAAAATAAACTTATTTTTCAAAACACATGCAAAACCGGAAACTGCAATTGAGGTGCTGTGGTTCAAAACTCAGACAAGTCTCTCTAGTTGTATTTCTGCTGCATGTAACCGTGCAGTCCAATCACACTAGTCGCAGACAAAGAGAGGCATTCAACTGTATGCCGTAAGAAACACCCAAGAAAGTATTTGTTTGACCATCCATCCTTTTAGATCAATAGATATGACAAGCTACAGTCCCTCCGCCTCTAATTTCTTGAAATTAGAAGCATAGTTTGATTCGAGAAAGTTGACAGTATTTTAGACTACGCAGGAGGCTTTATCTGAGCAAAGAAAGAAGAACAGGAGCAGCTGTAATCATGAGGTTCATTTTACACAGCAGAACAAACCAAACATTCAGCGGAGATCACGTGTTGAACCGTTTGTGCTCCGTGATGAAAACAAAACACACATACAAGTGCTAAAATAAGTTAACTGGAGCAAACATTTCCCCAAACTATTACAGAGCACTTGTAGATACCAGACCAACACCAACAGCTTAATCTACCGCCACGAATGTCAGTTACCTGTGATCAATCAGATAAAATTTTAATCATTTGACAACTCTAGTCATACTGAATGTATGATAGTCTTTTGTATTAGAATTATAGCTGCAAAGTTTTTCTGCTAATGCTAAATTACTTGACGCCCCTGAATGTCTCTCAGTCCTCATTCACACCTAATAGGTCTAACAAGTTTCGTTGAGCGCACTCTTAAGTTCTCTGTGCATGTAAACTTAGTGACTGTTACCCCTTCAATGCAAATGCAAAATGTAACAGATGTTGTAACACATTTTTGCGCCCTCAATTTTAACTTATTCACTGTACTATATTTCACCAACTCTATCTTCATCAATCATCTTGCAGAGTTGGGCGTGAAGATGCCAGCAGCCGTCAGGACATAGTTCTCAGCGGACACTTTATCAAAGAGGAGCACTGCACCTTCACCAGTGCCTCGGACGCCAATGGAGAAAGTGAGATAACCCCTCTGTGTTTTACTGTGGCACATAATGGTCCATGTGTTCACAGACAGGAAATTAATCCTTTGCTGCGGTCTGCCCCTGTCTGTGTGTGCAGCTGTGATACTGGAGCCATGTGAAGGAGCAGAGATTTACGTGAACGGGAAGTTAGTCACCGAGCCCACTGTCCTTAAATCAGGTCAGAAACAGTCTATTTTTGTTTGGTTTCTAAACTACAACTGCAAACTATAAGAACTAAATGATTAGTCTGTTGTATATTGAACTATACTGTATGTGTATTTCTTTTTTCATAAATTAAACATTAGCATGCAATATTTAGTGAATCGCACTTATTCCAACTTCAGGAAGACTTTATAGATAACTAACATTTCCTTAAACCTCTTTAGGAAACCGCATTATTTTGGGTAAGAGCCATGTTTTCCGGTTCAACCACCCGGTGCAGGCGCGGGCGGAGAGGGAGAGGACGCCCTGCGCTGAGACTCCCTCGGAGCCTGTGGATTGGGCCTTCGCTCAGAGGGAGCTGCTGGATAAACAGGGCATCGACATGAAACAGGAGATGGAGCAGAGGTACTCTACAATGAGATGATTATGATTATGATCATTTTTTACTACAGTATTGTTGTGTTATTTACCTTTCTAGTGACAGCTTTCTAGATACTCAACAATTAAAATGAAAAAAAAAAATATATATATATATATATATAATATATATATATATATATATATATATTTAAAATTTATATATAGTATTTACTGATAACAGCAAACAGAAAACAATTACAAAACATTGCAAAAAAGACAATACAGAAGAATAAAAGACCACTTGAAAGTGCTCACAGACTTGCTTCTCCTTCATCCACAGCTTGAGGTGTAGTTTGAAAGTGGACAGTGATGGACATTCTCTTATTGTCAGAGGAACATTATTCCAATAATTAGTCCCCTTGACAGAGAACACAGTGTGTTCAAATATGGTGCGTCTGTTGAACATCACAGTCCTCTCTCATACAAATATTGACCATAATTTATTATTGTTTCAGGGCTCGTGATGCTTAATCTAATCATAAAAACTCTTACGATCAACAATACCTATTTATCTGTTTCATATCTGAATTGAAACAAATAAAAATGTTGTAACATGATCTAAGTCACAACAATATTACAGAATGGCTACATGTCTTAGAAAATGGCTGTGAAGTGATGCGTGACGTGAGGAGCTCTAACAGCAAATGGGTTTTCTCTATGTTTGTTTCTTTAGGCTGCAGGAACTGGAGGAACAGTATCGCAAAGAGAGGGAAGAGGCGAACAACCTCCTGGAGCAACAAAGACTGGTACATTTTCTAAAATACATAGAGTATCATTTCTATTTCCTGATATACTTTATTTCAAGTGTTCTAAATTTGCCATCTATTATCACTTCTGCCACAAAATAAAATGTAAAAATGCTGTTATGCATTTGAAAGAAAAAAAAAATCAACAATGAAGAATCAAGGCTGCTATATGTGATAATTAGATTGGTGTGAGATATTTCATTAATGTAGCTTTGATTATTATTTTTCTATAGCACTGAGATACTGAAATTACTTACATAAATTATTCGTAATTGTCACTTTTATGATTTTATGAACTAGGATTATGAGAGTAAACTTGAGGCCCTTCAAAAACAAGTGGACCGTTGCTACCCAGATGTTGCTGAGGAAGAGGAGGAGCCTGAGGAAGAAGGTTCCAAATTACCATTAGCATTTTTCTGTTGAGGGTGTTAAGCCATTGCTAATGCTGAACAAATATAATTATTTTGCCTTTCAGTTCAATGGACCGAGAGGGAGAGAGAGTTGGCCCTGTGGAGTTTCCGAAAGTGGAGATCTTACCAGTTCACGTCTCTGCGCGACCTCTTATGGGGCAATGCCATTTTCCTGAAAGAAGCTAATGCTATAAGTGTGGAGCTCAAGAAAAAGGTTAAAAACCTAGTTAT
Organism: Rhinogobius similis; assembly: GCA_019453435.1. NCBI lineage: Eukaryota > Metazoa > Chordata > Actinopteri > Gobiiformes > Gobiidae > Rhinogobius > Rhinogobius similis. The sequence continues at coordinate 25,091,788 of CM033625.1, forward strand.
TAAATCTTAAGCACTGTATTAGAAATGTGTCTTAAAATTGGCCCATTACTGACTTTACCTGAACAAACTTATGTATTTACAAAGTTACTCATTTAATTAACATCACTACATTTAGCATAGTTCTGCTCATCTATTATAAAGAAATAAATCCACCTTTTAACATTTTTTTTTTCTTTACAGGTACAGTTTCAGTTTGTGCTGCTGACCGACTCGCTGTACTCTCCCCTTCCCCCGGATTTCTTGCCCCCGGAGGCAAGTACTGACAGAGAAAAGCACCAGTTCCCACGCACCATTGTGGCGGTGGAGGTGCAAGACCAGAAGAACGGGGCCACACACTACTGGACCCTGGAAAAGCTCAGGTGAACAGAAATCTTAAATTGCTGTATACATTTTCAAGACTAGACATTTGTGTAGGTTGGGTGGTATGTAGAAACATGCAATTTCAACCTAAAAACTAGTAAAATCCTTAATTCATTTCACACTGACCAATACAGAAGATTGTCATCGCTATTATTGCTTTATGATCGCTTCAGTCATAAAAAAAGGCATAGCTGAATATGTTAAGCTTCACTTTATTCATGACAGTGATGGATAGGATTACTAGAGAGTACATCAGAGGGACAGCTCAAGTTGGATGTTACGGGGATAGAGTCAGATTTACCAGACTGTGATGGTTTAGACACATACTGTGGAGGGAGAGTGAATATATGGGTAGATAGATACTGAGATTAGAACTGGAGGAAGATTTAAGGGTCTAGTGAAAGAAGACATAAACTTCACTGTGTGAGAGAAGAAATAGGATGAAGAGAAGATGGTCAGATTGAGAGAAAAACACGACACAAATTAAACTCTGCAATAACCGCACTAATTACCTTCTTCAAGTGGTCAAGTGTTAATTGTTCCCTTTTATTGCAGACAAAGGCTTGACTTAATGCGGGACATGTACGATCGCGCGGCTGAAGTGCCTAACAGTTCCACAGAGGACAATGAAAATGTGATGACCGGAGGTGACCCCTTTTACGACCGCTTCCCCTGGTTCAGGCTGGTTGGAAGGTAAATGCCACACAACAAGAAACAGAGAATTTAGGGTTTTTATCAGGGTCCACAGCCCAAACAACTCCCCATAGAACACTCTAATTTTATCAGACTGGGGGGTGTTCAGCTGCTCCTGTAAATAATATCAAGGGGTTATGACTTATGAAATATATAGAATAGAACAATGCACATTAATTAAAGGATAATATGGTTAAAACTTTAAAACATACAGTATATACAAATAAAACTAGCTACGTTACACAGTTCTTTACAAGGAATAAGGTTCAGTTATATTTTCTATAATATTCTATTTATGAGACGCCCCAGTCTTCACTGTAGCAATGACTTGAGGATTGCATTTGGTCCATTACTGACAGAGAAAGAAACATTTTTGAAGGATTTCTGTTCTTGCCTCCCACACAAAATCTGCTGGTTTTTTTTTAACATACAAATTTTGGCATCCAGCCTCCTAATCTCTCCTACTCAGTCACAAGCTGTGATTATATAACAGTAACAGCCTTTTATTCAGCGCATTGTGATGCAGAAACACAGTTCTTTTAAAATGTGCCCTTAAAATATTTCCTAATCTGTGTTCCGACTCATAAGATTTAAACTAAACCTTCTAAGACCTTTGACCAAAAGGAAATCGTGCTAACCACGCATTCCAAATAGAACATAACCAGGGAACTGTCACTGTGCAGTAAGTGTTCCATGTTTTGCACAATACTTATTCAAAATGAAGAATTATGTTAGCATTCAACTTAAAATAAAGCATAATCAGCAGTATGTTTGTCAAGGTCATAGTCTCTATAGAAATAGTCTAATTTGCATTGTACTTGCAACTCAAACAAGGACTGGTTTTCTCTTTTATTTTTGTTTTGTGCATCTAGTGCACAAAACAAGGAGTGGGGAATTTGACAAACAATTCAAATCACAATTTTCTTAAAGGTTATATCACAATTTTGATTACACTTAATATCTGCATTATGCCTTTAGGAAGTAACTTATCTCACATTGGTGCAGCAATTAGAGCAAGAAAGTCCTGGGTTCGACTCCTGGGCGGCGTGGGGCCTTTCTGTGTGGAGTTTGCATGTTCTCGCCATGTCTGCTTAGGTTTCCTCGGGGTGCTATCTTTACTCCACCTCTGTACAATAGGCTCCTCCCCTCTGGGACCAGGACTTCCCTGAAAAAGAGATTCTTAATCTCAGTGGGACTTTCCTAGTTAGATAAAGGTCAATAAAAAAGAGTTCACACTTGGCTGGCATTAGTTATATCTTCCTGTCACTCAGTCATATCCTGACAGAAACAATAGGAGTGTGTGAGGAAAAGTGTCTGCGTCAAGCATAAAGCTGCGTTAAACAGAAGCACAAAATCACCCCATCATATGACAACTTCAACAAAATAGCTGATCATTACAGGATTTTTTTCAAGTATAGATTTCTTTCCTCTTGCTTGTCCCAAAGTTGGTGGATGCTCTGTGTATGGCAGCACAATAAAGGACCACGTTTGCAGCTTGCCGCGCTCTCTCTCACGTATTGTCCTTGATTAACCCACTGTCTACAGCCTTCAGCTCCTCTCTGCGCCGCTGCTGCTTCTGCCTCTCACTGTACTAACCCAGTTCTGTGTGTGGCTGCACCAGAAACCCTCTGTTCAACACGTGCATGAGTGAGCGCATGAGCGACCCTACCCCGTCCCCCACCCCGTCCACATCTGAGGTCACCGAGCTGGCCGATGCACAGAGGGACGGGCGCGGGGCCGAGGGGGCGGAGGGGGAGGACGAGCTGGAGGCGCTGGATGATCTGGACCAGGACATATTTTTGGATGATTCGTGCTTGGAGCTGGATGATGATGATGAGGATGAGGAAGAGAGAGGGGTGTGTCGAGGCTCCTGCGAAGGCCTGGACCCCTTTTATGACCGTGCACCTTTGTTCAGTGTAGTGGGCAGGTTGGTGAGGTCTCGGAGCAGGCTGAGAGGAAACTAGCTCTTTCACATCGGGAAGAAATCTGTTTACAAACATTTATTGAACGTCAGATTCATTGAAGTTGTTTTTGTCCTGAAAACTTCTTTTTTGAAGGATTTCTTAGCATTGTTGTATTCATTTTCACGTGGTTGTTAACAAAACCATGTTGTCTTGAGATTGACTAAAGTACCCTTTTCTCATCATCATTTTGGGATGATCTAAGCTTTCCACTCCCTTGCCTGGCCAGTCCGACCCAACCGCTGTGGATCCAATCCACATTTTTGTATTGTAATAGTAGAATTAATTTGAGTGACTGGCCAGTCTTCTATTCTTCTTCATTTATTTACAGATAATGCTTTTTGTCATTTGCGCTCAGGCCCACCACTTTATTTACATTGAGCACTTGTTTCCATAAAGTCCAAGCAATGTTGATGCTCAGCATCTGCTTGTGTTTGTGTCACAAATGTTTAACTTGTAGACGTAGACGTATATTTTATTTAAAATGTGTTCACATGTGAAAGCGCTGACATGTCTTATAGATGACTACTCCTTAAAAATTATTTAAATATTTATACATTTTATATATTTATATAATTGTGTTTTTGAAGAAAAAATCCAAGTTGAAAGAGCTGGTTTCTACTGCAGCGGTCTCTTTTAGGCATGCCAGAGCACAAGTCACAAGTTTTTTTTTGTTTTTTTTAATGGATTTTTTTATAAGTGCACAAGTTGAGTGCCCGTCACGAGGTGCACCTTGATTTATGATGTGTTTTTTGTTCAGTCTGGAGCTTTTGGCAGTTTTTATTACGGCTGAAACATGTGATGATTTCTGTTTCATTTGCTTATGGTTCCTTTGAGTCCAAAACTCTTCAAAGTATTTTTGTTCACATTTTTGTCCTGAGCATGCCTTATTTGCACCTCACCAATCTTGTCATACGCCTTGTTCCCTTTTTTACACTTTTCATTTGTAAATGTTTTTTGGCTTCTACAAAATGATTGGTCCTTGAATGGTCCATGAATGATGATGTTGAAGAAATGATTATAGGTGGCCTAAAAATGGTCTTCAATTAAACTATTTAATAACTAAAAATTGAATTTAATAAAAACTATTTATCAAGTACGGGAGCCTGTTTCTGTTCAATTTAGATCAGTAGCTCCTAGTAATCTCTGTTACCACAATTATCCTGATCATACAATTGACAAAACAGTGAATAAAGCCCCTGTATAGTAACAATGGTAAAGGGTATATCCATGGCCATCGCAAGAGCCGTCCCAGCTTCTGTTATGTTGCTTTGCTGCTCTATGTTCTGTTGTCATGTCCAGTAATAATAATTTTAAGTCCTACATTATGAAACTTTGATTTTGACAGCTAATGTTATTGTAATCCCCTATTTTGTCTTGTTTTTGCAGGGCGTTTGTGTATCTAAGTAACCTCCTGTACCCGGTTCCTCTGGTTCACCGCGTCGCTATTGTGAACGAGAGGGGAGAAGTCAAGGGTTTTCTGAGAGTTGCTGTGCAGGCCATATCAGGTAAGGATTTTAGGCCTTGTACTATTGGAATGACATCAGACATACCATTGTGACCACATGCTTAATATTGAACCTGTTGCAACAAACTTCAACTTGCTTTATAGCTCTCTGATTTCCACCAGATCTAACTAGATTTAAAACAGGACAATACCAGGTCTAAACTAGTTCTAAACCAAGTCTAAAATAAGACTATAGCATAACTTGAGCAGTTAAAAACTAGTACTAACCCAAAGGAGGACAAAATTTTGAATAAACGGATTCTAAATTCTAATCTAACACAGGAAGTGCGGAGGACCATGTGTACCTACAGAAGCAGTAGTACATGTTTTTGTTGATACATTGTCCTCATTGATGGTACCAATAACCTTAACATCTGACATCGTGGTACCCCTTGCTATCAGTGGTCATTGTGTTTTGGCTGATGGCTGTATAGTGAATATAAAGTACAGATTATGTGTGACTTCTTGAGGGAGTGAGGTGAAGGTGCTCTGTGTTTCCCTCCAGCCGATGAAGAGGCCCCAGACTACGGCTCTGGAGTGAGGCAGTCCGGCACCGCCAAAATCTCCTTTGAGGACCAGCAGTACGAGAAGGTACTTCACACAACGTTCAATTATCCATTTTCTGGTTGCGTTTACATGTTTGCATCAGTAATGTAACATGCGACATGTAACTTACATATTCATTATTTTGATAGATTAAAAACGTTGATAGATTAAAAACTTTAAGTGCCTCGGTGGTCGAGTGGAAAGTGAAAATCTTAAAAAAACAAAGGTTTAAGCTTAAAGTTCTGATATTGGGTAATTTAATAATAATATTGAATTCGTCTTATGTAGCGTTTTTTTTCAGACGCTCAAAGGTGCTTTATAATTTTGCACATTATTAATTCATGCCATACTCAGTGGTGGCAAGCCCGCTGCCATTGACCCTTCCGATCACCATCTACACCCACACACTCTCCAGACTCATTCGAGGCAGTGTCTTGCCTAAGGTCACATCAACAGTTGCTGCCCCACTGTGGCATTTGCTGTCCCATTGTGGCACCTGATATCCCCAGCGGTCTCCAATCCAAGTACTAACCAGCCTAACCGTGTTCTGACATTGACGAGGTATGGTTCCCTTGCAAAGAGATACAATATGACAGTTCAGTTTCTCGGTGTGTTCGCAATACAATTTTGATTCAAATCAGGATCAGTTTGTTTGAATGGTCCGGTTTTTCTGGGTATGGAATCAAACACTGATCGACCCAAGGAAGCAAACTTTCCAGTTAGAAAGGTGGGTCTTGGTTCGATTGAATCGTTCTCTGGTGTGGTTCTCTTGTGAATATAAATGGACCAAAGAGTAGAACAAAACTCAGACGTGGCCCACGCTGAAATGCATGTGAGGGTCAGAATCAAAACAAACTCCACTGTAGAGATCAATAACAGGACAGAAAATGTGAAAGTGAGCAGTAGCAGGTCAAAGACTGGTCTAGTTATGACCAAGCAAAAATACATCTGCTTCCAACAATTATTTGGATTTCCTTGAGCTACGTATGACCTGTCCTTTTAATCACGTATAACTTACAATGTTCTTTGCTCTTTGACAGTTCCAGTCTGAATCCTGCTCTGCGGGACTGTCCCGTAAAGGCGTGTCCCAGGAGGAGCTGCGTATAGTGGAGGGAGAGGGGCAGAGCACAGAGATGGGGCCCTCGGCTGATGAAGTGAACAACAACACATGTGCGGGTAATTTTATTTTAGACGTGAGAGATGAGTCCAGTATGTAAGTCTGTTTAATATGTACTTTATATTGAATTCACATTATTACAGATACAGTAACACCAATAAATAGTGTAGATAAATTGCCTTAACATGTTATTTTGTAAAATTAAAGGAATCTTTGTTTCTCACAGCTGATGCAGATGAGGACAGTCCTGTGAAAGCCGGACTGGAGGAAGTAAGTCTGGAGCATCTTCAGGTCGGAAATCTTTTCACTTTCAGAGTCACAGTCCTGCAGGCCTCCAGCATCTCTGCAGAGTATGCTGACATCTTCTGCCAGTTCAAGTGAGCATTTTGACACCAAATTATACTTGATTAAACTTTTAAATGGGATTTAATTTCAAATTGTAATATTTTTCTCTACAGTTTCATCCACCGCCATGATGAGGCCTTTTCAACTGAACCCTTAAAGAACACAGGTCGTGGCCCACCTCTCGGCTTTTACCATGTCCAGAATGTAAGACTTTTTTTTTTTAACCGCCAACCTACATCTATTTTTATTCTATTACGTTTAATTGTTTCCTTTTCTAAAATTACATGTGTTTTGTAGATTGCTGTTGAAGTCACAAAATCATTTGTTGACTACGTCAAGACTCAGCCAATCGTATTCGAGGTGTTTGGACATTACCAGAAGCAGCCTTTCCTCCCACTCTGCAAAGATGTTATGAGGTATTGAAATAATAATAAAATAATTCATAAGGAATCTACTTTTCTATCATCTATTACTTTATCTTCGACTATTTTAATTCTAAATTTTTTTTTTACAAAAACATATAACAATTTTCTTGGAGAGTAACTTAATTCTTTATATGTTTTTAGTATTGGCTTGAGCCACTCAAAGTAGAAATCATAAAGTCAAAATATTTAACTTTATACCACAGTGATTGTGGTAGTTTTGTGTTTAATAAAATAATATTTTTTTTTAATGTAATTATGTAACAAACTTCTAATGATATTTCTGTATAATCTTGTACATAGCCCACTTCGGCCATGCAGGAGACAGTTTCCTCGCGTCATGCCTCTTTCTAAACCCGGTACGTCACTCCTTCACTCTTCCTCATCCTCCTTTATGTATTTAAATGTATGTCTGTTACTGTCATGTTACAAGTCATGTCATGCTAGCTTCATATTGTTGGGTGCAAGCAGCTGACTCTGAGACCTCCCCGGACCGTGAGAAAACCCTGGACCTGATCCGATACCTGGTCCCGGACGTGTTGAACGGGGCCTTAGTGGACTCTCTGTCGGGACACGCCCTTTCGGCTGCTGGCCTTGCTGCTAATTTCATCATAGAAGCACAGGAACGGGCTCAGCTCCCCGCTCCGCCCATCTCAATCTGTTCAGTTATTAAAGCGCAAACACCCGGTTGGTTTTCAAAAAAGTCACATCCAACAGGTTCTAGGGACTTGTCTTTTTATATCAAGCTAGATCTTCTATTTATATCAGATTTTGTGTAGAATTAAAATATAATAGTATTTTTAGAGTTTTATCCAAAGCCAGAAAACTCTATAGTGCTCAACAATGAGTGAAGTATTCACATTCCCAAGCCCCCATGAATACATTTCTTTTTTTAAAACTAAACATTTTATGGGAATTTTATTCGCAGAACCAGAAGTCCCTGTTCTGTTACAGTTCATTTACAGATGTGCTGTTCAAAAATTTATTTAGGAAAAAAGAACATTCAGAATAATTTTATCCTTTAAAATTATCAGAAGACAATGCATAATTTACTACAAGTACCATCAAAACGCAGTACTGTAGTAAATATGTGGTATAAAAAGACATATGAACCAGGATCCTGTTTTTGGATTGACCCCAGTGTGTGACTTTCAACTTGAGTGGTGGATTCCCTGCAATTCCTTCTTTACATTCCTCTAAACTTACATTACTGTATAGTACATGTTCCTTATGACCACGGACTATGTGTAGCCTATGGTTGACTTGATTACGCCATATAATTTTAAATGTTAAAGGGTCAGCTCTAAAGGCAAGGAGAATAGTACAGTACAGCAGTGGTTCGCAAACTTTTTCAGTCGTGACGCCCAAAATAACAATAGTTCACATTTGCGACCCCCAAACACAAAAAATTGGCGACACGCAAAGTGATAAATTAGCCTTATATCTAAAGTTTGATTTTATTTTGAGAATATAGACTTAGAAAAGTGACTGTAATAGGCCAACAAATAGGAATCTACATTTACCACTGCATTTGAAGGGGGTCAAGCCTTGTTTAAGACTATTGTATCAATTTTTCCCAATCATCTGGAAACCCTGGAAATCATTTCGCGACCCCCATTGGGTTCCCTACCCCTAGTTTAAGAACCACTGCAGTACAGTACATTATGCTACCAAAGTGATTATCGTTTTTATTTAACCACTGATAAACCAGGAGAGTCCCATTGAGACAGCAACACAAAACAAAACTTTGAAATAAACATTTACTATAAAACATGTAATTACAATTGAAGTTTGAGCCATTTGGAAACATTTATGAAGGATTTGATCACTAAACAGCTTATGTGATCTTAGTTCATCCTCAAGTGTTGTGTCAAAGATTTGTTACTGCAAGGTCGACCACTATCTGTTGTGTTGGCTATTATGAATTTTGTCAATGACTTGAGTAGATCTGGCCCAAATTTACTTCAATTTGAACCACAACCAATCTCTTCTTTCAGGGTCCTTCCATCAGTGTTTTCCTGACTATTACTCTCACTTGGTGATATAAAGGGTTCTCTATCTTTGATCTATCATTTGACAATCCTCTCTTCTTCCCTCTACCTTCCCTCTGTAGGTTAGACCTGGTTTCATTGGGCTGGTATGGGCCTGTCTATGTCTTTTATTGTCTAACTTTGTGTTATCTTTGTATTATTTCAGTCCCAGCCACAAAACTGTCTGCACTCACTCGACCTCAGGCTGGACCCTGTCACAGCAAATATGACCTCATGGTTTTCTTTGAGATCTGTGAGCTGGAGGCAAATGGAGAGTGAGTATCAAGTAAAGACTAAGCCATTGCAGCCAATGAAGTAAAATTGTTTGTTCAAATCCACTTCCACATAAGGTTGGGCTAATGTTCCATAATGATTCAATTTACACTGTTTTATCTTTTTATACTGCCTGTGAAAGCTGATTATTGGCATTTCAGTTCAAAATACTTCTGGATACTTCCATTTACTTACAGTATTCAGCTCAGACTTTCTATCTTATGTGTATTGCTAATTAATTACCATTTACTCAAAAAAAAAAAAAAGTGAAAAGAGGAAGTGTGTATACTCTCACAAATCCTTTGGCACATAGTTAATATTGGGGCAAAACACAGTCAATCAGAGTGCTGCTTTCAGCTTTTACTGTGAGTGAGGTTTTTAAAGACACTTTTACAATAGACCCAGCTTTAACTCCTGATATGTTTCCTTAGTATGCTTTTATTGGCAAACTTAATGTGTTTATTTTCATACTTTTTTGATGTTTTAATTTATATGTTCCATACAACTGAAATGTATATCTTCTTTTTCTTCAGTTACATTCCTGCAGTGGTGGATCACAGAGGAGGGATGCCTTGCCACGGCACCTTCCTTCTTCACCAGGTACTGTCCATCTCATACAGGGTGGAGGCTTGTATATTAAATATTCATACTAAACATAGCTTAATCATTTTTACTTGTGTGTTTTTCCACTTCTTCCAGGGCCTCCAGAGAAGAATTGCTGTAACTATAGTTCACGAATCCACAGGAGACATTGAATGGAGGGATATCAGAGAACTTGTAGTGGGTAAGCTAAGGTTTAAGCATTTTAGCAGTGGCTTTGCTGTATATGTACACTGGCATGTATATGTATTGGCAAGATGTAGGGGTTTTCGGGGTTATTGTAAAATATAATCCAAAAACTAATTTCATCCAAAAGGGGGCAGCACAAAACAGGACAAACATGGAGAACGTTTTATACTTGTAAAATTTTGCAGTTTTTCTTGTAACTTTTTGATTGTTTTGCAGGACGTCTCCGCACTACACCAGAATCAGACGAGACAATCATAGACCCCAATATTTTGTCCTTGAACATTTTGTCTGCGGGATATGTTCGACCATTGCCGGAGGACAGGTGTGTAAACTTGATTTCTCTCTAGTAGTATTTACCAGCTGGACCTACGTGTTTTATTATGGCACATTCATCCTATTTATGGACTTTGTAATATATAGATGGCCAGTTATTATAAAAAAATTGCTGAATATAGAAAAAGTGGAGCAAACTTGTACACTATTAACTGGTGCATTTAAAGCTGATTTTAATGGCATTATCCATTCACTCCCCACAATCATGGGCTAAGGTACTTCTGCAGATGCGGCTGCCTGTCCGATGGTTTGTTCAATCACCACCAATCAGTCACTCACACACCACATCAACACTGGCGGGGTGGGTGAAGAGCCCAAAGACACAATGATACACACTCATCAAAGCCGCCAACTGTCTGGAAGATATTCTAATGAGCCACATTTAATTTTGTTCACTGAGGTTTTATAAAAGACAAGCCATAACGAGGTTGATCAAAAAAATCTGAATTAATGTCTGAGTTAATTGCTGGCTGTACGACCCTCCTTAATGTTCATGGCTTTTAATGTTGTCACTGTTTTGTCTCAATTACATCCTCATGTTTCATTTCATAATTACATGTATGCGCTGATATCATCTATAAGACATACAAGTGCTAATCTAAATCATTTTATTAAACACCCCCGCTCTAAACTAATCATTTAATTGTATTCAATGCAATTAAATAATGATTATCAAGTTAAGACATAATATACTCATACCATTAATACTCTAACTCTATTGCTACAATTTTGTAATTCATGAGTCACTCACTTTAATTAAAATAGATTATAAACCATAACATGATATTATGTCAGGCAAGGCATAATATTAACGTTATTCATTCACATCATGTGTAACTATATATGTAACTTGCATTCCTATAAATAAATAATATTCATGTAGCTCATGTATATTTATTGTAATTCTGTTGTCAGCCAATTGAGGGCGGTGTTGTGTCAGAGATGTCACTACTGTTATTGCCATCGAATAAATGCAATTATCTTTAGTCATCTTAATCACAATCAGCAACCATAGACATATATATTGGCACTTATTTTACAATCAATGCATTTTCTGTTAACAAAATATGTGGAATTTATATTTCTGTTTAATTATGTATTGGACTATATTACCTACATTTTTCAGCAACCTTCTTAAAAACACCAAACAAACATCAGGTCCCACTGGAGAAATTTGTAAATCCTTATGTGGAAAAATAAATTAAATGCTCTGTTTCCCTGCTTAGTAACCTGCTTTTTTACAAAGCTGCTCTGCCAGGATTTTAACCCCACCTTTAATGCTTTTTTGTTTTGAAGCTTGCTGTTGTCCATGATGACATTTACCCATCCCTGCAAGCCAACCCTGAAAATATTAATATATCCTACAATTTTATCGGTTACTAACTGAATGTTGTTTTTGCTTTTACAGACAGTTTCTTGATTCGGACATGCCTAGGTATATTATTTTGCCTCCCCGGGCTCCTCCAATGCGCACTAACTTCATCTTGTTACCACACTGTATCCATTCCCCCTTCCTTCCCGCTGTTTCTGTTCCATTTGTTTGTGTTGTGCTCCTCAACAGAAGTGAGAGCTGTGGTTTTGCATGTTCTCTGCTGCTGTTTTCACTCTGCGTCTGTGTGGCTCAACGTTTAGATCTATGACATACAAGGGCGAGCATGGCTGGCTTCATGTGCAGCTTTGGGTCGCGGAGGTGTCGTGGAGCCAGTCACACTGTCTATCACTATAACTATTATGTTTAACCCTTTAAAGAGTCCGCAGAAACGTACTACTACAACACCAGTGCAATATATGACCACTAGAGGGAGATAATGGTCTATCAGAGAATGCAGCTATTGTGATTTTTGCAACAAAATTAGATATATAAACTGAACACATTGATGAACACACAAACACTGATTTAGGAGAATATTGTAGCTTAACTAGATGTTGATTGTGTTCATCATTCTGAACTTTAATTGAGGTAAAAACACCCGAAAAGCTCTACAACGATGCCTGTATATGCTGCACTACTACACAGCAATGAAGATATAGTTTGATCATATTGCTTTCACAGTTACTTTTTATGTTATACATCTTGTTCTGAGAAACAGTTTTCTATTAGCAGCCGCTGCCTATTAACAGAAACACTCAACAGCTTGCATCATTTACAGAACAGCTCTGGCACTGGTTTCAAATACTGCTATTAAAAAGTAATCCAGGGGCGCATTACCTCACCAGTAGCACCCTGAGTCAAATTGCTGTGATGTTGTGAATATTTTTAAGTCTTGCCTGTCCCGCCCTGAAGTGATGCCAAACTCAAAAAAACAAATGTCCCGTTACATGTGGTGCCAGTGACATGACTTCAGTGCTGGCGCTGAGATTTAAGAAGGCAGTAAAACACAAAGTGGCAAATGTAGATGTAACACTAGGGAATAGTTTCCTTTTTACAAATGTTTAATGCATCAGTTCATGTAATAAAACCACAGGTGTTCTTGTTATGTGCTCTTGATGATTTGATTTTTTTCCACTCATTTCAGTTTTTTGGTCAGGCATATGTTACTAGGTGGTGATTCTAGCTGAAAACCAATAGACACAATATTTGTAGATTAGGGCTAAAATAATTGATAAGATAACTGTATTGTATATCTATCATTAGTGCTTGTGGTTAACCTGTTACAGGGTTTCCACGGGGCATGAAGAAGCATTTAAAGTCATTAAATGAATTTTGGCCAAAAAAAAAAAGGCCTTAAAATGCATTAAATTCAATCCCCACAGGAATTAAATCTAAAAACTATTTTGGAGTTTTATCAATCAGAACAATAAATATAAATATAATCAAAATAAGAGAAGTGTATGTCCATGACAGTAGTTTTTCTTCAACATTTCAGTTGATTTTGGATCCCAGATGTGTACTAGATTTATTGAATTTAGATGTTAATGAAATCATCTAAAAAAAAAAGTAAAAGCTTGTGTTCAAACATTAGCATTTGTATGGTTTAAATGTCATGTAAATCATCTTTTGAATATTATAAAGTAGTTTATTATCCTTTTCATTTTGCTGCCTAAGGTTATGGTCACAAGTCAGTAGTTTTGACATGATAAAAGTGTAAATATATTGTTTTTATGTTGATTATGGCATTAAAAATCTTGACATGCGGTATTAAAAAGCATTACATTTTAGTTGCTGAAACCTGCATAAACCCTGCAAATGACTTTTCACCCTTTATTACCATTGAATATTAAAGTAATTATCCAGATGCTGCACCATTGAATTGAGGAAGTCAAGCTGACCAAATTAAATGAATAAAAAGTAAAACTTTCCGAACAGTGCATGACCACAACTCACTTCTTGACTCTTTGATTCTTTTACTGATCTCGTCTTCTACAGTATGGCCTTGGAGAGGGACCATAGGTATTTCACTGTCCCAGCTCTCAATCCTGCTGTTGCTTCATCCCATTTATTTCTGGTCATTCTCAACATCAAATCATCTGCATGCAATACGTATTTATTATATATTACAACGTTTAAGGCTTTGAGACCACTTTCCAACAACGCACCAACAATAGAAAATATGTTGCCAATGTCAATATTTGTAAATTAAGTCTATTTCAAAATTGACAGCCCCAAGTGTGGAAAAATATTTTTGGGTCAGGGTGCACATCTGGTGTAATTTTTATGCTTAAGTAATATGCAAATTACCAAACACAGACGAAATATACACTTTCTGAGTGGTGCCTTGTTGTAAAGAGAAAATTATGTCCTAAATTCAACTTCATCTGAGAATGGCTAAATTCATTTTTCTTTTCTGGGGGGTTATTTTTGTAATATTATATAATAGTACTTTAGTTTAAGTTGCTTACTCAACCTGTATGGCTGTGTTAAGCATGGGGTTTAGCTTCATTCAAAATCTATATTTATGAATGACTAAATTGTATTTCTTGGACCAACACAGGACGTTTTATCGCTTTGAGGCAGCGTGGGACAGTTCAATGCACAACTCATTGTTACTGAATCGAGTAACTCCAAATGGGGAGAAAATCTACATGACCCTGTCAGCGTATTTGGAGGTAAACTTTTTAAATTCATCACATTTTCACTTCTTGCAGTAGTTTCACCCCATAAGACCTAATATTTTGGAGGTTATCTGACCCCATTGTCTTGACATCACCATTCGTCTTTGTCGTACTTACTCAAATTGCCCACTATCTTGCTTCCAATATGTTTAATGTGAGGAAAAATGTGAATAAATAACTGTTTATTGATCTTGATTGACTATTTTTAAGATGGAGAATTGCACTCAGCCTGCAGTCATTACCAAAGACATCTGCATGGTCTTCTACTCCCGGGACACGAAACTCTCAGCGTCACGCTCCATCCGTAACCTGTTTGGGACGGGCAGTCTCAGAGCAGCTGACGGGTAAGTGTAGAATATTTTGTTGTATCTGTTTGCATAGTTGCACATATTTAATGATTTTTATTATAATTTATTTATAATTTATTATTTTATAGGAACCGAATAACAGGAGTATATGAAGCCAGTCTTTGTAACTTGGCAGATATAGGAAGCCCAGGTGAGTTTGTTTTATTTGAAAAAAATATATATATTACTTCTACTTTACTATTTTTTAGGTAATTTACAGTATTTTGTGGAGTGGAATATGATATATAGATACTACTATACTATACTATACTATACTATACTATACTATCTAACGGGGGATCAGCATTGCAACTTAAAATGCATAAAATCATGCGCCTGTGCAGGTATGCAAAGGAGGAGGAGGCGGGTGCTGGACACCTCGGTGGCGTACGTTCGTGGAGAAGAGAACCTGGCTGGGTGGAGGCCGCGGAGCGACAGCCTCATCCTGGAGCATCAGTGGGAGCTGGAGAAACTCCGCCTTCTACAAGACGTATGTGCACAGTTGCTTACTAAGATACTGAAATTTAAGTCTTGGAGAGTGCTTGGAAATTGAGAGGGAACATTTTTTTATCTTCTGTCTCCAATTTAAATTCAACCAAGAAATGAAAACTTAATAATATGTAATATTTTGTTTGGTTTTGTTCCTTTATGGTAACTGCTTTGGGTATTGTCCTTAAAGTAACATAATGAATTTGATAACAATGAGTCAATTAACGGTACCCAGTGTCAGAAACTTGGGAAGTGCAGTATGGTCTGCAAAATATATTTCACCCTGTTTATGGTGGCACATTTTGCAAAAAGACTAGATTTCACCAGAAAGAAATCAAAATTATTGTATTATTGGCTGTATTTTTGTTATTTTGGAAAACATAAAACATTAAGTGATTTTTCTCTAAAAACTCAAATACTCCTACTGCAGAGGGCCCTGTGTACCACCAGAGACAGCCTGCGTACCACCAGTAGTACACGTACCACAGTTTGAGGAATATTGATGTATAGTATGTATTGTACAAACTTATTTTAGATTTATTTTTGCTTTTATATTTCTGCTTCTCAGGTGGAGAAGACGAAGCACTTCCTTCTGCTGAGGGAGAAGCTGGAGTCCAGTCTCCTTTCTGGACCAGACCCAATTCAGTCTTGTCTAAATGAGGACCTGACCGAGACTCCTCAGCCCTCAGAAGAACATGAGGCCACACCCTGCTCCGAAATCACCACCGAGAGGCAGAGGGAGCTCGCAGAGAGGGTCAGTAATAATATTTTTTCTATTAATAGAGATGACAATAGTGGCCTGCTTAGTCTAAAAGCAAAGATTAGAAATGGGTATTACAAAAGTAAATATTTGTTCTGACAAGTACAGCTTAGTCATTAGCTTAGCTGTCATTTACCCATAAATTTGTATAAAATGTTTTAATGCCACTTAATACTGTAGGAACACTGTGTTCACTTTAAACACACCTTTAAAGCTGGAAGCTCAGCCCCACTCTTTGGGCATGACTCAAGTCAAAATTCAAAATGTAATTGTTTTGGTATCAACTTTATCACTTTTTTTTTCTTCAGTGTTTACGGCTGCTCATGCACTCCTTCAACAGAGAGTACAGCCATGTTTGTATCAGCGCCAGTGAGAGCAAGGTATGGTTTCAATACTCAGATAAACACTACACATTATTTGATTTTTTTATTGACGTATTGATGTTTCTGTGTTTCAGATCTCAGAAATGTCAGTGACAACTCTCAAAGACTCCCCTTCGGTGTCTAGGTTTAGCACGATCGCTCCCTCCACGACGTGCCCTTCATTGGTGGAGGGCTGCTTTGGACCCTCTGATCTCAGGTTTCTCCTTTTTCTTCTTGTTCTCCTGTTTTTGTTCATCTATTTCATTTCATTTAAGTTGTAACTCGAGCAGCTGTGAATAGGGAAGTTGGTAGTTAATGAACAAACCAATTAAAAAGATACTTTTCAAAAGCATGTACCAAAAAAAAATATTCTTCTTGCATTGCAGTGTTTTCATAGAAAAAAATATATATATTAGGGCGATAAAAAAGGCATTCCTTCTTAATCAAATCAAAGCAATCAAATTTATTTGTGCCAGACCAGTATAAATTACATTTGTTGTACTGAGCCACTGTCGCCCATTGAATATGGTAAGCTGATTTTGCAAATCAAATAACTAATTTAGTAAGTAATTTTGTTTACTTTCAGACCCCCCATGCCTCACCCGGGTGCAGTCAGTCCGAGTGTAGACTCACATCCAGACCCAGAGGAAAGGAAGCCCCACAGCGCCCCCTCTGACACAAAACCACGCAGCAGAAGATTTGTTCCTGACATCCAGGAGATCAGAGTCAGGTACTGTATGTTAACAATTATCAATGTATGTTAAACTTTTACCGTTTCCTAGCCATTCTTGTCGGCTAGCGATAAACAAATTCTTACTTTTGTTTTTAAACCAATGATTAAATGTAATACAAACTATGGGTATCATAAAGGCATGGGTAATGCTGTTATAAGAAGCATTTTTCCTTCAAATAGTATTACAATATTCAATAAACCAAATATTCAAAAGAAAAAATAGTGTTAGTAATTCATAATGACCCACCAAAAATGTTTTTATTAGGACACTGATGACTTGCAAATCCTTGCTATTCCCTGTTAACTATTTCCTTATGTAATACTTTCCGTGTTTTGTATCTATTTATTTACATTTTGTCTTCTTGTAGTCCCATAGTATCAAAGAAGGGTTACTTGAACTTCCTGGAGCCTCACACAAACGGGTGGATAAAACGTTTCGTGGTGGTGCGGAGGCCTTACGTCTACATCTACAACTCGGACAGAGACGGTGTGGAGCGTGCCATCCTCAACCTCTCCTCTGCACAGGTGGAGTACAGCGAGGACCAGCAAGCCATGCTCAAGGTACACTCAATCCCATAATGCACTGTGCTGAATTATTTAGACCAGGAAAGTCTTAAACAGATACACAAACGAATGAGATGTGATGAATAGTTTAATGACAAATGCACCAGCGTAGAACGAACCGAAGAAGAAACTCAATTCATAGAGCAATCAAAAACTGTCAAACCACAACAATCAAATGTGCTAAAATAGGCTTTGGTTTCTCCACAGACTCCGAACACATTTGCCGTGTGCACAGAGCATCGCGGGATCTTGCTTCAGGCCAACAGTGAAAAGGACATGCACGACTGGCTCTACGCGTTCAACCCTCTCCTTGCAGGAACTATCAGGTACAGCAGATTTAACATTGTAGGAATTAATAAATATAAAACACCGCCCTTTACTTTATTCTTCAGCACACACAAAAAATTCTCTGTCCGTGAACTGCAGCTCTCCAAAGGCTGGCGCAAACCAGTGGATGTGGGTTTTTTAAGTCGTTTTGGAACAATATTGCAATTTAAATGTCCAAAATATAACATAATGATCCTCAGGTATCATAGATTAGAACTACATAGAAGACAAAAAGCACAATAGGTCTTGAAAAATGTTATGAAAAACATAAAATTTCTTCAAATTGTACCAACTGTTCCAAGTTTGTGAATTTTTGCTCTCAAATCTTATAGAAAAACATTATGCTGACATTGCATTTTCTTTCAGGTCAAAACTGTCAAGAAGAAGAGTTGGACAGATGAGGATGTGAAACTGGAAAATCACAGACTTGATGTACATAAATGTGTCTTCTTTTTGTGCTGAGCTGCGTCCCCTTCATCACCAACCACTAACTTCATCAACAAACAAACAAACGACTTTACTACCATCTTTTTACTTTGTCTCCTGTGTCCTCAGCAACACTTTTCCGTGTCCGACCTTTGCTGCGCTGTGAGTCTCGCTGTCACTGTACCGTACTGGAAGTTATTTATAAATGGACAAATGGAAAAAAGAAAATATGGAAGCAGTAGCATCTCAAAAATCAAAATTACTCATGTATGTTAATGTGCTGTAGTCGTAATTGTCAGTGAGCCTTATGCATTGACTCTTCAAATGCAGAAATAGTGAGCTTTTACATATAGCTGCCATGTTATCAAGAAAATATGAAAAGTCTACAGCTAAATATCCACCGGTTTGTATAACGCATACATCTTGACAATAACAACAAGGAAAAAAATGATATTGAGATTATCTCTTAAGCTATTTCTGATTATTTTCTATGGTTGTGAATCTAATGTAATTTGCTTCATACTAAGAAAACAAAGTTAGCAAAGTATTGGTATATGGCACTAGATGTCCATAAAGGTTTTCAATCATCCAGCTCATTATAAGTCCAAGGATTAAAAGAACACAATACCTTTGTTTGAAGAGTAACTCGCCACTAGACTCCAAAATTAGACAAGACCTAAATAATAAGCTTTAGAAGTCCTACTATGAAGTTTAGTAACAATCTATTTACAATAGTAATATGAGAATATGGCCCCTTTGACCTTTATAATTATGAATTCATTATATTTAATTACATTAATGAAATAATCTATGTAGCATTCTGAAATGTATTTGTTATTTGACGTTGGATGACAAGTAATCATGTCCCAGCTGTCGATCACATATTTTTTTTACCCATCCCCTGTCTAGACCCGCCCCTGTTGTCTTAAGTTTTGGCTCCGAGCGAGGGACGAGTTACTCTGTTCTATATTAATACATCATCTAAAACCCATCATTTAAGCTTTCCTCTTCCATACTTTGCTAATCATTTATCATTAGCTCCCCTCTTTCACTCATTTTTCTTTGTTCAAATGTGATATATTTTTAATAACAACTTTATTATTTATTATTTCTGCATGTATTTATTTACAAAGACATCTATATTTCTATTGTAGAACACAGTGCAATTTCTGCACACTGCACTTTTTAATATGTTCTTGAAAATGATACCACCTCTTCCTCTTACTACTCCTACTACTACTATATTTATTTAGCACCTGTTGTTAATATTGGCCAGTTTCTTTCTGTTGAAAATTACTTGAAATTTAAAAAAGACCCAAATAATATAATGTATCTTGAACTAACAGAAAAGCAGTTTTATGAATGATATTAGCTAAAAAGTAGTGCCTATCTTTTTCTCATATTGTACAGTTTAGAATCTCTAGCCTTTAGTTTGAAACAACTCCCATTTGCTGCTACTATAAAACTACCCTGGATATTTCTGCTAATGACACCATGTATTTATATTTTCAACAACATAATCAGGTACACAATTATGAATGTGTAATCATCATCTGTCACATTTCCATTGATACAATTTATCATATTTTACATCTACTAAATGTGAATTACCAAATGGGTGAAAGGAAACATGCTTTGAATAATAATTACAATTTATTTTAATGTATTGTGTGTTTACAAATTAGTCCCAAATTTTTAGTGAAGTGATGCACAATGTTGATTTTGAAGCAAGCCAAAGGTCAACCAGCCTTGAGAGCACTTTCAAAGTCAACACTGAATTCACTTACAATTCAGTATAAACAAAAGATATTATAATAAATTATTCTGTAAATTAAACCGAATTCCATATTGGTCCAGAAACCCAATTATACATGTCTTGATAGATGGTGAATAGGTGTATTTTATGCTCCAGCCTCTCTGCAAGGTGGTTGTGGGTTCAATTATTCGCCATCTGACAACAATCGTGTTTTCCATAGTTGAATTAGTAAAGCTAAAGTGCATCATATGAGAAGGAATGTTTTGTCAAGTCTTGGCCCCAAACAGCAAAAGATTTTATAGATACTCCTTTTTTCTTAAATATATTTTTGTCCCTGTCACTTTTGAATCTGTCAGCATTTTTAAGTCTAACACTGAATGTAAACTGAACGTTCTTTATTATTTTTATTCATTTTTAAACGTTACTCTGGTTCAAAATTGATTGTACTTTGTTAATATCAGGGAGTCATAAATAGGACACAGTGCTTTGGCCCACTTAGGCTTTTCTTGTACAGAGTAAGATTGTAGAAGACTAGATTACTTACCAATCACACTTTCAATATCAGTACACCTATATTCACGTATCATACATTTTCTATACTTCCCCTTCAAGTTTTGTGCTTCCATCAGTAATCTTTTTGGCACTGTCAGATTGTACCATTTTGCTTTTTTTTTTTTTTTTTTTTTTTTTTTTTTTTGGAAATTATTTTGCATTGTATATAAACATGATTGCTGTGACCTGTGTATTATAAAGGGACCCATAAGGTGAAAATGGGCTGTAGTTGTGTCTCTCTGAGTGTTGAGGTTTTGCGTCAGATGTTTGTGTACACTGGACACATTGTCATATAATAAATAAACATGAAATTTATTCAACAATGGGACTCCTCATTGACCACATGCTAATCTTTAAAGAAATAGCTGCAGATTGTTTCTGTATACAGGTGAATAGAAAAAATCTTAAATATAAATATATCAGTTCTCCTGTAGTTTAATCATATATATGTAAGAAAAAATATATATTACAAGTTGTTTATTTTATATGTAAAAATTTGGGATATCTTATTTAGTTTTTTAGTAAACTGGGTATGACTGAAAATTGTCCTAAAAATTATATATATTTTTTTACTTTAATAAATCATTTTCATAATTATATATAAAAAAAAAAAAACGTCTGTACGTTTTGTCAAAATCTTAAAAGTTTGGTGTGTGTAGGAGCAACTTTAAGTGGTGGTCCCCAAGGGGGAAAAATGCATTTTAAGAAATCTGCCTTTGAAGTTACAATAGAAATCTATGGATGAAATAGATTATATGAAGTAATAAAACATCTTCAGGAGCAGATTGGACAAGAGTGTTGTTTCCACATGAAAGCTTATATGCTGAGAGAGCAAACTGACCAAAAAAGGAAAAAGAAAAAAAAAAAGAGTTTTGGCTGTAGTTAGTGTCTCGCCTTAAATTTGTCATTGAGCTGTAGAGTGAAAAAGATAGACTATGGGTAAATTATAACAGAATATATGCTAAATGTTAATAAATAGCCATCAGCCAAAGATTGTTTATGGAGGTATTGCACAGTACTGTACAGTAGAATGTTCGAATGTTCGAAGAATAATAGTTTTACCTTTACATGTTTTCCATTATTCTAAATATGCAATAGCAAAACATTCTCTTCTCATCTCTAAAGCTTGTTCTCCTTTCTCACTGACAGCGTGCGTCGTTACCATGGAAGCAGCGCTCAGTGTCAGTGGTTGCCAGTGCTAGTTTGTCTTCAGAATTTGTGTGATGTTGATAGTTATCTTTTTGTAGAGTTAACATGCTAAAAGATGATTGGCTTTTGCTTATGATTACTATTTAACCCTAATACTTAACCCATTGTGTATTTTATGTAGAATAAATTGTTCATTTTAGCCATTCGGCTGGATTCTGGGGACATTTTTGAACTGCATCTGGCAACACAAAGACCCGGTAGCAGCGTGCGTATGTTAGCCAGTGAAGCAACAATAGCTAATGATTGACACTCAAAGGCAGTAATAAGGTTTTATACGACTGTCTGTCTCTACGCAATACTTCCCAAGGTCAGAGAGAATGTAGTATACATTACGCACACACAAGTGACACAACAAGACCTCTGAACAGGATCTGTCTCAGCTGACGCGTTTGTAAAACAGCTTAGTGTTAGCTAGTTCATGCACAACAAGGATGGGGGTTCTTTATGGATCTGTGGGGATTCCCAGGGAGTCTGAAATCGGTTATAACACTTATCTGTGAATATAACACAGGCTAGAGTTAATTCACAATTATCAATTCACCTAGCGTTAACAGCTAAGTACGATCAGTGTGCGGTTATGAGTCCAGTCTGATTGCAGTAATATTAGGTAATAAATATCTAATGAACTAATATCTATTAGATTCTTATTATCATTACAATAAGCCCAAGTAAACGATAAAGCAGGCGTTATACTGTCATGTTTCTTATGTTTACAGCAGAGGCCAACCTCCACGAAAACATGAGTATGAATAGGTAACTAATTACTGGTGATTACATTTATCAACAGTTCAAAAGCTCATGTTGTTTGTGGTTTAGAATATACATGGACTACAATGCCACTACCCCATTGGATCCAGAGGTGATAAAAGCCATATCTGAGGCTCTTCATGACGCCTGGGGAAACCCGAGCAGCACATACACAGCAGGTGAGAGGGCAAAAGTGAACTCAGAAAGCTGTATTTCAGCAGACATTTAATTTAATCTTTTTGACCAGGTGTCAAGGCCAAAGCGATTATCAATGAGTCTAGAGAAAATGTGGCAAGAATGGTTGGAGGAAAAGCAGAGGACATCATATTTACTTCAGGTGGAACTGAGGTACCACACACACAGTTATCAAAACTTTTCATCTTGGCTACAGGATCTTAACTTAATCTTTAAGATGCAAAATAGATATTTTACATCTATGTTAAACTATTTTGTAACATTTTCTTTAGCAGTAAAATGTGATTGCAGATTATGTCATGTTATTATTCTTTTATATTTGTTGTTCAGGCCAATAACATGGTGATCCATTCTGCAGTGGAGCACTTCAAGAGGAGTTTTAATGCTGCTGAGCAAAATACATACCATTCAAATGGATGCCTAGGCCTCCCACACTTTGTGAGCTCTAACGTGGAGCACGACTCAGTCAAACTAGTGCTGGAGTATCTGCAGAGGGAGGGCAAGGCAGGTGCGGACAAAAATGCAACTTTGCACATCAATATCCATACTTCATGGTGGTGAGGTACTGCAGTAGTCACAGCTGACCTGGGGCAGACTGACTGAAGCAAGGTTGCCAATCTGCACCATTGGCCACTCAGACCACCACCAATCACTCTCTCACCACATTCATACATTGGTAAAGTGAAAGAAGTGTCTTGCCCAAGGACACAATGACATTTTGCTCTAGAGCAGATGATGCCCCTCTGTAGCACCTGGTATGCCCAGTGTTCTCCATCCAAGAACTAACCAGGCTTAATCCTGCTTAGCTTCACAGATCAGAGGAGACTGGGCATTGGCAAAGTGGTCTGGTCCCTGATAATATTGTATACATGTTATTGTCTCTTAATACTGTATGTATCATTGCGGGGTACTTCGCTTCGTAATGACTTATCAGTGGTTTAGACTCACCAATAGGAGTTCAATAACACAAATTAGATTACTTAGAGTAATCACATCACAACTTTCAGTTTTGATTTAATTATTTCAGTCCCCCTTTAAATTTGGGATTGTCCTGTTTGCTGATAATTCACTTCAAGTTTAGTCTAGTTTAGTCCATCACTAGACTACTTTACCGCTTAGACCACCACATGCATACATTAAAGTGTTCTTCCAATTCTGAAACAAGATTATGTAATCTAGTTTTATGTTGTGCTTTTTTCACAGACGCCACCTTTGTCCCAGTGTCTAAGGTAACGGGGCGTGTGGAGGTGCAGGATGTCATGGCTGCCTTGCGTCCCAACACATGTCTGGTTTCCATTATGTTAGCCAACAATGAGACGGGGGTCATCATGGTGAGAGGAGATAATGACTTGTAAAGCTCTTTTATGTTCACGCTCAGTCAGTTCCTCTCTCAACTGAAACCTTAGTGCGCATCATGTGTTAAATTTTTCCTAAACATGTCGCTGGGGCTTTAGGTGTTTTATAAGAAAGCTCATAGTTTCAGTTGAGATTTATGTGACATATTCATGCAAAGGTACAAATAACTGCCAGTTACTGAGGCAACGTAATGAAACTATACAATTAATATAGCAACCTCCTTTAAATGGTATATTACTGTGCTTAAAATTGAAGCACAAGAGTTAAATCTAAATCTAAGCCAAAGTAAATCAATAAATTACAATAAATAGAGCTTCATTAATGCAGTTTTTGCCCTTGCAATAACAGTATATGTATTTTATTTGATCTAACTAGTTACTACTGCCTCTTACTAATATTCTCTTAATTTAGAGCATCTACTGGTTATGATATAACCATTTTGTTGCCAAGCTTGCAATTCTTATTTTAGAGGTTTATCGATAATGAGGATGTTTAAATGTTGTAATGTACAATTTTTCCCACAATATGACTCTGTTATTCAGTTAGGATAATCAACTTCTTTACCATTGCCATCAGATATTTCTAACAGTTTGTTTTATTGACAGCCCATCAAAGAGCTCTGTTGGGCAATCAGATCTCTGAATAAGACGCGTCCACAGCGGCGGATCCTGCTGCACACAGATGCTGCTCAGGCTTTGGGCAAAATCCAAGTGAACGCTCCAGGACTCGGAGTGGACTACCTCACTATTGTTGGACACAAGGTTATTTTGTAAACCATTTAAACTGTAATTTTGCATTTAATGTAGACATATTGGTTTTTTTTTTACAAAGGTTTTGATTGGTTTGTGTATGTTCTCCGTTTGGTTCAATTTGCAGTTTTATGCCCCTCGGATCGGATCACTATATGTGAATAGTCCAGGAAAGAAAACACCTTTATATCCAATGCTCTTTGGTGGAGGACAAGAGAGAAACTTCAGACCTGGGTAATGACTTTGCTTTTTACATAGAGATACTGTTTACATATTGTGGAGTAATAAATCTATAAATGTAAACTTACTTTTTGCAGGACAGAAAACACACCAATGATTGCAGGATTAGGAAAGGTATAATAACCATCAAGGTAAAATGTACCGTTAAGTCCAAGCAATTTTTCACCCGAAGTTCAAATGAAAGTCTAAAATAAATCTCCTATAAGCAATCTACGACGGAGTATAAGGGCCAACTGAAAAAAAAATGCGGACATTACGAGAATAAACTCGTAACATTTCGACATTAAACTCGTAATTGTATGACTTTTTCTGGCTTCGACTTTATTCTCATACATTTACGAGATTAAAAGTCGTAATATTACGAGAATAAAGTCGTAATATCACGACTTTTAATCTCTTAATATTACGAGATTAAAAGTCGTAATATTACGAGAATAAAGTCGTAATATTACGAGATTAAAAGTCGTAATATTACGAGATTAAAGTCGTAATATTACGACTTTTAATCTCGTGAATATTACTTAAAAGAAGCTATTTCTTCCAAATCTGTTTGGTTCTTCCGACGAAACAAACCCAAACGTCTGCATTGTCGCTTCAAAGTCCTTAAACTAATGATAATGTGGTGATGCTGTGCTAAAAGACACAGTATTTCTTCGTGCGTAAACCCTAGTTCAAAGTATAACCGCACAAAATGCTCCATATCTCCATAACACAGGTACTGGCTTCATACACATTTTCGACTGTATTCTCGTAATATTACGACTTTTAATCTCGTAATATTACAATTTTTAATCTCGTAATATTACGACTTTTTATCTCGTAATATTACGACTTTATTCTCGTAAATGTATGAGAATAAAGTCGAATCCAGAAAAAGTCATACAATTACGAGTTTAATGTCGAAATTTTACGAGTTTATTCTCGTAATGTCCGCATTTTTATTTTTTTTCCCCAAATGGCCCTTATACTCCGTCGTAGCAATCATATGTAATCCCAAATATAATATGCAAGCATGTCCCATAATGTGTAAAACGTTGTTCCTCATCTGTTGAACACTGACACCAAACACTAACATAATACTTTCACAACTTGTAAACACAATTATTAATTTACAATGTTTTTAGGCTGCAGATCTGGTGACATCCAATTTGTCTGAGTACGAGAGTCATATGCGAAGTGTCAAACTTTACCTGGAAGACCGACTCAAGGTGTTTAGACTTAATTTATCCTTTTGGGCTGTATGTTGCTTTTGCTGTAATTTTGTACATCTGAAAATGTTCAACAAATGTATAGAAATGTCCCATTTATTGTATTGTAATAATTGTAAAAACATAGACTATGAATATCCCTTGACTATGTTACCGAAATTACATTAAGAAATTCGTTTTTATTTCTGGATACAGAAATCAGTTATAAATGTAGAATTAGAACAATGAGTTATAATATGAATTTGTGTTTTCATCGTTGAAAAGTAATAATCAAGTTGTTGTAATGGACATAATAGCAGTTATTAATATTTGTATTTGTTGTAGCAGCAGCAGTATATAGAGTTTTGGGTATTTTGTATGTGTTTTTATTGTACAGTCATCAACAAAATGTCTTTTTCTCCTCAGCTCGTCTTCAAGGATAAAATCCATTTCAACAGCCATTTCCCGGGCCCTGAGATCCTTCCCAACACATGTAACGTGTCCATCCTGGGCCCAAACTTACAAGGTGATCCCTCTGTCTCCTGTTTGTTTTTGTCTCTCTGACCTACACCCATGTTTCTTGGGTTAGTTCATGACCTACGCTGCTGGGGCATTTGTAAACACCACAAACTTTTAAATCATTCATGCCTCCCCAGCCAAAGAGGTTGAGGGATCTGTTGTGCAAAGAAATGCATAGTAACAATATGTAACACCGCAGTATTATACGTAAATCTTCTTATATATTTTGGCTAAATCCGTTGTAAGGTTAGACTGTCAAGTCAAGTCAAGTCAAGTCAAATTTATTTATAAAGCACATTTAAAAACAACCACAATGGCCCAAAGTGCTGTACAGACACAAAATAAAATACAATAAGACAAAAACAGACATGGAGAAACAAGCTAAAAAAAAAAAAAGCAATACAAATGTTCTGCTCAGCTCGTGTTAAAAGCCCGTGCAAACAAATGGGTTTTCAACAAAGTCTTAAAAACATTCAGAGATTGGGCTGTTCTAATGTCCAGAGGAAGACTGTTCCAGAGTCTGGGACCTGCCACAGAGAAAGCCCTGTCCTCTCGGGTTTTTAACCGTGATCTCGGGACGTCTAAGATCATGAGTTTTGCTGATCTTAACGCTCTACATGGAGCATGAACAGACAGAAGCTCCGAGAGATAAGGAGGACCCAACCCATTCAAACATTTAAAAACCATCAGCAAAATCTTAAAATCAATCCTGTAGCTGACAGGGAGCCAGTGCAAAGAGGCCAGCACGGGAGAAATATGCTCATATTTCCTGGTGCCTGTGAGCAAACGAGCAGCAGCATTCTGGACCAGGGCTAAATCATGCAAGGTCCCATCAGTACTCTAAATGAGATAGATTTATTTATTTATTACCACATACTATATCCTTTTATTTGATTTGATTGATTGATATTTATTTATTTTTTTTACTTTCTACTTGTGCTTGAGTTGAAATATTTTCCAAGTGTAATCTTACTTAAAGCTGCATTAGCTGATATTCTAACAGCGGAAGGAGGAAGTTGTAGTAACTTGCACTCACAATCCTGTTAATAGTCATGCATTCATCTTCGTGTGTGTACACAGCTTTAGAACAGCCTGTCAGTTATAACATTTACAGCTCTAACTGCCGGGTTTCAGGAAAATAAAATACAGCTGTTTATAAACTATACGCCATGGGGGAATTGTTATCTTCAGTTCAGTTCACAGAGTGCTTTTATATGTGTTCACACAGTAATGATGTTTTGAATCGGTCTTTTCTATACCCCTCCTACATTAAGGCTGGAGAGTATTATCCAAGTGTGAACGTTTATTGGCCAGCGTTGGTGCAGCCTGCCACTCAGACCAAGGAGACAGGTAAATTGTACTTATTTGAGTTTTAACGAACAGAGAAACGGTTTAATACATTTTGTCCTCTTTTCAGGCCATCCCATATTCTTCTGAATTGTGGTATTTCAGAGAACGTGGCAGCAAATGCATTAAGGTTAAGTGTTGGAAGAGGCACTACTGAAGAGGATGTGGATGCAGTGGTGGAAGATCTGAGGATTGTGGTGAATCACTTGGAACAAATGAACTAAAATGTATATTCAAATTATTATTAGTTTTATAAATATAGAAGGTCCGTGTTCCAGATACCAGCACATGGTACTACACAGTCTAATGTATGTCTGGTACAACTACAAACTTGCTTTATAAAATGAAAACACAGTACAGTATGTGCATGATTTAGGTAGCAATCAAGTGTCATATTTAAATATGTTGCAATTCAATTTGCAATTGAGCTCGACCAAAGTTCTTTTCAAAGCAGTAGGTAGTTTCTGCACTTCTCATAGATCATATCAATTTTGTCTGTTACTGATAACATTAAGGTAATTAAAATATTTAGTCTAAACCAAGAATTCATTTTAAAAACTGCTGATGTGTGCTCAGGACCATCTTAATTAGTACTTTATAATTCCTAATGAAATTGTATGATCATGTACATTAATAAAATATTTAAGAGGAATAATAAAAGCCTATGACTTTGGAGTGACCTGGGGGCTGTTATGGGATTGTTTTTCCATCGCGTCATGTTTGTAATCAGCTAAATGCATTATGAAACCAGATCCGGACCCACGCGTTCCCTGATGAGCTGCAGACACTGGACATCTCAAATATGAACCAGATGAGTGGTCACCCACGGTGGGGTAGAGTTTAGTAACATTACTAAAACTCTTGTCTCTTTGTAGCACAGCATGCCTTGACTCTCAGTGCTTAAGTTTCCCAGCTCCAGTGAAGCATGCACAGTGCCAGCAGATGGTTAGTGCCACAAAGACTCAACACACGTGTTTCGTTACCTTCATTCTCTATGGGTTTCCTTTACATGCTCTTCAAAATACATGGAAAAATCTAAGTGTATATTAAATATATATTGTTGTTGTTTGTTTTTATGACTTTTTATCCTTTAACACACTACTATGAGGGAGTAATTCATATTTTAATATGAATTTAGTTGTTGCTTAATGGCTTTATAATATAATTGGGGGGGAGTTGAGACAAGCATGCAGTTGATTGCTCAAGCTATAGACAAAATCTAACATTCAAAAAACCACCAAAGATTTCTGTCACAAATTCTACCAATATAAAATACTATTGACAATGAATGATTGGTTCAAAAGCAAATGAATCTTACTTATTATAGCTGGTAACAGTTAAGCTTTTGTTATCCCCATAGGGAAACTTATGAGCATTTGATCCATGTTACAGTGCCATTGGAGCAACTTGTCTCTCCGAACCTTTAGCCACTTAAATGTTCCATTTTTTTTCACCAACTATATTTGTCTTCTCGCCAACAGGACAGCAACGTCTTGAAGTGCTCCAGACAAGCAGCAGATGGTACCCAAATAGACCTAAAGTGCTTTTCCACCGTCCATCCTTTTTTATTAGATTCGTATCTCACTACCTTCACGCCCTCCTCTCAGCTCAGCATGCCTGCCATCTGCCTCCCTCTCCGGTGTCGCTTTCCCTTTAGCCCATGATGAGTTTTTTATTATTGTATGAGATGGTCAGGTTTTTTAAGCTGGATGGACCTTGTTTTAATATGTGCCATCGTTTGCTTGTAGCCTCCAGTAATGGTGCTACATAGAGCTATTCAGGCAGCCCGAACTGGGGAACTTTCAACTTTGAAGGAACTTGCTTCTTCTGGGCATCTTTCTACTGCAGTCGTAGATGCACAAGGGGCTGGCCCGGTCCATCATGCAGCAAGATGTGGACAAATTGAGTGTCTTCAGTATCTTGTCAATGAATTTGGTCTTCAAGGAAATGCCCAAGCTTTGAATCTTGCCACACCAGCTCACGATGCGGCTGCTACTGGACATGCAAGAGAACTACAATGGCTGATCAAACAAGGAGGATGCAGCATAGAGGTAAGGATGGTAAGAAATCTACCTCTTTAGCTCAATTGATCCAGGAGAAGGAGCCTACGACATGTTTATTTACTTAATCTAATTTGTGGCCTCAAATTACCATTTTGTCTCACAAATGGAATTTATAACCTCAAATTAGCCAGATTGTACCCATTATTTATCTCATTTGTTAGCACAAATTAGCCATTTCGTTCCCACAATTTTTCACATATCTGCATATCTATGAATTTTGTATGTCAATATCAAAATATACTATGCCTACATTTGTACATTCTTACCCATGTCAGCAGAGGGGCTTGGTAGTTTTGTTTTTCTTTTTGGCTACATTTTGGCTCTGGCCAAGAAAAGGTCATTTGAAGTGATCCCTCAGTGCAAAAAATAAATAAAATGGTCCTCCACCCTCCTTTTCTCATGTCTGACTGACTTCTTACATTACATAGGATTTTCTTGCTGGATGCCCATTGGCAACATATCAAAAGTGTAATTACTGTATGTGTAATTTTGTCCAGATGTTAAAAAGGTTGTAAAGATTTTCTCACGTCATTACTCTAAAAACAGTGTAACATATCGATCTTACGTGTAATGCAATAGGATGCAGTAGTTATTAATTTGTCATAAAACATGGTAAATTGGGAACCACTGTGTAACTCAGGTTGTAAGTGCAATACAAAGGCATCAGTGACTGGCGATATGCTTATTGAGGATGCTATGCTAGTTTCACCCAATCTGTAGTTCTGTGGATGAGTTAATACTGAAACTTTGGTTTGATTAAATTGCTTATATAGTACTTTCGAAGGTGATTTCTTGTTTTAACCCCTCATGTCTTTATCTCACAGGAAAGAGATGCAGCTGGTGCCTCTGCCTTGCACCTATCTGTTCGGTTCGGGTTTGTGGATGTGACTCAGTGGCTCCTGTCTGTGGGGGCAGCAGCTGAGGCCAAGACCCACTGTGGGGCATTACCTGCTCACTACGCTGCAGCCAATGGAGACCTCACCTGTTTAAAACTACTTATTCAACAGAGACCCAGGTTAGTGTTAAAGAATCATGTAAGACCCCAACTTTTTCATTTGGCGTTTTTTCAACGAAGTTAGGGGAGAAAATATGCTTATATAGTCATATAGTTATATATTATTAATTCATTCATTCATTCATCAAATACATTAAATGCTTTTCAGTGTCATATCTTCACTTTGTGAAGACATTAATTTCACGTTTCAATTTCATGTTCTATTGTCAAAATAGTCCAAATCAGAACATTTCTGTGAAAATTCACAAACAAGGAATTTGCTTCAACAATACAGTGCAACATAAAGCAAATACAAACTATGTTTTAAAAAAGCCATGTGTAAAAAAATGAGATCAGTGATTGATAAATGGCTGTAAATTTGCTGTTAATTATACTTTTAGTTTAGATCATACAAATGACAAATGAAATCTAAAACCCACTCCTAGCACTTCATATGTACTTTCCTGTTCAACATTAGATGTAGAAGTAGTGGATATTGGAGCATGTATTCCTTGTTACTGGAGAGTTTGCCCACGCATGCGTCAGAGCATCACATGACCATCAGCCCACAGTAAATAATGTATATAAGCCTGGTTGATCATATGACAGCCTCTCTGGTCTCTGCTACTGTACTACGTCAGAACAGCATTTCAGACAGTGATACACTGTACTGCCTATACAAACAAGCATAAATTATTACTCTTACTATCTACTATCATATTGGCGGCTTGTAATTTTTGTGTCCCAAAATTTAAACCTATTTAAATTGTGTGATGCATGGCAGGCAAGTAGGACGTAAAAGTACTGTGCATTTCAAATTATGTTCATTACCAAAACATGTTTTATTGCCTCCAGGACTGTGAACTGTCAGACAGGCTTGGGTGCCACTCCCCTGTATTTGGCGTGTCAGGAGGGACATCAGTCTGTTGTTCAGTTCCTGGTGGAGGAGTGTTCAGCGGGGGTAAACCTCAGGGCCTATGATGGGATGAGCTGCCTGCACGCTGCTGCTCACCTGGGGCATCATGACATTGTGCTATGGCTGGTTAGTATTGCCTTGGTTGCTTTCAGATGCTAAACGCCCCTCTCACAAATGGGAGCATGAGTCAACCAGTAGGCCTGTGTTTCTAACGGTTTCTGATACTTAGATGAACATTTTTGTGAAGCCCTGCGAGGTGACTGCTGCTGTGATTTTGGACTATACAAAACAAACTGATATTAACTGTATAATTATTGAGGACATTAGTATTGATAGTAGCTCAGTATTGATAATGTAGTGCAAACCAAATAACCCCTGCATCAATTCTGATTGACAGCTGAATGTCCACATACTAATTTGATGACATCGAGGAACAGATTTTAAACAAGGAATAGTTTGGTTTGAAAGAAAATTTTGTCAAAAATTAGAATCCCTCTTAGAACAGAAATGGTTGGCATAGGAATTCAACTTTCTTTTGGTTATAGAACCTTCCTGGTTGACTGAGGGATTACATAGACTGCTAATCAGGTATTCAACAGCTGTGAAAGAGAGTCAGGCAGATTACAATATGGGTTAGAATGACCCATAACAAGGCTAACATGTAAACAAAGGCAGGGCAGTTTCAGATTAAACTCCTTCCATTAGGGCAAAACTAGCTCTAGCTCAGTGCAGTATAACTTCTAATTTCTTATCCCTGTTCCGTAAAATTGAAAACTACTGCTGGATGGGAGTGGAACCATCTTGATTTCAAAAACTGTGTCCAGATGACTACCTTTTCTACCTATTGATGTATTTTTATGAACAGTTTCTAGAATAAAAATGAACCAGGCTGGTCATTATCTTGCTTTCCAACCTCTCTGCAAATTTTGTATATTAACAGTTAAAACATACATATATAAATCCCACCTTTCCATCTACTCAAGGCATTTCAAACCACA
The DNA here is from genome assembly GCA_019453435.1 of Rhinogobius similis. NCBI lineage: Eukaryota > Metazoa > Chordata > Actinopteri > Gobiiformes > Gobiidae > Rhinogobius > Rhinogobius similis. Next base: position 25,125,053 of record CM033625.1, read on the forward strand.
TTATTCTTTCACTGCCCACAATGAAACACTAGAGGCCTGTAGAATATTCTGATGTCATGTCATTTCACCTCAAACTCCTGTGTCACGATTGCCTCTAGGTGACCTGCACTGACGTGGACCTCTACGCTCAGGACAAGGAAGGAGCCACTGCATTACATTTTGCTGCCAGCAGGGGACACTATTGCATCTTGGAGAGGCTGCTGCACGTGGGCTCAAAGGTCATGAAAGATTACTGGGGAGGGACACCACTTCATGATGCAGCAGAGAACGGAGAGCTTGAGGTAAACACTGAAATACTATTAAGCGGGACTTCAGTTGAGAACCAAGCGTCTTACAATACATTTAGGGCTTTTCCCCCTAAACTATTCAATAAGAAAAAAGTAAATAAACATCTATAGCTGTGTTATTATGTATGGCATGTCCACCCAGAACTTTCTTGCAGTGAAAGTCCCATGAGTATACAAAATATTACTCCGCAAAATATAAGTGCCACTCAGCCGCATATAGTAGTATTTTTGAACTGTAATTTATGACCTGATGGTAAACACACATACACATAATCAAAAATCATCAAACAGGAAAAAACAAAAAGACGGAGGATGCTTTTCCTTTCTAAAGTGATGCTAAAACATGTACCCTTCCTGTGACAGTGCTGTAAACTGCTACTGGCCCATAAAGCACAGCCAACTGAGAAGGACGTAGATGGCTTCACTGCTGCAGACCTGGCAGAGTACAACGGCCACAGTGACTGTGCCAGATTTCTGCGTTCCATGGAGAACAATGTAAGTGTCTGCACTCTGCCCTGGGATACAAAATATTACTCATGTCAAGTGAGTAATATTTTTGTTCTTTGTAAAATGTATTTTTTTATTAAGGAATTTCCAAATTATAGGCCATAAGGCCTTTAATGAGCTTTTTACCATGTTATAACAGTGGTTCCTCATCATTACCTTACTAAGAGTTACATTTTAATTGATTTTTGGATGTTTGAATAGTCCTGTCTTGTCCTCCATTCAGTGTTTGAGAAAATGTCAGTTTTCACCTCCAATCTCGGCCTACTGCTCAGTAATTGCAATAAAATAAAATAAAAAATCTGACTTTGGATGGATGAATGGATAGCACATATGTCATGCTCCGGCTGCAGCGTGGAGATTTGCCAAATACCCTTCTCTCTCTCATGCTGCATTTTATGTTGAAATGCTACTATGAAAGTTCTGGTCTTAACAGTTTTTCAGTTTTGAACAGGAAGTCAGTGCTCCAGTTTCTATTATCAAGCTGTTTTAAAGTAATATTTTGGTTTATAGTGAACAACATGTAAAATCATTATCGACATATATTATAGTTTAATACAAGTTATCCTAAGTAATACTGTATTTCTTCTTAATCAAATACATGTACGTATATGTTGATATGATACGGTGTTTAATAGTCCATTACAGCTGGCCGGATAGTTCTTCTCAGTTTCATTTGAGAGCTCTTAGCAATTGGCTCTTTTGTTCTTTAAGCACGATATGCCTTAATGCGATCAATGAATATTTCAGTGTTATCCTTGTTTGTGTTGTTAGTGCCAGGGTCAAAACAGGACACGAGGAAAACAAATAATGTACTGGTTTGATTGATGATAATGGGGTATGGAGTTTCTAATGGAGATTGGTATTGTGTCTTCAAGACGCAAAGCATTATGGGACAGCTATTTTGCTATTTTGCAAAGAATAAACAGTTTTAAGTATGCAGTCTAATTTTGTGTAGAAAAATGGAAAATGTTGTGTTGGAGATATGCAAAGGTCATGTGTAATTTACGATTAAATGCCTAAATATCTTCATATGACAAAAAAAGACAGAAATGGCTTCGATATATAAAGTGCTATGGACTCATTGAATCATTCCCTGTCAACATTGAAGTGACCAAACTTGTGAATGGAAAAATCTATTGGGGACTCTGTCAGCAGACCTGTTGAAGCATTCCCATATCACACTTCACTCATCACCTAAAGCAGCCCAGACCAATAGACATTAATATTCAGTAAACTAATGAAAGGTGTCTGCCAAAAGCAAAGCATGAATAAGTTACAGAGGGATGTGCATTCACCGAGATATAATGATCGGAAGCTGCAAATATAATCAACCTTTGACAATGAGAGCTAATCAGCCACAGTTGCAGGTGCTAGCCAAAGCTACGGCCCTATCGGTTACCCCTCTCAGGTGGAAGTCCCAAGCCTGAGTCCGTTATGGGATCCACAAGCTTAAATTTCACCGTTTTCACCATTTCGATGCCTGGAACTGGCAACCCAATCCGCGGGGGATCTGGAGAGCAGGATGTCAATGCCTTCACTTTGATTGTGTGTCATGCTTTTTTCTTTCCAGTGCAATGACTGTCACTCAGTGTAGACAGCGCAGCAGGCAGAGCAACACAGGGTGAGAAAACATGTTAGAAAGGTTCACTGCGGTGTGGCAATAAGGTAACACTTGAGAAATCAAAGACTCCAGCTTCCTTTTTCACTTGTTCTTTTTACCATGCCAAGTTGTTATTTAAGCTCTTATTGACTTTTTGGGGTAGTATTCTCTAGGGCATTATAGTGTATTACTGCATACTCATTAAGTACTATTTTGAATATGAGATATGCACATATTGCTATGCTTGGTAAAATATCAAAAGGTTTATTAAACATTATTCATTCATTCATTTTCTACCGCTTGTTCCCATTAGAGGTCGCAGGTGATGGAGCCCATCCCAGTGACTTTGGGCCTTAGGCGGGGTACACCCTGGACAGTGGCCAACTCACCGCAGGGCTAACAATATTAAACTTTATGTTATCTAATGGCATTGGTTCATTCATAGTTTTTTTCTTGTTTTATTCCTAGTGGCTGTTCCTCTTATAGTACTTATTGGATGTTTAACAGCATTGCACACTGTTGTTGTGCCCTTAAGCAAGATACTTCATCACTTCACTTGTTGTATGATAATATATCTTGTTGTTACTTACTGGTGACACTCTGACTCAGGAATTGATCAACGATGGATGAACTAAACATTAAAAAGTCCATAGTAATAACATTTTTGATGATGCTCAACTCAGAATGGGCAAATAAAAAGTACCCAATACAAAGCAAAACATTAACGCCTGTTTCTTTTAACCCTTGCTTTTAACCCTTTTTGCACCTTGTGTCAACACCATTTTAATTACATTTGTTTGCCACAACCACGCAGTACTCTCTTAATCACGAGTTTCAAGTATCAGATTGACTCATCTCCGGACATTGACCTAAAAGCATTGCCTCCATTGACCCAAGTTTTTGTTTTTTTTGGCTCGTTTCCAAATCTTTTGATCTCACTCAAACAGGTCACTGACTCACGTGCTCCTTGTGTGTCTTGTATTTCTGAAAACAGGTGCAATCAAATCCCCAACATCCTGGCAGTAGATGTTCTTTTTGCTCCAGGCTGAGATAGAAGAAGACACTGTGCTATTTTTAGAAATGCACAGTGTGTTACTGGGACATATGACCATGTTGTCTGTTTGTGACGCAAAACCTTTTTCTACTCAATTAGAAATCAGCTTATTTAACTGATCAATTTTGGGTTGCAAATCAACAGGCTTTGTTAACCCATTTTAGACAATTAAACTTCAGCAATTTATCTATGACTTTCTGCGTGACACTTGATTTTCTGCACTTTTTTGTTAGTGTAAAAGGCAGTTAGTGTATCAGGCAGACAGAATCAGTCATTTGTGGCCTTTCCTATCCGACTTGAATAACATGTTGTCATAATATGTATTATTCACAATGCTTCCAAAATATGGACCAGCTCCCAAAGGTGCAAATACACACCAATTCTTTGAATCTTGAAAAAAAATAAAATGGGTACATACATACATACATAAGATATTTTTTTTATATTTAAAAAAGGGTATACATTTAAACAAGGAAAATATAGTGTTACTTCTGTGGCTTCCAAATAGTGGGGCCTGACCCAAATTGAACCAAAATTGCTTCAAGCCCTCATATGCTGTCATTACGAATACAAGTTATGTGGCATTTCAAAATTGAAAAAAATGCAAATTCCCTTGTCACCCAATGCATCATCTTTCCTTTCCAGTTTCACCTTTGCAACTCTTCAAATAAAATACTTAACAAATTGATTTACACCCTCTCCAGATGGAAATTGCAACATGCCACAGTTGGATAAAATGTCTCCTTTCCAGCTGCTTTGACGAGTCTTCCGCTGATACCTCCCCTTCGTGCCTCAACATGGCAATTGGTTTGTCCATCCATGCATTAGTGACATTAGCGGGCCACCCAATCCCCCGAGCTAAATAATTCAGGGCATTCTCCAATCGGAGTTTATTGTTTATTGCGCAGCGGCCCTTGGACAGAGGCGGAGATGCGCGGGATGGTGTCAAACGAGTGGTCGCCGATTGCGAGATAGTGTCGACTTCTCCTGTGGTAGTTGTGGCTTCCCTGTATAGCTAGTTTGGTTTGAACTGGTCATTGGGTTGGATAGACGGACTGCACTGGGACTAAAGCAGTGAGTTTTTTAATTGCGCTTATTTTATTTCTATTGCAATTAAACACTGTAATTCTTTAGCGCTTCATGCTCAGAGCTTGTCTTATTTTAGCCATTTAGTTGTGCATTCATTTTAGCAATGAATACATCTCAATATGCCATGTTGTATGGTCTGTAGCGGCAGTGCATTTGTGCAAGGAGTCGACATATGGCATGTTGAACTGAGACATGTCATGCAGCACGTGTTTCAAAGTTATACTGATTGATATTGCCAGTTTTATTTAGTAGAATGTTTCCTGTGAGCTGTTAACCTCTATTTATTCATGTTAAACATTTATGTATACATACTGTAAGCTACATATTCTCTGTATACTTTTACTGCTAAATTAACGAATATTTTTTGTGTTGTTGAGTAACTCTATTTTTTCCGGACTCTTTCGGGAACAAGGGCTAGGTCACTATTGTTCTAAGTAAATGTTTCCTGTAACATCAGCAGATGTTTCTTGGTAATTTGACCTATTTTTGATTGCTTTTTACAGTTAGCTGTGACTAACTTTCCACCATATTCCCGACAATATGAGCTGTTGTTATTTTGTCAGTGTTGATTGCACGAAATGTACAAATGCATTTAAATGGGCACTGTGTAAGTTTTTAGGTGGAGAGCCCAAAACTGTTTGTTCTCTATGGAGATGTTGATTTCCCTGGAATGTTCTGCGAAATGGCATAAAGCTTTGTAGACTAGCAGGTTTCCCCACCAAACCAAGTATTTTCTGGGGGGAAAAAAACTGTCATTGAATACAATTTGAAAAGAGATTTTATTAATTTATCTGTGTGCAGCAAACAGATAAAGCAGTATTTGGACATGTGCAAATAGGGGCTCAAATATTCATTGATATAAGGGTCTTTACTGTGTATTTCCATCTTTGATTCAGTACACATGGATTTTAGGGAAGAATACATTTTACTCTTTACTCTCTCAGTCAAAAAATCTGCAGTTTACCCCAACCAAGTTATGATAATACAACAATAAACTTGAGTCTTAGCAAAACCAAACTTCCCCACTTCCATGCTAATATGTTTTCTGGATTGCTCAACTTCTGTGAACTGCTCCCTCTCTCCCCTCTCTTGATCAGTGTCCCAGTGTCTCAGTATATCGGTTTGACTTCAAAGTGCTGTGACAGGAAACAGCAGGGGCCTCCTCATTGACAAACAGCTTTACAGCACTGCATTAAACTATTTTAGAAGTTTGGATTTTACTAATAATGTCCTCTGAGGCCTGAGTTTCATGTGGGAGTTACAACAATGCAGGTTTATTACAGCGGACTTAAATTGTTCCATACATCCAAATTCCTCCTCCTATGTGAAAATCAGCCAGTGTGCACAGCTGTCTGGTTTTTATTTATCTTGCATACAGTAAAAATTGAATTGCGCTATCAAAATTGTATTTTTTTTTCTTCCTCGTTTTCCTATTGTGGTGAAGTCACACTCTTATATGGAGGCAGGAGCTGGTATTTCTCCATGAGCCATTCAAAAATGAAAAGCCACTTGTTGATACTGATAATTTATATTGATGACAAGGTCCATTATCTGACAATGTGGCCAGTTTCAGCACAAAACAGTAAACTTACACTAAAATATAGTTAACATAACCATATTTACATTTTTGTAATATATGTATTTTGACATGAGGTTGAGGTAATTCCACAAATGTTAACTATCAACCACAACAAATGCCAAAACACAAAACAAAAAATACAATACAAACACAATATTTATTATCTGACAAATAAAAATATCTTGACAACATATTTATTTTCTTAAATGATTGTTTAAACTGTCAGAAATATTTGCTTCTTCCGCATAAACTGTTCCTGCAATGGCACAAAATGCTATTTGACTGATGTAAACTATGATTGTGACGATGATCATGATTACCACAAGTACAAATCAACCAGTCGAAGTAATGATTAGAAAATAATAAAAACCTGTCAAATGAACTTCAAACACAAAAGGCCTTAGAATGATGGGATATTACCTTAATGCATTAGGGACGTTTTTGTCTATTTCTGAAGTAATTAGATTGTGGGTTCAATTTTAGGTTACTTAATGTGTTTAGATTTGTATCTCCACCCTGTGTTACTGAGGCTGCTCTTTGTCTTCCTCCAGCACACACTGCTGTTATTGTGGTTTAATGTTGAAATATCAGAGCATTTCCTTAACCACTGAAATGCCAAGTTCAAGAAAACCTTTTATCTGGCGCCACTCGTTTTGTACATTTGATTTAATGTATGATTGAGCAATTATTTCAATATGTGATTCTGTGGAACATTAAAAAACATAACATGACATAGGCATGGAATATATAATTGCTGTAAATTGCATGTAACACAAATACAGTAATGTTATGGTGTGATTTTTTCAGGCCTGGTGTGCTGATAATCCCATCAAGGTCACTGCTCCATCGGAAGAGGAAGTGAAGTCAACGCCAGTTTCGGTGCAGCGAAGCAGAGCGGACTACTACGGCTCCCTTGGAAACACATGTGGCAACAATAACACCAACAACAAACCCATGGATAGTTTAAAGGTAACTTTTTATAATGGTTGGATCAAATATATTTTTTTCTGCATCAAATCCAAATGTTATAAACTATATCTAAGCCAGTGTCCAAAGTATAAACTTAGGGTACATTTTTAAAAATTTGTTTCTTTATCATGATACATATTTAGTCCATATCCTTCTCCAGAGCTCAAAATGCTTGCCTCTCATTGGCTTAAGCCTTAACATTGCTTTTTTAAAAACTCATATATTGTACATTTAATATTTTGTAATTTTATTCCAGCAACCCGAGAGTGAGGACAACCCCCAGGCCAGATACCCCCAGTCCTCTACTGATCCCACTGGGGGTGGTCTGCTCGAGAAGGCCTTTTCCAACAAAATCGAACAGTTTCAAGTCTCCACATCTGGTGAGGGAATTCCACTAAAATCTCTGACCAAACGAGAAACAATAAGTGTTTTTGTCAAAAGGAAACCTTTGTGTGCAGTTGTGTGCCCTTTAAAGTGGAGGTTGTTATGATTTGTGTTGCAGTTATTAAAGGTTTTAATCAGCCCAATGGCGGTGGGAGTGAGAAGGCTGTTCCGGACGATAAGGGCCCTGATACGAGCCTTCTGGGGGGAAACAAACTCCTCGGAAAGTCCATCACATCCCTCAAGCAATCTGGGTTATCAGGAGCCTTCACTGGACAAGCTGTAAGTAAAAGAACTGTGCCACAAAATAAGTAATATGCAATACTATTTTTATTCTTTCCCTTCAGATATATTTAATGGATTTCATAATTTTCATGAGTCAAAAAATATGGTTTTGAAAATTAACAGGCAATCTGCCCTATATGCATGTAATGTCAATGTTGTCTTTACTGATCTAGTGTTCTCTAATCTTACTTGTAGAATATAGTAACAAAAATATGTTTTTGGATCATTTGAAAAATAAAGTCTAAATTATTACTAAGCAATATATTTTTTCCAATCTAGAATAAGATGGTAGTGCTGCCCACTGAGGAGGCTAACCTGTCTGATATTGACTACTTGGTGCCCACCCATGATGAGAGGGGACGTCCCATCGCAGAGTGGAAGAGACAGGTGATGGTTCGACAGCTGCAGGCACGACTGCTGGACGAGGAGGACCAGAGGAGGAAGGTAAAGTTCTTAAATTCTGATATGCTGTTTTCTTTCTTTTGAGTTTCTTTATCTAAACCTTGTTAGAAATCTGTCATAAATGCTTACATAAATGTCTTAAATGAGTGTGTAAGTTGCTCATTTCATTGAAATATAGTTTGGAAAGTACCCAATAAGAGAGAGGCTGTTAAAATCAGCTAAAAGGAGAATAGGGAGGCAGAAATTAATAACTCAAGAAAAATGTCCACCAGATATGATAAGACCACAGTAAACATTGGTTTGCAGTGATTTTATGTAATAGACGTACAAGCCTTAGATTCTGCTTTGTTCCTTGGAAATAGATTAATGTACACAGAACAATAATGGTATTGGCAATCAAAGTTTCAGAATAAAAAGTACAAGTAGTTCTTATACGATTGATATTGCAACATGTCAAGTTAATTTGATTACATTGTAATTATAATGTTATTTTATTGCGTGTCTGTATTGTATTGTCTTATCAATCCAGTACTACAATCACCAATATTTGCTTATACTGATTTTTAGATTTTTAAATCCTTAGCAAGGCCCATTAATCTATCTCAAATTGAAGGAAAGATCACAAATTGACTTATTAATAACAGAATGTATTTATCTGGAAAATAAAATAATTAGTTGCATGATTGTGTAAACATACACAATCATGCAACTAATTATTAGCGAGACTGGAACCCATATATTGCCCATCCATTGTATTAATTTTGGCTCTTTATTTATTTATTGTTCAGAGGGCTGTGTTCTATGCAGTGTTGCGCAAATACTTTTTCTGTCAATATTGTTTATATTAATTGCATGTAAGTCTTCATAAAACAAAATGTCTGCCATGAAGATTAGGTCACGTCAATGTGTATTTTACAACAAATTGACCTCTCACTATGTCCTCTCCCTCAGGAAAACGGGAACAAATTTGCCAAAGTGAGCTGGAGATACTCCCAAGCCCACAATGCCATCCTGGGTCCCTCAGGTGAACTGCTGACCGAGGATGACCTCATTTACCTGGAACAACAAATTGCCAACGTCTCGATGCAGAGGAACTGTGCCGGCTATGAACTGGAGCTAGCCCGACTGGCAGATGAGCTACGACACATCCTGCCTGCCCCAATCGTCAACATCACCGTCAACACTCAGTTCAGAAACTTCCCCAGTCAAGTCCCATTACCCGTGTGGTGTGGCCGAATTTCAGGCATCGTCCAAAGCATGTCTCTTCTGATGACCAATTTGACAGATCAGCCGTACTGCAAAATGCCCAATACTGAACTTGTCACTGTGTTCTCCCAAACCTCAGATATTCAGAACTCCACTCGGGGCCGAAGAGAGAGCAGAGAAAGAGTTGAAGGTGAAATTCAACAGTTTGGCGTCTCTGTGAGGAACCTAAAGTCAAATTTTGAAACGCAAACACACACAGAAGAAAAGCCAATTGAGAAAACTGAACAACAGCCCATTATTCTAGGAAATAACTGCTCACTACTCCAAGCGTCTCAATTCAAAATGCTCCCGAAATGTCTCAGTGCATGCCCTGAAATAGACCAAAACAGCGACTCCGGTATTGACCAAGACGACAATCTCTCTGATGTGCAAGAAACGAATAGTCTGAGAAAGGAGCGTATTGTAGTGCTTTTCTTGGGGCATTGGAAGAAGTCAGCCTACACTGTGGCAGAGAAAAACAAGGATAATGAGGAGAGGAAAAACAGCGTAGGGAACTTAACCATCGACGACAAGACCAGTTTGAGTCGCAGAGGAAGCGTGGAGAACACAAAGATGATGAACAGTTCACTCGGACACTTCTTCAAACAGAGGAGAGCCGTCAACAAGATGCTCGGTAGCTGGAGGAACATGATCTCAAGTGTCCCGTCCAGGCAGATACGCAGGTGAGCGGTAGTCAAAGAGCCTGTGATACAAAAGACATGGCTCTTTTGTGTTGAAATTAAGCTACTAAACATAAACACTAGACATGCTGATTATTACAAGTAAAGAAGGAATAAAATGGATGTCAGACGAAGAAAAATGTATTAATTTATCTGCTCTCTACTTCATGGACCTTGCAACACTTTCTTAGCCACATGCCACTTTGCCAGGGTCTTTTGAATCGAGATGATTTATTTGTTAATTTTATTAATTTATTTGTATTTATAGGATTTGTGTTAGTATGTGTTAGTTTGCAGCTGCTAGATAGCCGCTGAGACAGACAGTTAATTGATCAAACAAAGATGTAGACTTTGGGTATTAAAAGACTGAATTAGTTTTTGTTTTTGTTTGTTTTTTACATTGGTTTATATTACATTATATAGGTGTATTATAATGGCACAATGAAAGAGAGTTATTGTATTGTTTGCGCGTTGCCAACATTCATATAGTAAATTACAGGTTTAGAAGTCTGCTTAATATTTTGGTTGTCTTTCACAGACTTCACAAGCAGCAGGCCCTCTATTCTCCGGAGCAGTTCTTGCCCCGTGTTGACGGTGTTCCAATGGAGTACGACAAACTGACCCTGGACCTCTTCATGTTGGGCTACTTCCACATCTTGGAGCTGGAGCTACCTGTGGACGAGCGGAAAATGAGGCATCTTCTCTGCTTCGAGGTGTTCGATCACGTGGGCAGTTTTCCCTGGGAGACGGTTCGGGACTTCCACAAGACTGTCATTCAAGAGATAGAGGCTGGGAACAGGGAGTGGAAGGACGGATTTGAGGACATAAAAGTCAAGTTCTTTGGAAACACAGTCAGTCCATCTGAAAACAACATAGAGGTGGTCAAACATACCCTTCCAGAAGTTAGACAGGTCCCGAAAGTAATTGTCCAGACTCCAACGCCAGACGAATCAATGCTTTATAGAGGGACTGACATCTCTAGTTTCAGCAATGACGAGATTTGTAAATACATTGACCGGAGTTTTGCTTTTTGGAAAGAGAAAGAGGCAGAGATTTTTGATTTTGAGTAGAGTTTTTTTCATGTTCTGGCTGATTAGTTTCAAATTAAGGGCTGGGTACCAAACAAGTCATTATGTATTGATACAAGTTGACACTGAATGTTTGGCCAAATATGGCTTTGTTTACTCTGTTAGGATTTGCGTTCTGACATTTATAAGGATTTTTTTTATTTTATATAAATCTGTATATAAATAATTGTGCTTTATTGTGATGAAACTCAGGTTTACATTGGCACAAATATTGAGTACTTCCAAAATATTCGGCCCTGTTACAATGCCAGAGTAAATTTGTTTGACGTTTTGTTCTTTGAGTATATACATAAAAATCAATTTCTGTATTTCCCAACACAAGACACATTTTCAAAATAAACTTTGCACTTATATGCTAAGTTCTGACTTCTTAGTTTTTTCTTTGGCTATTTTGTTGGGCCGTCCGTCACACACAACAGTTTTGAGCTAAATGCACATTTATTTTGATAAAGGATTTTAGTTGAATGTTGCGATAAACACAGTCTTATGCATTATACCTTAACTACTACATACAGTGAAGTCCAAAGATTACTAAAGCGTGGCTTGTCTTTTAAATTGATACATGTATTTAGAGTGAATTTGCTTGACCAGAACACTTAGTATGCCAAACATGTGCCTGTAACAGCAGCTGCGGCCTCCATGGCTGTTGTTTAGCCAGGCCTCAGCTCAGCGTCACACTTAGGGCTAAAAATATCAGAGTGAGCGACTGCGGGACGTCCCAGTGACTTGGCAGAAGCTGGTTCGCCATGCCTGCCCTACTCGGCCCACTCTCACCAGAGTATCAGCTGCGACACTACACACATTGGAAGCAACAATGAAGAATTATGTCATTTTCCTGTGTCAGTGGTGAGTGTTTTGAGCTTATTTGCTTTCTACAGATTTGTATTTGTTTGCTTTTTTGGGGGTTGAGAAGAATATGATGTTGTATATACTGTAAGTAGAGTTGTTGTTTCACTAACCATGACCATGACTGAACATTTTAGGGGTCAAGAAAACAACAACCGTGATTGAAAGAAGCAGCATTTTAGTTTTTGTAATTAAGTTACAAAATGTGTATTAATAGGTGGCACCAATAGCCAATAGTTTTTTTTCTTCTCACCTTAGACATGTAATTATTAACAAAATCCTAAAACCGTTTGAGTACAAAATTACTCTATTGTTCCTATTCAAGTTTGGTTTCAGAACTGGATATGATTATGAAATTCATTTAGAGAGGAAGAAAAAGAAAAACTGTTAGAGTATCAGCTATAGAAAATATACTGTATTTTTTTTGCTGTGTGCAAGTTTAGCTAGTTAAGCTAAGATATTGTAAAGACAACTGAATATGAGAGTCTATTAACTGAAAACATTCTTTCTTTTTTGCAGATAAATGTCCCTTTGCCTGTCCTTATTAAACTGAACTTAAACCATGGTGCGTAACGTGGATGACCTGGACTTCTGCCTCTCTTCTCATCCTCAGAGCATTTTGGACGGCCTACGCTCCCTCTGCTCTCACCCCAAACTCATCGACGTCACACTGGTCGCAGGTGGCCGGGACTTTCCCTGTCACCGAGGGGTCCTGGCTCTGTGTAGCACCTACTTTCGCTGCATGTTTTCTGGGGATTTTGTTGAAAGCATTGCTGCACGTGTGGAGCTCCATGATGTCGACCCAGACATCCTTGGCCATCTTCTTGAGTTTGCGTACACTGGGAAACTAACCATTAACCAAAGCAATGTCGAAGGGTTAATTTGTACATCCAGCCAGTTGCAGTTCCAAACAGTGAGGTCAGTCTGTAGTAGATACCTACAACACCAAATTGATTCCACCAATTGTCTGGGTATTTTAGAGTTTGGAGAGATTCACGGTTGTCCTGAAGTAGTGGCCAAAGCCTGGGCATTTTTGCTGGAGAATTTTGAAGCAGTGCAACACGGCGAAGAGTTCCTCACATTAACAAAAGACAATCTTACCAAATGCTTGTCAAATGATGGACTGCAGATTCGGTCAGAGTGCACCCTTGTGGAGGCCATCTTGAAATGGGTTGGACATTGCAAAGAGTCTAGGCTTTGTCATCTGCATGAACTGCTCACCTATTGCAGGCTCTCCCAACTTAGTGCAGATTATCTAAATGACAACCTGCTGAAGGACAGTTTGGTGCAGGGCTCCTCCATCTGCAGAGAAGCTGTGGAAGGCATTCTCAGAGAGGTCAGTGAGTGCAAACTTTACCCTTTTCCTAACCTGGGACACATTTCTTTTTAGCCTAGTTTTGATCATCTGTGGGGAAAAGAGGTGAAATCCTGAGTATGATGGATAAAGGGTTCAAAGAAGGTCCCTGGGCACAATTATGTGGATGACTGAGAATCACAAATATATTTATTGGCTGTAGTATTGTCTTTTAACACTTTTGACAGTCAATTCACAAATTCAGTAATTTGTCATCTGCTTTTTCTGCAAATTTTGGTTGAAAATACCATATAACTTCATCGCAACTTTACACAGACCCAATAAGTTATCAGCAAACCCATTAATTTTTGCCAATGTATTTAACTTTTAAATGTTGTTAAAAATCAGATTTCAAAGACTCACTTTTAGACACTTTTAATGTAAATGTTGTGGGTACTTTGTTAAGAGTTTCCACATCACACATAATACAAAACCCATTCCCAAGGATATACTCCTGTATTATCCTTTTAAAAGCCCTTGTCCCTCCTTTACAGAAAATGAGCCTGGCTCCTGAGTGCCTGGACAGAGCCAATTCACGCAGTCCTCACCAGAATCTTCAGGAGGTGCTGTTTGTGATGGGAGGCCGTGCTCTGGACGACTCAGACGACTCAGACGACTCGGATGAAGAAGACCGTGATCCGAGACTTGAGCGAATTCCACCTAAAAATTGTGCCTTTTACAACACAAACACAAGTAACATACCATACTGTAATACTTTCCAAAGCTATTAATTACTGTCTAAATGATCACTGTATAGTAATAGTATAAGTTTTGTCATGGATCAAATCTGGTTGATCTATAAGTGCTAGTGTTCAAGTTTCTTTGTGGTCGTTGTAATTTTGAACTATATCTAACATTGCATATTTGTTGAGCAATATGCCTGTGATTCCCTAAAACAGATTGTGGGTGTTTTTGGATGTTGTGTCGACCATTAAATGCAGCGTTGACAGAAAAACAGCTTTTGAGGAATGCGGTCTGGATGTGACAAAACTGGACCATCTTCTACCATCTTAAATGAGCATTTTATTGCACAGAGCTGGAAGAAGCCATCCATGTCCACAGTTTTATTATGGAACGAATTGTTGTAACTTATTCAAAGATTTTGTGGGGGTTTTATGTCAGCGTTTAACATGCTTGGCTGCGGTGTTGAGAAGTTCTGCCACATTGCTTAGCTGTTTTAGGCCAGTCGTTTTACCAATACTACATTTCTCTATTTTTTATTTCTTGACAGAGCAGTGGCACCAGCTTCCCAATTTTCCCAATCCAAACAAGTGGGGTTACTCAATGGTATCTTTAAACAATGACGTGTATGTTACTGGTGAGTTTAAATTGTTGTATCCCTGTCCTCTGTATCTATTCTCACACTGAATGTTCTCTTTCACTTGATCCAAAATCTCCTTGTGCTCTAACTTCATATTAATTCTACCCATATATGCACAAATCATTGCTCATGCTAACGTAATGCTGTATGAACACAGAAAACTTCAAACTCTTCTGTTTTCAACACTGTCCGAGCAAATTTAAACATAAGAAATGTATTTTGTTTTTCTTTTAGGGGGCTCAAGAGGTTCAAATACCAACAGCTGGTCAACCACAGAGACCTGGAAGTACATTACAAAAGAAGCAAAGTGGGTTATTGTGGCACCAATGCTCCGGCCTCGAACCAACCACACTTCAGCAACACTCAATGGAGAGATCTATGTCATTGGAGGTAAAAGGAATCAATTTGATTAACTTTGCCATCACTTCGTCTCTTTACTAATAACTAATACTAAATCAACACGCCCCACTCCCAAATTTTGAAGGAAGAGGGTGATAGACATATGATATAAGCGCTCTATGTTCCAACTCCTAAAACAGTTATTTATCAAACTACTCATGCAAAGGGGACCGAAAACCTCATCATTTTGTTGATAGCTTATTACCCATTACAAGTTTACTTTGCCATGTTTGTTTTGGTATATTTTTTGTTTTATCTTTACAGGAACAACGTCCGATCGCGTTGAAGTCGAACATTACGACCCATACACTGACTCCTGGGCCCTGACTTGTCCAGCGTTGAAATATGTCACAAATTTCACGGCCACAGCTTGCCAAGGGAAGCTCTATGTGATCGGCTCATGTGCAGTCAAGTACAACGCTCTGACTATGCAGTGCTACAACCCCGTCATAGGTAAGAATACATACAGTACATCTCGTTACAGCAACCGAAATGCAATATAAGAAAGAGGCAACTTAAAAGGATCACATAAGAGCACTACAGAATAATCTCAATATAAATTAAAGTATATTTAAAGATGACCTCATGACATTTAAATAGTGTTATTTTACGAAGCTTATGAGTGGGGCTTTTAAAATTCAAAGCAATAGACAGTAAATAAATCGGTGTCTATGTAGTATTATTATTAGTTTTGGTTTAATCAAAATTGATGCTGGTTATTACTAGTACTTTAAGGTTTTTTGTGTGTTTTTTTTGTATATTGTGTTGTCAGAAAGTTTACCTAATAAAGAAGCAAACTGCTTCTTCTAAAGTCTAAAGTTTTTATTTTAAAGAAATAAAAACACACAAAATTTACAGGTACACGACTATGTATCACTATCAATGTAATCCAGCAGGGACATAACATGTAGGAAAAGTCAATTTAGTTTTGAGATCATAATCCACATAAAAACATGAAACATCGAAATAACAGCAATAACAAAAACTGTGATGTACTATCATTTAAAAATGATGTTGTCTTTACAGATAGCTGGATCAACGTATGTTCACCCTTCATCCCAAAGTACCTTTCATCTCCTCGCTCTGTGTGTATGGATGGGGTTATTTATCTGGTCGCTGACAACACCAAGAAAGTCTACTCTTATGACCCTGAAGAAAACATGTGGCAGAAGGTGAGAATTTTTCCTTTAAATAGCCACAAAAATCTTGATATGCACATTACTGAAACATCTGTTTGCAATTTTTTTTAACAAATTAGCTTAACCCTCCCGCTATCTCTGGGTCCATTTAACCCCATCTAGATTTTTTGTTTTATTTTTTATTTCCTTACTATGAATTTCATGGGTCATCCAAAACATCACCTAACATACAGTTTAAGCAATTTTTTAAAATTAAATAATTTTTTTTTTCCTGATATGAAAATGTATATTGCTCTTTGACCAAATGTGCATTGCTCAAACGAAGAGAGCATGTGGGTTAATTACAGTCTAATTCTGTATTGAATTAGGAAACCTTGGGCCTCTCTGCCTAGAGTTTGTATGTGCTTCTTTGTGAGTGAATTTCTGCAAGTACCGGTATTCCATATTTCAACCATCAACCTGAACTTGTAAAATTGCCTATTCTGCTGGGAATTTTTTTTTTCTGTTTTTTTTTTTCTTCAAAGAACACAGTTGCAGCACAAAATGGGGGAGAGAGATGGGGTATAGACCTTCAGCAAATGGTTTAGGGCTGAAAATGATCCCCCAACGCTGCTGTGGTAGCAACCACACATGTGCAATGCCTTTAACCAGCGGTGATGATGCACTGTGATCACCCACTTCTTCAAGGCTGAAGAATGGGTCAGATGTGCAAAACATTTTACCAAGGAAATGTTTTACCTGAACCTTGATAAAACCAGAGGAATCATCACCACGGTGATCTATACAACAGACATCCAGCTCCAGCAGTCATGTTCTGACTACTCAAGAACTCATGCAAACTAGGGAAAGCGCTTTTTAATTGCAATTTTGTTTAAATATATATTGTTAATTTTACTTGTTTGTATAAAATGCTTTAGGTCCATGTTTAACCTTACTAATGTACTAAACTTGGAAAAAAAATTACATTTTGAAAATATATTTTTTTGTCCTTTTTTAAAAATGTGATATATTTATCGATGTTAGGTACATACCGTTATTTTATCAGTGGATGTGCCCATGTGTATTGGCATGCAAACATATACAGTAACACTGAATTATAATGTAGAACAGCGACGTATTAAGGTGAATATTCCTTTTCATAATTCTGGGAAAACAGATCCTGACACAGATTGAATTCTCTGCATTACTGGAATTTCAAAAAATAACATTAGACTTTTGATCAATAACATTTCTGGCCCTGTATTTCCATTATTTTCTATCATTCTAACAGTCAAAAGATGGCCACCGCAATTACCATGGGAACAGTATCAATGTACCTCTACTTTTATTTATTCATACCTCAGTGTTATCTTTCTTGTCTGCAGGTCCAACTTCTCCAAATGCTTCATGAGAATGGTGGACTTGTGGCCCTGGCTGGTAAACTCTACGTAACAGGGGGCCATTGGAAGGGCATGGAGGGTGACTATGGGGTGGAAGTGGAGGTGTACAGCCGAGCCTCAAACTCATGGGACATCGAGTGCACCCTGCCCCGAATGTGGTTCTACACTGGACTCAGCACCATCTTTTTAGACCCGTCCCAATGGCCTGACGTCTTCCCTGACGATTCATTGTAGTGTCCTCTTTATACAGACTGAATTTAAAATTACTTTAACATTACCTTGGTGTAATGGTATGTTTATCCCTGGATTCACTGTGTACAGGAATAGCGTCACATAATCCTTGGGTATTCCTGATTCTGTGGTAGGGAAATTCATTAGCAGCTCAGCCTATCTTTGTTTGTACTTTCTACCATGTTTTTTTGTTTTCTTTTTTAGATAGAATAATGTACTCAAACTGTGAAATATTCAATGTTGGCTGAGCTAATGTTCTAATCTACTGCATTAAATGTTTTAAAAGAATAAGTATTTGTATGCAAATAGACCTAGGCCTATCATTTCATATTAAATTTAGTTTGGATTTGTCTGGATTAAGGATTATGGACCAATTTATTACGCTTTGAAACCTTTAGTAATTCATGTTTTCTCAAATTAATATTCAAATGCATATGTATTCAAATAATTTGACTCCTGAACCATGCAGTGCCTTTACCAGAACATCAGCAGAGTGACAAGGTGTACCTTAAATCCTAACTGAAAAATCCCACAGCACATCTTTTGGACAGTCAGTTATTTCTGATAAGGGATTGTAAACTGTGGAACTCACTGCCCACAGATTAAGTGAGTGCAAAATGTTCACCTCTGAGCTCAAGGCATGGCAGAAAACACACCAAAACTGTACCCGATTGTGAATAATGTCTGAGAATTAATACGTTTTGAATGTGTACAATTGCACTGATGCATTTATAGAATTGAATAATGTTTTAATATGCTGTATGTAGAAAAGCCCAACCGCGGACGGAAGTTAAAAATTGCTATTGACTCTGTATGCATCATTTCAGCTGCAAACTCTGCATTGTCCCTGCCAAATAAACAAACAAAAACCTAAAAAAAAAGAAAAAAAATCAATGTAAACTGATAACATTAGAAGAAGGTTCATCTCCTCAGATCATTAACCCGTTGGAATCCACAGGCTCCAAAGTGAAGTTTGCGTTTCCATCACAACGAGCACGCCAGCATTCTGTTTCCAGGACAACGGACCACGGAAGCTTGTGGTCACTTTGGCAACGTCCACTGGGACCAGAGAGATCTGCACTGCTTTCCAAAGTTTGCCTGCTCAAACATTTTCATCATAAAACAACTTCTGTACGATTTCTATTTTCTCTTACCAATTGTGTTCTTTCATGCTAAACCTTTATTCAACTAAAATGCATGATCAGTTGCTTATGGCACACTTGTTTTTACAAGCTAAGCTAGCTTGTTAATTCCACGCGTTTACTGCTAGCGTGTACTTGTGCGTAACTGAGCTAACTTTAGAATTAAATTGATCATTACGCGCTTATTTTTCAATGGATTCTGAGCGGGAAAAAAGTTCCGATTCTCCACGACTGGAGGCTGTGATTCAGGCAAGTACTGTCTTTATTTCTATCTGTACAGGGTACAAGCAGCTTTTAACAATTTATCATTATCCTTTAGATATCTTATATCTTAGTAGGTAGATAGGATGATGACAAAAAGAGTTTTGGAGCTTTCAGACCTCTAACTCATCTTATTCGGCTTATTGGGAAAAAAAATGTAAAGAGAAGCTTTTCAAAGTTGGTCTTTATCAGTAAATAATGTGGTTGACATGCTCTTTGAAATGTTGAGTAGGTTTCTTTAAATTAGCTAACTTTAAGTATGAAATTCCCTTTTTTAAACGTCAAATCAAATCACAGGTGTGAGGTGAAATGATGTTAAATGGCTGAATTAATTTGTTTGGCCCATCATTTGCAGACTTCCTGTAAGATACAGATTTTTTGATATTGAATTTGTAATATTTGTTAATTTGCGAAAACAAATTGTCTTCGACTGAAATAGGATAGATAGGGACATAAAGACAATTGGCCTGAAGAATTTGTTATAATTACATTCTAATCAGTAATCACAATGATGTTTTGCTCTTCAGGAGTATTGAGTTACCATCTGTGGCGTATTGTCACTTAAACCCACATGGGACAATAGCCATTGAAGACTGGTTCTTGGCAGCTAAATAATCCCTCATTATGAATCATTACCAACAAGTCATTCATTGTTAAGAAGCATTAATGGTTAAATTCCTATGATGTTAGAAGCTGGAGGAGTCACTGCTCTCTGAGGGCAGTTCTGGAGAGGGGGTTCTGACACTTCGAGGAAATGACCTGGACTCCACTGTCTCACCTATTCCAGTGTCGAGCCGCATACGTCAGATCATCACCCAGCGCCTGTCTGAGGATCCTAGCCCTCAGACAGAGACAGCTCCGAACACCTCTGGTACTGTCCCCTATCAGCTATACCTGTTTGTAACCCAGTAGTGTCACTTCCGTATGCATGATGTGTTTTCAAATCTCAGGTGGCGACTGCGAGGTCAGTGAGCTGGAGGATTGCAGGGCCCTGAGGGAGCAGTTTTGTTTGAGCCCTGCGGACTGTGACCAGCCGTTAGTCAAGACGAGTCTCACAAACAAGGTATGAGTGACATGTACTGTACAAGTACACTCACTTTGAAGGTTATTTAGCTCTACTACTTTAAAAGATCTGCACTCTGAGTGTAATCAGTGTATCACTAGTAAGGGGTTTATTCATATTACATATTCGGTACAGTGACATCAGCATTGTCGGGTAGTGTGCAAAGAGTTTATATTTCATACTAAAATAAGGGGGCATTATTTTTTCACATTTTAAGTGCATATGTCTGGTTCTCATGTTTTTTCTTATTATTCCTTAGTTTAATGGCATAGACCCAGTGGAAAATATTTATCATGGTTTTGCATCAGTTTGTGGAGAAAAATTAGAAAATAAAACAAAATTACAGAAGTAGAACTGAGTTCTAAATCCCTCTACCTATGTCATAAATAAGTGACATTCCATTGAAAATGCAATAACAGTTTGGTATGGTTGCTAGGTACCAGTTAATTACATCTACCTATTTCACATCTGCTGGTCCTACCAGAAAGTAACATTTTAAACCTGTGCCGAGTCTTAAAGCAAATTCCTCTACTCTGCAAAGCCATGATCTCATCTCCAATCAAAACACTACCAACCACAGTATTACAGTCGTAATAAAAGTTTATGATCTAAATATGATTAGCAACTATGTGTAATGTGCATATAACAAGTTAGACTACACATTTCTCTAATGTATATTTAAGATTTTGCTAAAACCTTTACCCAGTTTGACAATTTTGGAGAAGCTTAAAGTGGAATGTGCTTTTGGTAAACATAAATGAGGAGAGCTAGTAAAACCTTTTGAGTCTAAACAAACAAATCATGAAGGGTCAAAATTGGAACTCAGAGGAAATGGTGAATAAATATAATTAGTTGCATGCAGATTTAAACTGAAGTATAGTTTACATGTTACAGTAAGTGGTGAACTGTAGGGCTGCATTGTGAAGTACTTTCGATGCATCTTAGTATGTTGTTGTTATAAATAAGAGCCAGGATTACTGAAGGGTTTCCTTGTGGTGGCCCGGTTCAGGCCCTGTGCCCCCCATGGTTGCTCCTTCATGTAGCTGCCGCTGTTTGAGGGAAAAAGTGAAGGTCACCGGCCTCCTCCCTCAAGACTGTAGAAGAACAAGCTCGTTTTTCAGGACGCACAAAGCCACCATTTGTGATAACACTGCTTTCATTCTGCCCCTGACGTCCAGTGATTCCCTCTGCTTAACTTTCCCTTCAAACTTAATTTAACACCACAACTAAAAATATTACTCAGTTAGCTTTGGAGTTAAATATAGCGTATTTATTTTGTTGATATTTTTAGATGTGTGAAAGCCACTAAACAGAAAAAAAATATTGGTTTTGCAAACATCTTAGGGTTCTACCTGAGTGGTGACGAATGATGGAGGCACTTTGATGAGCTACTCCAGATGACTTTGATGTGAAACATTTAAGAACAGGTTTTATTAATTTGTAAAAAATATATATACATATTTTTTTATACAGTGGTTGACATAAAATGGCACAGCAGTAGCAAATATTGGTCACCAGTTTGGGGTTCTGACGAACTGCTGCTTGCATAAAAAACTTAAATGTTTTTGAGTATTGCTTTTTCTTTCTGCGTATTCAATTTTGTCAAATAAGGTTTTTTGGCTTGCATGAGGTGTAGTATGTGGATGTTACATGTCATTTAATCCCTAAATTAGTGTTTCGCTAAAGCCATGTAAGGCTTATAATGTCAGGCCAGCCACAGAAAGTGTGACAGCTCCATGCTTAACCTAAATCCCCTATTTTCTCTGACACGACTTCAGCTGCTTTGTCCTGACAGATGCTGTTACTGCTGAAGCCTGTGGTCTCCTCCGTCTTTTAGGGTGCTCTCTGGCGCTGACCCCAGTTAATTGCACCTGAACCTGGATAAACCCTGACCCGGTTTGTGTTTGGGACGGCCTCACGAATTGGACGGCATGTTGGGGTGAATTCTGAGCCTTCTGTGTTTCCTTTGGAGCTTTGCCAGTGTGCACTTTCTCAGACACAGACACCCTTAGTCCGCTGCCTACACCAGTGACTGCACAATAAAGCAGTGTGGCAGGCCACTCCATAAAGATAAACTTGTGTTGAATGATTTCTGACACCAGCTGCATTTGCCAGTGGCCTCTGTAATCTTTAGTCCCCACGGTCTCTTCATTTGGACCCTGATAAAGTCTGTTAGAAAGGATTGTATTTCTCTCCCTTGGTACCACCCTCTGTTTTTAGTCTTTTTTTTTCCTCCTGGCATCGACCCATTCATACTGTATAGACTGCTGTTTAATTGGAGCACCGCCAGAAAGTCTGACTCCCTCAGCTATCATGGAATTGTAAAAATTAATTGCCTTCCCCAAGGAATATATGGTCTCAGATTTTTGATGAAAGTTTGCCATTAAACCTTTTGACATCTGACATTGGGCTGCTCATGTTACCAGACTTTAAAGAAGAACATTAAGCCCGGCTCTTTTTCAGATGGCACCCGTGTGTAATTCAAAGTGAAGGTTTACATCAAGTCGGGGTTGTATGTGTGTAGGGCTGCCCGGTATTGGGGAAAAAAAAGATCTTTCTGAACTAACTAAATTAGTATTGAGATTAAAAGATAAAATGACACTATGACGTTGTTTTTGTTGCTCCATGTTTAATTCTATTAATGCTGAAATACAGTAAATCTCAGTGGACTATTCACTCACTAAAATTTGCCAATAATTGTTAATACAATTAATAGTTTTCTCACTTTCAAACTGTATTTTACAGTGGAAATCCCAGGTTGTTTGCATGGTTATTTTAGAGGTCACCGTGGTATTAAAATGTTGGGAAAGACCTTCCTACATTAGTTAAGGCTATTGATCTACAATGCTGTAGTCGAATATTTATTATTAACTTGTGATGTTATATGATGTAATACTCACTATTTGGCAGCTGTCTCCACAATCAGAAAGTTCAGAGTAGATCCCCCAGCTCACCCCTTCTTACTCTGTCCCCATTTTCTCTTCCACATTGTGTAATTACAGCCATGATGACACAAAAACAGCTTTCACAATCAGCTGGGGCGCCTTCACAAAGTCAGCAGGACTCGGGGGGGTAACAGAAGGGGGAGAGTGTTGTGGAAGAAGGAATCAGGATAGTAAGTTTGGGGCAGCTTGGGGGCGATGGACATCCGCTCCAGCTGTGTTTAGGAATCTGACAGATAGTGCACTCCATTAATTCCCTTTATTAAGCCTCTGGGTCCAGGCCAAAGCCAGGGAAAATGTTTGCAGCTGTAACCCTTAACATGCTGGATGGACCGTGCTCTCGTGGCCAGATGTCACATTTGAACAATAGGAACTTTTTATATATGAAACTGCAGGTGATGAAGAAGATGTTGCAGAATTTGGATATCTCAAAATGTTTGACATTGTGACAGTTTGGAGATGATATTAGCAATCATAATGTGGTAACGATATGGACTAGATTTTGATAAACCACATAAGTGAGGCAGCAAGCGCTGGCCCGGACTCCAAAGTACTGCACTTGAGCCTTGAAAACTATTCTCTTGTTGCTCGTTGGCAGTTGAATCAAAGCAAAGATTATCCCTTGATGTTGTTTGAAATATTTATCAAAAGAGACAATACGAGGAGTGGCACAAATCATAAATATCAAGAAATATAAAAAACTAATTTGAAGCACATTTATAAAAGGGTCGAGTAAGTATTTCCCTTTGGAAACACAAGCTGAGCTCAAGAAACGGATACATGGGAATAAAAAAAAAGGAAACAGTCCTAGTCACCATATGGAGGAATAAAATATACCCTGAGGTTTTTCTCTTTACTAAAAGTCAACTACTTGCAAAAGTGCAGTGGATGACCTCAATCACACTAAGATTGGACAAAGGCTCATTTAGGGGAGAGTGATTGTGCTGAGGCCCATCATAAACAGAGGGGTGTACAGTGAGCACAGCGAGGCCCATTAAGCCACTATAAGCCCCAGAGTCAGGCCAAAGACCAGCCTGGAATTACACTGGGTTCGGCTTTGAGCTGTCACCACTGAAGGCTGAGTGAAGATCACTAGAATGGCATGTTATGATGCTGACTTGTTGCTTAAATACATAATCTCCTGATACCTTTTATTATGTTAATAGATTTATCTTTGAAAATGGGAAAAACACAAAGCTTGCATTACTTGATGCAAACCCTGTATCTGAACAGGTTTCACCTCCACATGTGATGGTTCTGGCGGTCTTTTGGGAGTGACCTGCATGAAGCATAGCTAATCCAGAGCAGCCTGAGGTCTGGTGCTTTACAGCTGACTGCGGGAAAGTCCAAAAAGCATCTTCTCTGGACTGAGTGTAGTGGTCCTGGCTCTGGTTTTGAGCTACACACTATTTAAGAAAACGGCCAAACCTGTTGTGGGGTACACTTTTAGCATACACCGGTTTTGTATGCTGTGAAAAAATGTTTGAAAGGAAAGAACATCGTATCATGTACAGTTAATATTTTAAAATCGTTAGTTAATTTTTTAACACGTTTGTTCATAACAAATTACAGAAAATGCTCCCTGATTCCACCAAGATCCACTCCACTCTCTATATATGGTTTCTGTTTAATTGTCAAAGACATGTGGATTTCTGAATAGATTACTATAAATGTTCGTAGAGCAGCATAGGTGAAGATTCAGAGCTTGTGAGATATGGAATTAGTTTGAGAACAGTGTACAATGGACCTCAGTCAGAGGTCACATTACCTGTTTCATAGAACTGGGTGGTCCAGTTTGATCTTTTGGACCAATAAATTATTGCTAGTCTATTTGATCACTTTTAGCCTCTGTTTTTTTGTGTGGTTTTTGTGGAATTTAGTCATGCTGACTAATAGCATAACTTATAATTCTATCAATGTCTAATTTTTCCACGGTCTTTTATTTGACATTTATTTATGCAATACATGCTTGTATGTGAGTCAATGTTTTTCTGTAGTTTTTCTGAAATACTCGATGCATAATACTGAACGTAGTACATGCAGATGTTTCCAGGAGCCCTTCAAACACAGCTGCTGCGACTCTTTTTGGACCAATCATCCTTCTTGGTCCCTAAAGCTGTCACCTCAACAACAGCTCCACCGCTCCACACCATCAGCTCTGGGCCAGGCCTTTGATGGTCACTGATGTTTGTAGTATAAAACTCTGAAAAGGCCATTTGAAAATGTGTTAATAATGGTGGCAAAGTGGCCCAGTCCAACGCTGAACAGTGGGACTATTGTCTTGGCCCCGCTGGAGCCTGTTGCAGAGATTAAGCACCCAGTGAGGAGATGAGGTACAGGGGGAGGGAGGGGCTGGGTCGCAGGGTTGATTTGAAGGGCTTGGATGGTGGTTTGCAGTGCGCTTCAGGGGAGGGGCTGCCGCACTCGCACTCTCTTCCTCTCTTTTAAATGAGAAGTCAGCAAGGGCAGCTGGAGGCACGCAGTGTGTTGTAGTGCAGCACAGGGCCATGTGGTTTGTATTAGAGAGGACAGAGAGTCTGGCACCAGCACAGAGAGAAGGAGAAAGAGAGAGAGTGAGAGAGAGATGAAGAGAGGGAGAGGGTGGTGCACAGGGAGAGAAGGTTGTGTGAAGTTGAGAGGTTACAGGACATTTGAATCTCTGATATGAGACCTAATCAGTATTTAAATAGCTTGAATGCATTTATTGACATCAATAAACATAATAAACCTCTTCAGAAATGAATTAATAGTGTATTCCAATTCAGAGGATTAAGTGTAATTTCTAAACCTCTTATTTTGTTTGTTGCACCAGCTTGACCAGATGCTTAGATTCCGCTCATCGGTGGACTCTGACCAAGACAGCTCATCGGGAAATCTACTTCAGAAAAGCCAGGAGAGGACTTACTGGCAAAAACTGCAGCTGTACCAGGAAGCTCAGCTAAGGCAGGCACAGCTCGTCCAGAAACTTCAGGCCAAGGTAACTCTATTCCTAATCATACATTTTTGTGTTTTTGAGAATTATAATTACAGACATTTTTAATACCAGGTTCTTCAGTACAAGAAACGATGTGAAGATCTTGAAGTACAAGTCCTGGAGAAGACCTCAGAATCAGAAAAAATGAGATTATTGGTATGGATTTTATCACCACACTAATCCTGCTTGGTTACTCCAAAACAGCATCCTTTATTTTATCATGAGAGTCAAAATGCAATGTGCTTATAAAACAACATGCTCATTGAAATGTATTTATGTACTGACTATAAACAAAATGTCATTGTGGTCAAAATTAAGCTTGTGGTTGAATGAAGATTTGAAAAGATATAGTTGATTAATGTTAGCCTTTGTAGCCCCAGAAACAGCGTGTGTTGTCAGCGTGTCCGTGGAACAGAAAAGATGCTTAATGAAGGGAAAGTCCAGGAGCAACATATTCCACAGGCTTTACATAAAAACTCCTCTATCCTTAAGTTAACTCGGTCACACGCTCTTGTGGTTGCATTTGTCACAGGCCTTCATCCATCTTGTATATTTAAGGCACTGAGGAGCAGCCACATGTTGAGCATCTGTGCATTTGTGACCCGCTGTGGGCTTAGATACATGTATGTTGTGGATATAAAGAAAACATTGTCCCAATATGTTTTATGAGGCAATTTTAATGGCAGAGTTTTTTACGACAGGATTTTTATTGCCTATTCTCAGAAATAGTTGAGAATGGCCATGTGCACATATTTATTTTTGTTCACCTGCTTTTGTGAAGTTAAAATGTCACTAGTTTTGAACCAAATCTATCTGTAAACTTTGAATTAGAAAAGCATTTCACTTCTGCTTACATAAATCCATAAGGGAAAAAGTAAAAGAAAAGAAACGCAAAGAGAAATGTAAACTTTGTAGTTGCTGGGCTTGTAATGAACTCATATTTAAAGTTGCATTTTAAACTTTTTCAACAAAGATTTGGAGGAGATCTTATTGATTAATCAAAATATTATTTTGGGCTGTTTTTTTCCCTCAAAGTCTGAATTAGCAAATTTTCACAGTAATTATGAAGGTTAGTAAATATTAGGCTACTGCTTTATGCAGCGCTGCTACCGGGGTAAAGTTTTATTGGGATGCCTGTAGTGATGGTGTGTGTGTTCAGCTGCAGAGCCACTTGGACTCAGCCCAGCGACAGCAGCGCACAGAGGACGACCTCAACCTTCTGATCCAGAGGAAGGCTGCTCAGCTGGAGGAGGAACAGAAAAAGTGAGTAAAAGTGAACTTGGTTATATAAAATAAAATATAATTATTGAGAATACTGATATTTGTATGTATTCATAGAATTTCTTTCTTTTTTTTAATATTTACTTTTCTTCTTTTAATGATCATATAATAATTTATTGCATTATTTCTTAATTTGGGCTGTATATAGGCAATAGAGGGCTTGGTATCATTAAAAAGTACCACTACAGTCTGGAAGTTTGGAAGTTTGGAATGGAAAACTTGTAAAGGGGAGAAAAAAACTTTTTCTTTGATAACAGGTATTTGATGGCGGCACGGTAGCGCAGCGGTTAGCGCTCTCGCTTCACAGCAAGAAGGTCTTGGGTTCAATTCCAGAGCCGTGTGGAGTTTGCATGTTCTCCCTGTGTCTGCGTAGGTGTCGTCCAGGTTCTCCAGTTTCCCCTACCACAAAAAAAATAGGCTCCTCCCCTCTGGGGCCAGGTCACCCTTGAAAAAGAGGTTTCGATCTCAGTGGGTTCTTACCTGGTTAAATAGAGATTATTAAAAATAAAAATAAATAAATTGATACCTACTGGGCCCTGGGTGGGCACTATAGAAAGTAACTACTAGGCAATAGCAGTGGAAAGTGTTCTTGTTTTAATCTACCCTATGGGGCCAAAAAATTGTATATTTTAACCATAACTTAAAATAGTATATTTTAACCATAACCTTGTGCTAGACAATGAGTAATATGGAAATTGGTGTATTAATATAAAGTATTATTCAAGTACTAGTATCAAAAAACAGGTAGTAGTACTACTACCAAAAACAGATATGTTA
This sequence comes from Rhinogobius similis, assembly GCA_019453435.1. Classification (NCBI taxonomy): domain Eukaryota; kingdom Metazoa; phylum Chordata; class Actinopteri; order Gobiiformes; family Gobiidae; genus Rhinogobius; species Rhinogobius similis. The sequence continues at coordinate 25,153,328 of CM033625.1, forward strand.
TTATTTTTTATGCGCCATTATTAATTTACTCCTCAGTTGTGAGTGTCATTCTGTGTCAACTGGACGTTTACAGTAACACATACAAAAAAGTAAGGTAGATGAAGTGTCTTCCCATGAGTACCATGACTGTCTGCCATTTCCAACTGTGGGTGAATGCCTCCATAGACCCTAGATGTGTGAGCTCCCAAGTGTTCTTTATTCTTTACTAAAAGACTTTAGCAAAAGCACTCAAATGCATTTCACTAACTCTGTAATGTTTAGTTGTAACCACTTATTGGAAGTAATGCAGAAATTATGTTTTCAACATTTTGCTTATTACTTTTAAACTCACTCCATAACTCCATAACCTCTTATATGGGTTTGGCCTCTTGTCAAACACGCTTACAGTAACAGGGTGTGTGTTCAGAGTAAGAATGATACAAACATTTTGGTAAATTGCTGTACAGTACAAGCAAATCTGGTTGGAATTAAAGCTAAGTTGTGACAGGCTTTATAAAACTGTCACACATGTTCACGCTGTGTGGCTGGTGAGGGTGGATCTACATCAGAGAAAGAAAAGACGCCAAGTTGAGTTGGGTGGGCGCTGTTTTTGTGACATTTGTCTGTCAGCCAAAAAATGCCAAATGATGCCAAAGTCTCAAAAGGCTTGTTATTTCCAGGTGTGCCAGCCTCAGCCAAGTAAACTCTGTGCTGAGAGATCAACTGGAGCAGGCTGGGACCGTGAACCAGGGCCTCACCGAGAGTCTGTGGAAGGCCCGAGCAGATCTGGAGTTGTGTGAAACACAGATGACAAAAGAGCAAGAGGTGAGTAAAAAATGCACAGATCACATGAGGCTACACATAAGTTATTGAATCTAAAACTGGAATTGCGCAATTAAACTTATGTAGAGTTCACTAGAGGTTGGAATTCCATTCATAGCCAGTTACATCTATTCATCCCCGTTCCCTGTTCCCTTTCTTGCTATGATTTCTGAGTTGTTGTTTCCTGTGAAAACATTCCAACTAGTGAAGGGGGAGAAAAATTTGTCTAAACAATCTTTCGTTCGTGTTGTAAAACGGCCACATCTGTTGATTCAGGGAAATCCAATTATTTGCGAGAGGCCAGTACTCAGCAGTTCCAGTATTGCATCTGTTTGGTATCACAGTAAAAGGAGAGGTGCAGTGAAGTGTTGTAAGCAGCCCCCTACCACCCAGTCCCATCACATTGTGCTCTTGTGTGCAGACCAGCGCCTCCCGCCTCAGCCGTGAGCAGGCTCGTGTCAGGGCTCTGTGGCGCCAGGCTGCCTCCCTGCGAAGCACTTTCACGCAGCTAAGGACTTTCACTGACAGGTGAGTGCTGCGCTCTGCCAGAACCCCTCCGGCGGTCCACGATTGCTCAAGAAACCCCTCCTCTCCTCCTGTATCTCGCTCTCACACATACAACTACAATCCATCTCTGAGCCGGGGATCAAAAAGAAACAGGTCATTGAGGTCAGAACACTGCAGCGCTTCATTGTTTCCTCACTTGGGGGACAAGAGGTGATGAAATCATCTGTCAGAACCGACCTAGAGCCTTTTTAAGAGTTGGCCGCGATCATGTTATGCCACTGTAAGCACTGCTGAAAAGTAATTTGCTTGAACTTTGATATCTCTTCTGACTGTAACAGAGTGAGACCAGACATTAAAGCGAGTTGAAGTCCAAACATCCATCCAATTACTAACACAAACACACTGGCGTTCAACAGACTAATAACTTTGAACACCTTGAGTTAAAGCAGAGGGTAACCAGATTACCTTTTACCTTTATGACTCTATGTCCTGTTTGTGCTTGTTTTGATCAGGACCCTGTCAGAGCTGCGTGGGGAGTGTGTAGCTGTCAGTAGAGAGCTACATGGAGTCTGCACAAGCCTGGAGGCCAAAGTCACACAGGAGAGTGCCCCTTGTGTTGAGGAGTCAGAACTGGAGAGGCAACTGAGGGGCAAACTCAAAGAAACCATGCAGTTGCAAGGCAGATGGGATGCAGAGAAAGTGGAGCTGAATTCGAGGTATTTGACTGGGGCCCATGCAGTAAATATATCAGGTCAATAAATAATTCATATTTCTTTAGTTGTACTTTTTGTAATGCACAGATTATTTATTGTGTTTCACTATAGATCATATTTAAAGGTGCACTATGTAACATTTCTTGTGAACATTCCAGGCAAAGTAATATCTTGACAAGTTGGCGGACCCTGAAAAGAAAAGTTACATACTGCCAAGGTGCAATTTGTAACTCCAGAAGGCTTTTTTTTACACTCTTCTACATCATCATGAGGGGTCACTACTCTCATTTTCTTTAAAGGATGTCCCCAGGTCCCCCTTGTATGTTAATAATGTATCCATCCATACAGACCAGAACAAAAGTAAAATATATTTCTATTTTGAGGTATATTTATGCATTGAATAAATAAAAAGTTTATTACACTCAAAGTACATGTATGTATTGAAGATAATTATGTATCTAAGATTTTCATCAATTTTACATGTGGCCCCTTTAAGAAAACTTTCTAACTTCAGGACACTTAATATAGTAATTATATGATTTTTTTTATGTAACCTAATATAGTATGTCATCCTAGACTTAACAAATGTGGCACTTTTTCAGTTGACAAAATGTAACAATTCACATTATAATTTAATGGGGTTGTCCTTATAACGAAATCATATCACTTTAAAATATTGTCTTTTGTGTGAGGTCAGCACTCTGAAAAGAAAGGATAGGCTTGAATATATCCAAGTTCAAAGACAATCAATTACAAACTCCACATTCCTGTCATAGGTGAGCTTTGATCACCAATGTACTGTTCATCTTTCCATTGATGTGGCTCATAACAAAAGGATCCTGGCTTTTTAACAATGAAATCTGATTACCCTTATCTCCTTTGATCATAACATTCATGTCAGACGGTTATTGTTCAGATTGTGTCCAGAGAAAATAATAGTGTAGATCTTTGGTGCCGAAACTTTGGGTCAGGGCCTAAGGTAATTGATGTGGTATTATACTGGGGTTAAACAGTATACTGTATGTTGCTACTTCATTCTTTCAAACTCCAAAAATTACTTTGTAATCATCCAAAGAAGAAAAACGTAAGTTTTTTAAAATTTTTTACTGGAACTTGGTTAACAGTAAAAAATATGCCTCAACACTAGATTGTGCTCAGTAGATCCCAGTGGCAGCCTTTAGGAACACCTTTGGACAGAGATCACTCTTCCACACCAGATTCCGAATAACATTTCCCTCCATTTGAGATAAAAAAACAAAGAAAAAAAGAAATGGGACTATTGGTTCTTGTCAGACACGTGACCCGTACGCCACCTGCAGCAATGTTGACTCTGGTCGCTAATATAAACAAATGTAAATCCAAAGAAAACCTGCATAAACTGCTCAATTATCAGAACAGTCCTAATCTTTACTGTTAGCTGTGGTTCTGACAATTATACAACAACAAATGGCATCGTGTAAGAGTACAGCTGCATTTTAAAATACAAATGTGACTGTGTTGTAGCGAGTTATGTAGAAAAGGCAAATAAATGATTAGCATTGGTGATTTGCATACAGGCCAAACATGATGTACATTGGAAGTGTCTTTCCCTGTGTGCGGTAAATGTGCCACACTAACTACATATCAAGTTTTTGTGTGATTCTGAGCTTTTAGTGCCTATGTTGATGACGGTCTTTGCCAGTTAAAAGCTCCGATATCTGAGCTGACTGCCCTATGAGACGTTAGAGGGAAAAAACAATACCTTTCTGGCAACATTTGTGACCCAGTTTTGCGTTTATAAAAAGGCAAAGTACAAAAAGCAAACACTCGTCACTTCCTGTAGAAACAATATGTCTCTGACCAGCCGCAATTTGATTCAATTCTTGATTTGTGACGTACGTTGGCATTAACCGATTGGCATTTGATCATCATCCTAACAATAAATTACATGTAAGGGAGGAAATACAATTAGAAAACATTAGAAAATACTTTAATACTTAAGGTAATGTCAGATGAATTATGTTTTTTCTCCTATTTTATTGTATTTTATCTCAATTTTAAGGTCTTTGCTGATATTGTAATATTGTTAATTCATTTGACTATTTCAGAATCCTAGAGTTGAGCGACACAGTCAAACATCTGCAAACCCAGAGCAGTGTGAAGGACGCCAGCCTGGACACCATGCAGATCAGCCTGGACAGGATGGTAATCAGGGCAGGGAGGTGCCAGATAAATCAGTGGTAAAAAGGGGTTAGATTTGGCTCTGGTCTGGTCTTTGGGTTTGAGTCTGATAAAGTCCATAACTTCCTTGTCTTGAGAGCTGCCAGCTGGACAATGTCAGGAGAGTTGTATGTGTGCTTATCTGACCTTATTGGTTTCCTGTTCAGGAGATGAGGAGAGCAGAGGATAAAACAGAGATGGAGGCACTACAAACCGAAAACCAAGCTCTGCAAAAGGTCATACGTTACATACACCAGGTCAGACATGAGCTGAATGCACTTATCTCTGAGTGTTTGTGATATTAAGTTTGTGGCATACAAGAAAGCCCACAATTCCTTACATTGATTGATGTGTATAATATCTCCAGATGGTAATTAGTGAAAATCATAATGGCAGCCCTGACAGTCCATCCAGCTTCCTTCATCATGGTTCTTCTCCTCTAAGAAGCCCTACACTGATAGCGGTACAGAGCGCTCTTTCTAAACAACAGAAGCAAACACAGGTCAGGATTATGTATTGTTTTATGGAAGTATTAAACAATCAAACATCAAATCCCATATTGAAAGCGTATCTTCGTTTTAAAGGACCTGCGTGTCTGTCTGGATGATGCTTTGGAGCAGGTCAGCACACTGCGCGTCAAACTTGAGGAAAATGACTCTGAGAGGAATGACTTAGAGCAGAAGATTCAGGAGGCTCAGAGGGAAAGTCAAGAGGCCCAAACTGCCCTGGAAGGAAATCTCAGGGAAAGCAAAAGACACCAGAGCTCACTAGAACTCATCTCCAGGTGTGTATCATTGTTAACTTTTGCAAAGACTACAGCTGAACATTTTGATATTTTAGCAGTCAGCTTTACATGCTTCCATAAAGTTTGTTAACAGTGTATCTTATTCCTACCAGTGAAAAGAACAGCCTGGAGAAGCTGGTGTTAAGACTGCAGCAAGAGGTGGACTCTCAGCGCCAGGAGCTGGACAGACTGAGGGGCTTATCACAGGAGCTGCAGAGACAGAGAGATGTCCTGAGGCAGCACCGAGAAGACCTCCAGCTGCAGCTCACTCGACAGCGCACAGAGGCCCAGAGGAGGTACAACTCTAATCATCACTGTCACCAACCATTGTCCTCAAAATCTGTTTGTTTATAGGACAGATCAGGAACACATGTCACTATTCTGCCACACAACCAGTTGGGATTAAAACGTAAAACATTTACATTACATTACTGCAGCCATGCAAGAGAGATGTTTTTGTCATCTCAGGTTTCATATGCAAAAATGATTAGTGGGAAATTGAATATGGACATGTAATCCAACCAACAAACTTTGAGGCAAGCATTTGGTAAATGTTTTTTTTTTTTTCCAGTGAGAGGAGTCTTGAGGAGCTTGAATCAAAGCACTCTGATCTACGTAAGGAGTTGGTGATGGTAAAAGAAGCACTGAGTCAAATTACTCTTCAAAAAGAGCTGTTAGAAGATGACAAGGCTAGCCTGTCTCTGGCTCTCAGTAAGGTAAACAAAAGACTTCTTGTCCCCTTCTATTAATTTATTTCATTTTCATCTAAATTAATAATATTTTCAGATTGAGTCCCAGTGCACTGCGCAGGAGCTCTCTCTTGCCAAAATGCAGAATCAGGAGGCTGCACTAAAAGACTCTCTGTCCAAGATGGCCTCTCTGAGCGAAGGTTTAGCCAAAGACAAGGTGGAACTCAACCGAGTTCTGCTGCAGGTCAGTCAGTGAACTCTTTAATAGTGTAAAAATAACGCAAAAAATAATGCTTTTAATTTTATTACTATTACTATAGACGGAGAGTGAGAAGGCTGAAGTTGGAGAGCGCAAGCGTGAAGCTGAGGTGGAACGTGCTGCAGCCAGAGAGGAGGCCATGCGGGTGCAGCAGGACATGATGAATCTTCTGGCAGAGAAACAGGCACTTGAGAAGTCCTTCAGCCACATGCAGCGAGTGCTTCACAATCTGGAGGCAGAGCTCAGGCTACTGCACATAGAGAACACACAGGCCAAAGAGCAGCTTTCTCAGGTCCGCCAATGCCGCTCACACCTGGGACAGCTAACCCAATGTTATTAATCGCTTTCAACACATTTGTGGTGCCTGTTGTCATGTTAAAATGAATTACACACACAGGACACATCTGCCCTGTCTTTTTTCTTTCCAGAGGTATATGCAGATCATTTGTATCCCCCACAAAGTGCTTTATGGGTAACTTGGGACCCAACAAGCAAGGGATTTTCACGAACAATGTGAACTGGAGATGATAAATAGAAAAGTATATAATATCCCGAGGGGGTTTAGTGTAACACAATGAATTAAACACCCAAAGTGTTTCCTTTGCACATACAGATTTACCTACCCTGCCTTTCAAAGAATGAGAAGAATCCAATGTTTTATTATCTGTTCTCAATGTGAAACTGGGAAACTCACATTTTTCCTTGCTCAGAATATTACAAACCAAAACAATTTGACATATTCAACCTAAACATTTTTAGATAAGATATCTGCTCAAATAAATCTACTGTGCCAGAAACAATCCCTGGGGTGGCCTCTGTTGCACCATGCTCATGTTTCATCATATTATTGGACACTACTCACATAAAATAACATTAGTGAACTGTTCTTTATCTTCTTTACTATGTGCTAAAATTGCTTTGAAACACATTGCAATGATATATTGTAAACCTAATTGTTTTTTAGTTATAAACAAACTAGCCTCAAAACCTCAAGTGCAGGTTTGTTTTTGCAGAAAATAGTTTGAGGTCAGTTAGTTTTAATTGCTTCACAGTTATTATGAGTTAGGTGCCAACATTCTCTGTGCAAGTCACATGAATTGCACATGTGCTGAGTTGTTTTATTTTACTTTCTAAATATAGGTTCTGGGCTTTAAGCTGTTGGAAAGATAAATTGCACCCCACCAATCATTTTTGTTTCGCTTGAGGCTGCCCATTTGTAATGAGTTTGCAGTTCCTTTAGGTTGCCTTGTATTTTGTTTAATTAATGGTACATAAGCAATGTCCATGGCATTGGTATACAATGTTCTCTTGCATAAATAAAGGGTACATGGTAATACTTTATCCAACGTACACGTATGATGCAATTATAACAGCTATTTTCCCAATGTAATGTAAAAGGTTTTATTTAAATTCAGATTCTATGCATTTGATTAGAAAGAAACAAATGTCTTTCCACTGTTATGGAACTGTTTTTGACATTGTTTATATTCCTAGATAGCTAAGTGAAAAATGACTTAATTCACTCTATTCACTTTGTTTTTGGAGATTAAGATACTACATCTACAGTGTCCTACAATCTGCTTCAACTTTAACTTAAAAAACACACTTTGGTGCAGGTGTCTTCTCATTTATAGTTTTTGAGCATGCAGAAGTATATTTGTGCTTGTGTTTGTCTCCAGGTCAACAAGCAGATGCACAGTATTTCAGAGGAACTGTGTGCGTGCAGGAAAGAGCTGGGAACTCAAAGCACAGCCTTAAAGAGAGCGTCCGGTGAGCGGGACGAGCTGGTCAGGGACAGGGCTGCTCTGGAAGTCAAACTGAGCTCTGCTGAGCGAAAGGTTTCCGACCTCATGGACGACCTGGCAGCACTTAGGTTTGTTTGTATGTTTCTTTGTGGTCTGACCTACATTTTCACCCAGACAAGGTCTACTGTTATATAGTGGCACCATTTGAACCTTCAACTTTATATTCCTTATTTCTTGCAATAGTAAACAAAAAATACACTGTATGAATGCAGGCATTCTGTATATTCATTGGTTTATTGATTTAACACTAACCTAAAGATTATATCTGATTTTAAAAGAATTTTGATCAATCGTACTGTTCTAAAAAAAAAAAAAAAATTATTTACTTTCATTTGGTCAAAGTTGAAAACAAACTCTTAACCACAATGCTGCTTTAAGTTTGTTGCTAGGATTTATTCATGATTATAGTAATTACCTGCTCATATGTCTGATTAGGCCAAAGAAAACAACAGAGTGTTTCAAGTCAAATAGTTATGTTTGGATTATTGCATTTTAAGGTCTACACCTGGTGGTTCAGTTCATTTGAGAGCTAATCCTTGTTTTCTGTGTTTCCCTTTTTTAGGTTGAAGAAGGAGTCGCTGGAGACCTCACTGTTTGAGAGCCAGGAGCTCGTTTCTTCTCTGGAGGCAGAGTGCAGCAGGATGGATGGGGAGAGGTGCAGTTTACTTGCTGCTAACGAGGCCTTGACGCGTGAGTGGCCCGCTCCCTCTGAGACCTCTCTGTCCTCTGTGCCAAGCCCCCGTCCCAGCAGCCCACAGGAGAGCCATATTTCATCTGTGTGCTCCACAGCAGCTGGACCTCAGGATGACCATGCTCCCACCTCCACACAAACACACATGGTTCAGATAAGAGTAGTTAAAACACGGAGGACCCTTTTGTTATTGCCAGAACCACATGCATTGTCAAGCACAAAACTATGTCAAGTTATTGTTTCTGCCTGTTCTACAATTGTAAAGAAGGCGTATTACTACTAAAAGCTTGCATAATCATGAATTGAAGTATTTTTGTGATGAATATTGCTTAAAGTAAAAAAACAGACAGTTAATCTGAATTTGTAAATAAATCATGCTAGTCAAAATAAATAGATAAACTTTCTTTTTCATGTGTCCATTGTAACAGGCTGAACAGTGCTATCTTTTGTCTTTAGCCTATATTCTAAGCCATTTGAGTTTTTTAGCACATAGCAACAATTGGAGACTAAACAGCATTGGTTAAATTTGGTGTTGTGACTGGACTGTAAATGCATTTTTGTTTCCAGGTGAGGTTACAGAGATGCGTGCAGATGCTGAACATCAGTTTGAAGCAGCCACAGAAGAGAGGTGTAAACTGGAGGAAAGATTGGCTCAGATGGAAAGGAAAGCAGAAGCAACTCTAAAACAGAAAGAACAAAGTTACAGAGAGCAACTGGAAGCTGAACAAAAGCAAAAGGTACGCTATAATTAGGAGTACTTAATTATTTTAAATGTCAGCTCGATTGTAAGTGTATATAATGTGATGTACAGGAGCATGAGCTTGCAGAGCTAACTGCGCTGAGGGAGCGGGCTGAAGAACAGATGAGGAGACAGTATGAGGAGCAGCGAACACTCTGTCAAAAGGAGCTCCAGCAGGTGCAGGAGGAGCTGGCCAAACTTCAGCACGAGTCCAACCAAAGTCTCCTGAACGCCGAGAGCGAAAAGCAGCATGTGTGTGGTTTGGCATTCCTTCACTCCTATAGTTTTCTTCTTTTGAAACATAGTCCTAACAATGTACTACTGGGACACATGAAACTTTAGACAATTTTTCTGGTAGTTGTTTTTTACCTCAACAAAATGTATACATAAAATTGAGCCAGTGCCCAACTATGTCCTGACATTATCCATGCCTCTGTATGTCATGCAGTTGTGCATTCATTAATATAACCTCTGAACTTTCTTGTTCTTGTTCTTTTCAACCCTGTAATTATCCCAATTTGAGCCAGTGCTGAATTTGCGTCAAAATTAAATCTGCTCATGTCCAGATGCTTTTGCGCAAGCACACAAACATTGGTCTCTTACTACAGCAACACATAGATGGACAAACTACATACATTTTAAGTTTAATATGAGCTGAACATTTAATTGCTAATAATCAAGGAACTAAGTGTAACAGTGTAATATTTCGTGTTTTTTATGATTGTGACAGATCTGAGATTTTATGTGGTTTTAGAAATAGAACCAATAAAAGAAATAAACCAAAATTTGTTTACTTTAAATGACTGGTGAACCCAGGCTACATCTGACAGCTAATATTTTCAGGTTTTAAATTATGAAAATATAGTCAAGTTAATGACTTGCATGATTGACTCAAATTTGGCAAATGACTGAGGAATGGCAAACCCTCTTTACTTCATGACTGAACGAAAGACTGGTTTGTTAAAGAGTAAATAAGTTATAATAGCATGAACTGAGCTTCCTTTGTTAGTTTACAGTCGAGTTTGACCTTGTGGTTTTTCTGTGTAGGCTCTGTCCCAGAGGGAGACCGAGAAGGCTGCCCTCGCTGAGAAGCTGGCAGCTGTGCATCAGGACCTGGCCACTGCAGAGATGGAGCTGGAGCGCATTAAGAGGGAGGCTCACAGCAAACAAGAGCAGGACAAGGTAAAAGGACCACCATGTTTTTATTTGAAAGACAGAGTTCTGAATATTGAATAAATGTTTCAGAATGCACTGGATGTCCTTCGCTCTGAGCTGCATCTACTACAGTCCCACTTTGAGGAGTCGCTGGATTCCCATCAGGCTGACAAGAGGAGTTTAAGTGAGCAGATAAAAGAGCTGAATGAACAAAAGAAAAGTGCAAAACTGGAGGTGAGAATGTTTAAAAGCTTTTTAGCTCTATACTTTGCCATTTTAAATGCAGTATTTAATCTCACATTACTTCTTTAGTTTAAATACATCCCAACCAAATGAATTAAAACCAAATTTAGCTTTTACTGTATTAGTTAAACATTAAAATCAACAAACGAGTCAAAGTCCTTACAGATTTCAAATCACCCAATAAATGACACTGAGGGATTGTACAATCATGGAAATGGATGGGAAATTACAGCAGTGTTTGACTTGGCGTAAATATGACTCTTTGGATTTGCCTCTGCTGGGAGGAGGGAGAGTTTTTACCAATTAGTACAGAGTGGGGGAGAGCCATTTACCAAAGGCCACTGTATACATTGGCCTGTACCACAGAGCTTTACTAGCATCAGGACGCCTTCAGGTGTGGAGTCCACAGGGCCATAGTCTACAAGGCAAAAATTCTGCTGCACACTCTCTCTTCGTAAAGTTCCCCAGTATAAATTTTAGCTCCACTGACCTTAATATAAACAGAAGAGTGTAATTACACTACAGTTTGGGCCAAGTGACATACATCTTCAAGTTAAATGAAAGCAGTAAATCTCATCTCTTGGGGTTGGCTGAGGTCAGAAAAGCGGGCCAAGGGTCGTTGGGCGTTTTACTAAAACAACAACCTCAAAGTCACCTCATTAGACTCAGGCAGAGCTGTGAAGTATTGGTCTAAATGACAGGAAAGTCTGGATGAGGGGATTGTTTATCAGTTTGGTTTTGTTAAAAAATTTAAATGGAGCATCATCTTGTCTTCACTCTGTCTCTTTAGCCTGTCAAATTGTAGTGAATGAGGCTGTGTGGAGCCACAGCAGCAAAGTTTGAGGTTTGGACCACTGCTTTCTGCTGTAGATCAAGTCATGCTTCTGTGACACTGTCGGAGTTGGCTGCCAAGGTCTACTCCATTCGATGTTTAATTATTTTTACTAATCCCATCTCAGGATTCTCATGTCAAGCTGTGACAAAGGAGGAGTGTGAACGTATGTAGTGCTTCAAGAGAGCATTTAGGAAGGGAAAACCAAATGGAAAAAGTGAGAACAAGATGGGAGGATACGGTCCCTGGTACCAAAATATGAAATCAAAGTTTGAGTTAACCCCTTGTGTAAATAAGCCGGTGGGGGAGTGTTTATTTTCTCCCTTGCAGCAGCGAGAGGCTGGCTCCACTGGGACTCCAGGTCCCTCTGTCTCATCCACATAACACAACACTGCTGCCCTCATATTCTCCCCGTTCCTACACTCCCCTCCTCAAAGAATCAGATAAAATAAAGTATAATTGGCTGGATCCGCACTGGCTTGTTTTTTCTCACATTAAATTTTATGAGAAGAAAAAGCATCTTGTGTGGCCTCTGAGTACAGAACTCCTCCTCATCCTGCTCCTCATCCTCCCTCCACCCCTCCGTCCCGGGGTGGGGGGGTTGCTGTTTATCATGTTGCACTCAGTGGATTCTTTACACTTAAAGCAGCAGCACAGAGATGGGGAAAGACAGCACCTGGCTTTGAGCCCAACTGGCTCTTATCCATGCCAAGATAAGCTCAGTCCTCCCTATTCCTCACACTAAACATAATGCCTTAAAACAGAATATAGGTCACAGAGTAGCATGAGATTGTACATTCAGCATTTGGACTTGTAAGAAAAACTAAATTATGTGAAAATATACAAGAAAAAAAGAGAAAATATGAGTTAGAATCAGAATTACTTTTATTTTAATTATTTTTCCTTCTTCTTTTAGCGTAACGTGTAAGTGTGATTGCAGATGATAGACCCAATATTATGATTAAAATAAACCGTTCAATAGCATTCTAAACTTACATGCATATGAAGCATTTTTACACATTGTAATGCAAAACTAATGCAGACATTTTTGTTGAACCTGAAGGTTGAAGGCCTTTGTCGAAAGTTAAAAGAATCAGAAGATGAAGTGGTTAAACTCCAAACAGAGCTGATTGATGCACATAGAGGGCTTCAGGAATGCGTTCAGGCAAGAGACAAGCAACATAAAGAAATACTGGACCTGAAAAGACTCTTGGGAGACGAGACCAGGGAGAAGCAGGCAATTCAAGAGACAAATGATGAGCTGAGGATTCTTATTAAGAAAGCAGAAAGTGACAATAGCAGGTATGTTTATATGATTTGAAATTTTGGGTCTGTCAACAAAAAAGTATTTTTGTTTTGTTTGTTTCTGATTTTTTTTTATTTATTTTTTTTTTAATTAAAAGTTTGAGACGGAGTGCTGAAGAAAAAGAGCAAAAAGTCTCCATCTTAGAAGAATGTAGAAGTTCATTTCAACAAGAGGCCACTACTCTACGGAGCACTTTGAGAGAGCTGGAGAAATGTCGTTTGGATGCACGCAGAGAGCTGCAAGAACTGCGCCGACAGGTAAAATATGAACAGTTCTAGTTTTGATTGTCATTTTTATGCAGAAATTTAACATTTATCATTGTGTACAACATCAAGGTAAAGAGCCTTGATGGAGAGAACAAACAGCAGAAACTGGAGCTGCAGGAGCTTTCTGCTCGTATTTGTCAAGCGGAGCAGAAGGAAGAAGAAGCGCGACATGAGGCTTTCACTCTAAAGCAAAGACTGCTAGAGAGTGACGCTGGTAGAGACGCAGCCCTCAATGAGGTAGGAACCACAATAAAAGGAAATGTGAAAACAAGTAGCGCATGTTTACACCTCACGTGGTCAAACTTGTGAATGGGGCTGCACATTCAGGGATACTGGTGCCAGAGGATTTTACAGTGTTGATTCTTTCTACAGGTTGCAACATTGCAGCGCCATGTGGTTGAACTAGAAACAGCTGAGCGTCAAAACTTAAAACTTGTGCAACAACTGGAGGCCAATCAGCTGCAGCGTGAGCAAAGGCACAGAGAGACCACAGTCCAGCTGGAGAGGGCACTAGAAGACGCTATGGTCCAGATCAGGCAACTTTCAATGCAAGGGGACCTCAGTGAGAGTAAAACACAGGGCCTGGAAAAGCAGCTTGACTTGGGCAATGCTAGAAGAAGAGATCTAGAGACTCAGCTGGCAGGGCTGCACTCAGCACTGCGCCGCACTGTTCTTAACAACCATACACCAGCCACAAATGGTTCTCACAGAAGATCTCCGTCTCCTTGGAGAAAGCAGTTTAAAAGTATGTCTACAGGTGTTTGTAATGTTATGTATTTTCATTTATGTTGCTTGAATCAGTATGTTCTTTGTTAGAAAATATTAGTGGGAGAGAGCAGAGTCCTACTGAGGCTGAGGAATTGGATGTAGAAACTGTGCAAATTGTACTCCAGGAACTCCAGAAAGAGCTGAAAGAGGCACAGAGAGACAAGGTGAATTTGCATTTTGCAAATATAGTTTTACTATAAACTGTTTTACTATCCTAACTTTTGTTCTGTATTATTCTGCTGTAACCTCTATGTAGGATGAAGCATGGGCTCAAATTGACAAATTAAGATATCAAGTGACAGAGCTTCAGGACAAAATAAAAAAATCTTCCAGTCAAACTGAACTGTTCCAGAAGTCCTTAAAGCTATCAGAGGCTGGTAAGCTTTGTTAGTCAAGTAAATATGACTTAACCTCTGTCTCTTCATCTGAATAGACTGTATTATGTTTTAGGAAAAAGAGAGGTGGAAGAACGCTTGCACAAGGCTTTGACTTCTTTAACTCTTCAGGAGGAAGCAGCACACCGAACCGAAAGAGAGAAAAGAGGCCTTCAGGATGAACTGACTCACCTTAAAAATACTCTACAATCATCAGAAGCAGAGTCGAGAGCTCTGGAAGTAAGTGTAAATGTTGAAAAAAAGACATGAAATCAAGAATTTATTTTGCTTTAGTTCAAACAAATAATTATTGTTTACGAAGGACAAGCTGGAGCTGTATCAGAGTGCAGGATCCCGGGCCAATGCTGAGCAGCAAAAACTAAAGGAGGCTCTTGAGGCGGCTGAGAGTCAAGTGAAATTCCTAGAGCTGTCCCAGCGCACCCAGGAAGGAGAACTCCAAAGAGCTCAACTCAGAGCAGCCGAGTTGGATGCCCAGGCAGGAGCTCTGCAGCTCAGACTGAACGAGCTCCGGAGGAGGCTGGGAGAGAGTGAGGACCAGTGCTCCGCCCTGAGGCTGAACGAGCAGAGGCTGAACACACAACTGTCTCGAGCTGAAACACAGGAGGCTCAGCTGAGGGAGCAGCTCCACAAACTGTCCTCCTCTGTAACCCACAGACACAGCAGCACAGAGCCTCTGCAGGAGCAGGTCACTCAACTTCAGGGAGCTCTGACTGCAAGTGAGCAGGACCGGCGCACACTACAGGTACAGCAGGCAAAAACCCTTTCACCAAGAACACTGTGTCAAAAAACACGTTCAACAAATTCCTCCTTTAAGGCTTGAACATTCTTGCTTTAATTTACAATGTCATAATGTAACCTCCTCATCTCCAGACAGACCATTTTTATTTACATTACAGCTGAAATTTTCCTAAAGGTCCTTACACATGCAGCAGTAAAATGTTTGGGCAGCTCATTAATTCTCTTCTCGGGAAAGCTTTAGGGCTGCACATTTAGTGATATTGTGCAAACAAAAACGTGCAATACTTAACGTAAATTTTTCGTTTTCCTTGAAAAGTATTGGATTTCGCAGGAAAAGTGAGTTAACATATATAGTTATTCTGACCGAGAATGTCCGACACTGTAAATAAGACCCATAGGTGAATTACAATAAAATTTTCTATTGTGCATAATATATTTTATTCACAACAGGAACATCTGGATAAAACACGAGAGGCTCTTTCTGAGTCTAAGAAGCTGAGCCACTCTCTAACAGAGAGGACAAAGAACATTCAAATAAGCCTAGAGGACTCTGAACTAAAATACTCAGAGCTTGAGAGACTTCATAATACACTGAAGGAGGTGATTTAATAAACTCGGCAAGTGTCCAGATGAACGTAGACTACGTATAAAATGAATGGCCACTTTGTGTGTTCCAGAGCTTGATACAGCGACAAAATGCAGACTCTGAAGGCCAATGGAGACTGCAGCAGCTCCAGCAGGAGAAGAACGATCTGGAGGAGAAAATAAAATCTCTCCAAGGCGCCTTGCAAATGGTTCAGAATGAGAAAGCAGAGATGGAAAGAAAAGTTACACGTCTGAGTAAAGATAAATCAGCTCTGAAGAAGTCCCTGGAGAAGGTGAGATATATAGCATCATGCAGTAGATCTAAACAATAACAAGTATTTGTTTATGGCACCTTTGTCACCGTATTGGGTTGGTTTTAACTGAAAATATTTAGAAACTGACGGAAAGCCACTATAAGTTTATGTTGTATGTTATTGAAACTGATAACAACTGTGACATTTTAAAGGGAAGTACAGCACAATCATTAACTTCATTAACTTAGTGGCAGGTTGTCCAGAAGCAAGGGATACCAAGTACCATTATGAGCCCAGATCACTGGTATATAATTGTATGTCTTTCATTTGTTGTACGTTTGTCACAAAATGTATTGCCACAAAAACAGTATCTCATATAGTATCTTTTAATTTCAGTGAAACACAACTGTTTCACAGAAATTAGAAATAAAGAATTTGAACAATATATTTTTTATATCTTACCAAACTGCCCGTTAGTGACCTAAGCTGTACCTCTCAGTGGAAAGACAGGTTTTGTATTTAGTTCTGAACACCGAAACAAAGAACAGGATCTGCTGCCATGACAGCAGCCACAGTGGAAGATGGATTCTGACTGCTACTGTATAGTTTTAACAGTGAACTGAGTCCCAGGACAGCACCAGTCCTTAAGTCCTGAAGAGACTTGAATACTCCCATAGAGTTATATGAGGTAAAAGATCTGAGGTACTAAAAGTTAGGCAGCCAAGCCACAAAAGGCTTTAAATGCAATAAAATCATCTTAGCATCAAATCTAAAACTGTTGGAAGCACTTTTAAGCGAAGGGGCCAGAACTGCAGTAATATATGTGTTTCGAGCAGTAACAGGTCATTTTGCCACATTTTGGTGTTGTTAGAAAAGCATTAACACAAAAACAACCATTTACCTTACATAAATCAAGACAGCGGGAGATCATTTGGGCATCAAATCTGATTTACTTCATATTAATGGGCTTTGTCACAGGGTGCCTAAGTGGTGGAAACATGTAGGTGGACTGTGAGAAGTAGCTTGGTGCTTTGCCTCTGCTGCATGCATTACAGGACGGCACATGAAAGCAGGACGATTATGGCAAAATTGTTCAAATTGTGTCACTGTGTTGCTGTTGTCAGGTGGAGATAGAGAGGCTAAGGAAAGAGGAGGAGGTGGCAGCAGTGACCAGTCGCAATCTGAGACTGGGGGAAACTATCCATGAGCTGGAGCAGGAGATTATGGAAAAAAAGAGAGAGGTGTAGATTAGACTGGGACACAACTACAATAAATATACTATACTTTTAAATCACTAATTATTTAAACAAAATATACTTTTAAGTTACTTTAAAATGTTTTCCGTTAAAATGTATGCTTTCCCTAGAATTCCAACAGGAGTCAGACCACTTAACAGACCAGTCTAACAGCCAGAAAGAAGTTTAGGGAGGTTAGAGACTATAACAATACTGTGTTGTATTGTTCAGCAGGTGAGTCACTTCCAGAAGGGCAGTATATGTCATATGTCAACTATTGAAGTTTTATCAAGGCAAGGCATCGAGTCATTTGGTTATTCATTATTGTAGAAAGTATCCATTCACATATCTGTTTGAGCTGTTCACCTCAAAGAAACCCGTTAGACCTAGGTCCATGACCTCAGTAACCCCGACACCCCCGCCTACACTCCACCTCCACAGCAACAACAGAGGACAGTATTGTTCACTCTTTTCACTGCTCTATTTTTACTTCTTGTAATTCACATGCCCAAATGTATATGTATGTAATGCGTCTGTGTATCCAGGCTCATATAGCCCATCAGGAGCATTCTCATGCACAGCGCCTCCTGGAGGTGACAGCGCGGCATCACCAGGAGTTGGACTTGGAGACAGAGCGTCTGAGAGCGAGCCAACTCCAGGCAGAGCAGGCTTTAGAGAGCCGAGAAAAAGCCCATCGCCAGAGGGTCAGATGCTTGGAGGAGCAGGTATCATGTAACAATAATAGTGGCGCTAGCTGTGAAAATATTGTAATCTATCCTGATTGAATTTATTTGTTTGTCTGCTCAGATATTGACTCTCAAAGAGCAGCTTGATCTGGAGACACAGCGACGACAGTCCTATTTTCATCAGATGCTGCAGCCTGGTGTGTAAGCAGAAAGTATGTAGCACCTCCGACGCCACACTCACTGTTCCTATGGCACACGCCCAAAAGCTTTATATTTTGAGCAACATCCAGATTTTGGACACAACAGCCCTCGGCACTTGCTCCCACCCATGCACATGTGCACACGGATTACATTAATCTGCAGCAAAATTCAACAACAACAAACAATGACTGTTTTGTTTATGAGTGGACTGGATGTGCCAAATTATTTAAGGATTTCCTCTGGCTCTCTACAGTTGGTGCTTCTAAGTCTGTTTATGCTGTGTCCGATTTTTAGGAAATTCTGTGATGAAAGGTTTCCTTGGATGGTGCTTTACTCAACATAATAATTTATATTTCAATTGTATTGAAACATGAATTTCCAATAATGTGATCTAGTATGGTAACAGGGTAACGCATCTTTTCATACTTATGAACTTAATTACTTGTGAATGTATTATTGTTTTCAATAAATCTGGGTGTATCAAAGCTCTTTTTGTTTAAAGCTTGTTGATGTGTGATAATCAATAACATTTCAGCTGGCCACAGAACCGTGTTATGGAAAGAGTTTGTCTGTGAACTTTGTAAAAGACAGCACTGCCCTTTGGAGGCATGTGTTTGGTTCACACCATTAAAAAAGCCCTTGTGGATTTAGTGTTGTGGGTGAGAAGATGACCTTCGCTCTCTGTTGCCAGTGCTGTCTCTAGTGTTTCCTCCCAGCAGATTCACTCCACTATCTGTGAAGATCCTCATTCCTTTAAAAATGATTCTGGCACTCACTTTGTTATCCTTAATAACCCCAAAACTCATAGATATTTGGTCTTCCCTGCAGTGATTACATGTGCCATTTCCCAAGTGCCTAAACATCATGTGTAAGTATTTACTTTTCATTCCTCTTCCTCCATTTCAGCTGTGAGTGGTTCCCCTACAGCGCTGCATGTCTTGTGACTCTGTTACCTTGTACACCGCAGCAACTGTACATAGTAAGAGTTTTGAACTTGGGGGAAAATCCTGTCAAAATTTCTTTAAAGCAGCCCTTTGATTATCATAGATCCACCCAGCGGTTATCCAGTTACCAGCCTCCTTTCAGCTATTGGCTAGAAAGAGCTAATTATGCAAGGTAGTGAATCCCTGTGGGGGAGGTGGGGCCAAAACTGAAAGAACTCCTTTGGCAGGCAGAATAGAGCTTTTATTGAGGATATTTCTAAGCTTGACCATCAGGGACCAAATCAGTGGATTGTTAGGGGGAAAAAAGAAAAACATCTCAGCTGAATCACGCTTACCCTTCTTTTTTCATTCTTGCAGTGAGTCGGGAGTGGACCTCATGCAGCAGCAGGCAGTATGCAAGGAATCTCCAGTATTCCCCGCTTTGACAACAGAAGCCCGGTTGACTTTTAAAGAACAAGTGTGGAGAGAGAGAGAGCAGCCCGGGGAGCATTCACACCAGCGTGTCTGAGAGTGAAGGAGCCTACTATTTCTCTTGCCTGTGCCGCTCTGCTCTTGTTGCCTCAGGTGCGCGCTCCTCCCTCCCACCCATCAGCGCAGCATCATCCCAGGGGTGGATAAGGCCATGGTGCTGGTGGTTCTGCTGTCCTGCCTCTGCACCCTGCTCTCCCTGTTCATGCTGCCTGGGGTGCAATCAGCCGTGCCCCTGGAGGACTTCTACCCCTTCGGACCAGACAGGGGGGACTCCCAGACCGTGGCCCAGGACGATGGAGGGTCCCGCTTTATGGAGATCTCGGTGGCGTTCCCTTTCTTTGGAGACAGACACACCGGACTCTATGTAAGTACATGGCCTGTGGTTTATGTACCATTTCATATCTTGAGCAGTTGCTATATCCATTTTGCAAACGTATGATGAATGCAGCCCAAACAAACTAAATTAAAAATTGTTGTAAATGGATTTGTTTCGACTTACTTTCATTGAACATTTACTGTACTAAGTTTAGGCATGTTCTATTCTTGTTTACACTCTTTTTGGTGTATGTTTAGAGATTCTAACCATAGCTTGAAGTGAAAGTTTATCCATTGGCTTGACTTTTACCTTGTCAGTTCATTCAAATATATAATACTGTATGTTTATTTGCATCCCAAAATCTCTTAGCCTGTTGCATTATTTTTATGTTGCGCATCCGCATTGTGCATGTGTCTGGATGTGTCAGCGTTTATGAGCGTGTGCATGCTTCTGGCAGTGGGAAATAGAAACTGACATGGTGTGGATTGTATAAGAGCCTCAGGGACATGAAAGTGGGCACGCTGCCAAATACTACATTGCTTTGCCCTTTGAGAGTCTGTATGTTTGTATGTGAGTGCGTGTGTGCAACCCCATTTGAAGAATATCGCATTTTCCCCCCTCGGCTGAAGTCATAACCATATATCCTTCTCCTTACTTTACATCTGCTCTCTTGCACTGTAAAGAGCTCGCAGTGGGAGCGTAAAGCAGGACTATTAGGCGAACAGTGGTTCGTCCTGCTCTAATAAGTCTACAAAGAGCTGTTAAAGGAAGTGACAGTTTGTGTTCGCTCTGTTGCCGCGCAGCATCTGTGAGCAGTTGGTTCTCACAGAGTTGAGGGGAAAAGTATGCACGCTAGAGAGAGAGAGCGAGAGGAACAGCGCTCATGGGAGGAAGCCCAATGGTTTGACAAGGATTTTCGCGCACCACAATGAAACACACTTTGATCTGCCTTTGTCATGTATTGGGTTCTGTTCCAGCTCGGGGAAAGGCAGAGCTCCCTTAAATCAACACCACCTGTTGTGGTTATGCATCCCGTGCGCGCTCCCAGAATACCCCGCCCCCCTTCTCCTCCTCAGAGCCGAGGAGGCTGAGGATCCATGGTAACAGTGGCCCGGTCAGAGGTTAACTTTCTAATCTCAGCTTTTGTGAAGTCACTCTTCCAAAGAAGAACCCTCACACAGAGCTCTGTACAGTGACACTGTGGTGACGTGGACTGGCATCTGAACTCTCTCATCTTTGTCACCAGGATTTCTATTATTGACATGCATTAACATAATACCTTAATATGGGTATGTTATATATAGATAAAAGAGAGGCAAAAGGATCTAGAAACTAATACAAAACATATTTCAAAGTACTTTCTTTTTTATACCCTCCTCTAGAGAACCAGTTTATTTGCCTAATTGCATAGTGTAATGATCTTTGACATTTTATTGTAAAGTGTCTATTAATCACTTTTCAGATTCGTCTGCTTAGAATAAAGAATTCTTCTACTGTCCACCTAAGTCAACAACACTGTTCTAACACCGCAGGCACAAGCAAGGTATTTATAATTGAGAAATGTGTCACCAAAAGCTTGTATCTGCAAGTAACTTTCGACCATATTTGTACTTGGTTTTGTACATTATGTTTTAAAAGAATTAGTAACACAACTGAATTGTCGAATTGGCGTATGTTTCGGCCTGAATTGCAACAGTCCTGCTCTTATTATAAATCTGATATCCAATTAGACAAGACAAGACAGGATACAGATGTTTTTCTTGTGAATCCCAGATCAAATGTTCAGGTAATCAAGATACAAAGACTCTTAATGCTGTGCAGCTTGTGATGTGATATCCTTCCTTAGCTCTGCATCTCATTGGGCTGTAACTTTGTAGTCACGCAGGGCATAACAGATTGTGGCAGGCACTTGAAATTACAGTCACGCTCATTGAAACGCCTCACCTGAATCCATTAAAACATCTGCTATAAAGAGCGCAGCCATATGTTGATCTTTGCCATGAGAGAGCCGTTACTGCTTTGAACAGGCAATACTTCAGCCAGTGCTAAGAAGCAAATTTGTATGAATAGTTTCTCTGAGGAGTTCGGTTCAAGTGGACGGCAGCCACATGGAAGCTACA
This sequence comes from Rhinogobius similis, assembly GCA_019453435.1. Taxonomy (NCBI): domain Eukaryota; kingdom Metazoa; phylum Chordata; class Actinopteri; order Gobiiformes; family Gobiidae; genus Rhinogobius; species Rhinogobius similis. The sequence goes on from CM033625.1 coordinate 25,175,030, forward strand.
CATCCAGACTAATTGTGGACGGGTTGAGGGTGCTGTCTCAAGGTATTATTTTGACTGATACTTCTTTAGCATGCTTTCTTTCCTGCTCAACTACAATTAGATCCACTAAGCGTGCCTTTTAACACAGAGGCTGTAATAAGGATACAATAACTTGGTTCTTTGTTCTTTTATTGGTTTAAGTCATTGGTCCTGTCCTGATTAAGTTCATATTTAGTAGGGCTGCAACAATTAATTGACTGAAAAAAAAAATGTAGTAATGTTTTGATCATCTTAATAATTATCTTATCTTATCTGGACTAAATAGACTCTAAAAAAAAACCCAAAAAACTTTTATATAACAATGACAATGGCCTTCTTAAATAAAAATGTCAAAAACAATTTCTGATTTTCATCAATAATACCCTAAAGAAAGAAAATTCTTTATCTAGAAGCCTTCAGTCATCGTATTTCAACCTTTATTTGGTCGATAATGTATTTAAAATGTTTCAGTGTACAATAGAAATAATCGCTTGACTAGTCGACCAATCAAAAAAATAATCACTGATTAGTCGACAACTAAAATAATCGTTTGTTGCAGCATGAAAGATTCAGAAAGTACTGCCTTGGTTCTAAGTTCTCTCATTGGTTTACTCTTAGTCATTAGTCCAGCCCTGGTTGTGTTCATATTTAGTCCTAGCTTCAGACTTTGGATTAAGTTTGGCTTAGTCTTGGTGGTTTAGTCGTCTTGACTTAGATTTGTATTTAGTATTTGTCAATACCTTAGATCCTGGTTTGACTTGATCCGTCCTTGGCATATTGCTGGTTTTGTCAGTGACTGTGATTATGAAGACCATAATTTACAATATAAACAATTCCTTGGTCAAATAAATACATTGTATAGTTTATAAAGATCTTTTAGCCAACCCCTAAAATGGTTTTCCAAGCAAACCAAGTTCCACTACTGCTGAATAGCCTGTTGCCACGTTATCATTTCTTAGACTGCCCTCCATTCTTCTACACCTCTGATACGACAACAAGCATCTTCCCAGCTGCTTTATCTAAGAAATAACTAATTGACCTAACACGACACAGATGTATGTTCAGGAGGAGTTTCTAAACAACACCGGATAAACTCCAATGTATGTATAGAACAAGGAGGAGGACATCCGAGGTCAGAGAGGAAGGAACACAAGCTTAAAAGCAGATGTGAGTAGAGATTTCATCAAAGGTATTTATTGTCAAATGAAAAAAAAATCTTATCAAATCAAATCCATCTACTAATTTATGGCCTTACTCCAACTGATCAACATAACTTTACATATTTGAATTGATATATCTGAAAGTTGTATATTTTGAGTCAAGCAGCTACATGTAAACAAAGGTAAAGTTTGTGCCAAGAATGTGCAATTGTAAACTGCGTTGGGAACATCTGCTAGTGCTCATCTGCCTCTCTCCAGATCTGCAACACTTGTGCAATTTCATTCACTCACTTCAGCTCGTCACCACTGCGTACAAGGCCAAGGATGCGTGCATTCACGATTCTTTGTACTCTGCTTGAGCGCTTTTTACTCACCAGATGAATGACATGAGCGCTATTACTTGTACATAGACTTGGTTCGCAATACACAAGACACATGTGCCCATAATATGTTATAATTTTATCACTTTTTACAGGTCATGGTTGGATGGCGTTTATACCAGATGCTTCAGAACCGAGGTTGTGGTACGCCATGCACAATTAGCTGCTAAACGTATGGATAACGCAAGACAGATTTCAAGAATATAATCGTCTTCTGCTCTATGGAGTATTCAGATTTACTAGTTTCTTGTTGCAGTTTCATAAAGATCTTAGATTCAGATTATACTATATTGTAAAGTACATTACTAAACCCAGATAATCGATTCCAAAACTCGTATCGAAACTAGATTCATTTGTACAAGTATTTATACTGGTCTGGATCTGTATCAACACTAGTACAGTAGTAAGAACACATGGTATTTTTTGTTAAAAGTAGTTATTTTTTGTTGAAAATGACATTATTATTATTATGATTATGTATTGAAATTGGTAGTGAGGTTTGAGCCTTTCCCTGGGTATCGTAAAATGCAAGATATTTTATTGTTAGTGATATTTCATGTGGGTTTCAAGTATTAATCTTTCAAAGTTTGCATTGCATTATTCATTCACTCCTCTGTAAATAGAGGTAAGCTACTGTATGTCTTTGTTTAACTGCTGGTCATTGGTGTCTGGTAACTGTTTTTTAACATGTGAAAGGATATGATATTAGTTTTTTAACGGTAATGATTGTGCTCCTCAATAAAATGATGGGGTTGTTTGAGATAATTTGACATAGTCCATTCATTTATTGCCTGTTTAGTTGATGTTGTGCAGCCACCAAAAGCACTCAAATTCAAACAGTCATCCTGGAAAACGCTTACTCAGGACTCCCTACTTTGGCAATTCCAGTTGATTTTTTAAAAGTTTACATTGCAAACATGCATATTTGCTTATTCACTTCAGCCTGTTCTCCACTCCCTCTGAGTTGGACTGGATTTATGGCTGATAAAAGTGAACCTAGGTTAAGTGCACACAGACTGTCAGGCCCTGGTCTCCTCGTCGTGTAACTGGACAAGCTGGTAACTGTGAGCCCTCCTTTTTGACAAGGCAGACTGATGTTTTCCTGACTTGATCCATGGGCACCTTTTCATTCAGGTTTGTTTTGGCCTGAGTTTAGCCAGATGAAAGTTTATTTTAGCCCATAAATTGCTGGGCTCTTAAGAAAACCACCCAAGCAAAATCCTGCATATATCCGGCAAAGAATTCCCCAGACATAACAAGGGTGTTGTAAAGTGAAGGGGCAACATGAAATATGGAGAGAGTGATGCTTTGTTCTGGTAGACAGTTCACACCTGGGTTCACACATTGGTTATGTTATAATAGTGTAGTAAAAAGACGAAATCCCAGTTTCTAATGTACTTCCATTGCCTTTCTCGAAACAATTACGTAAATAAAGACTCTAATATGTATTCAGGCTATTGTTTTTGTTTTACTTACTTCATGAGGATTATTATTCGACTGAAGAAATTCTTGGTCAACTAAAGACGTGCCTTAACATAAACTGCTTCATACAGATACTAGTAAGCAGTATCTTTATTAGTGAAAAGGCAGATTAAACAATTCAGTCACTCCCAAAACCCCAGGTTTTCTTCTTTCTGCTGTTGTGCTATAAATCATTCTAATCCTAAAAGATTTGAAGACAGGGGTTCCCAAACTTTCTGGCTCTAAAATAACCATGCAACCAACTCGGGACCCCCACAGCAAAATGAAAGTGCCACTGGTAATAATGCCAAGTGCAAAACACAAAACAATCTATGAACAAATACATTGAACAAATACAGATGACAAATACATTGTCATCATTAAAAAATTACATCTTCAAATCATCTCGTGACTTCTTTGTCACACCATTGACTAAACAAGTACAGCCGAACTTTGAAAACAATATTTTGTGGTGATTTGCTATTGATATAAATTAGATACAGGCTTTCACCAAATGTTCAGCACAGACCTCTTTGTTTATCCTTCCTAACACGTGCATATCCCAAAGATATGCACGTGTTAGATGAAGTGGTGACCCTTGTGAATTTTTATTTTTATTTATTTATTTGGTCGGGACATGCATATCAATGAATAGAGATGATATACATGCTGTAAACACGCTGAATTATAGCCATGGACTAATTTCCATCCGTTGTCTCACATTCACTCTCATAACACTATCATTCTAACACCAGAATACTATTGTACATGTTTTTAGTGGTAGGGGAACTGGAGCACCTGGATGAAAACTATGCAGAGACTGGGAGAACATGCAAACTGCCGTTAGAATGTTTGCTTGCCTCATCTCTCTTTGTATCTTAGTGAGTAATAATATCATGAGGTCTAACCAATGTTAACTATTTGCTTGTTTAAACAGCTCCAGGTGCTGGGATTGGATTAGGCAATTAAATATACCCCCAGATTGGATTATTAACTGTATTTAGTGTAGAGCTTGATCTCTTAGCACTAATTCTGTTGTAAGATGGATGTCTTCCCAACCGCTGCCACCACAAGTCCCTCATTAGTGGCGTGTGGGTGTATGGAGTTAGCGCTTCACGGACATCTTTTCATCCATCCCGCTCATATGTTTTTGTATCAGATGGTGTTTTGGCTGACCCCTGGACTGGACCTCCTCTACCCACATTGAGCCACGTTCTCGCCACATTTGCGCTGATGCAGAGGGGAAGGCTGTGGTCAGGCAATTAAATGAGCTCCGGTGCTGTGCCAAGCAAAACTTCCCTTTCTGTTTTTACTGTAAAATCCTTCAAATTATGTTTTTAGACTTGCAGGAAGTAAAGTCCAGGCCATCTGATGTTGCTTTGTCACCGTCACATTGGGCACATTGAGGGGTAAAGTTCACTTGTGACGTCAGGAGAAACTGGATAGCACCATAATGTGGCAAATGTTGTTTATAAAAAACAGACACAATGAATGGCTTTCATGAATTGCACTTTAGGCTTGTCTGAAAATAATTACTGACTAAGATTTTGATACCTGCCCTATGTTTTCATTTATTTATCAAGAGATGGCTAAATACAGTCAAGGTTTTTAGTGCTGTTGCAAATATTCCAGAAATGTTAAACTACTGAACAGGGCCAAATGATTCCCAGAAATTATCAGGATTGGCCTTAGATGATCTCATCACAATTATGATCCTCCCGTCTGCAGTATAGCTGTGAGTTTATATAGAATCAGCAACCATTAAAAATGTTGAAAATTGACACCACCTACTCTGGCTGAATGATTTTGGGAAAACATGTCATTGCAATTTTTCTGACAGGCATTGCAACTGTTGATTTTCAACTCATATTTTAATAGTAAGTATTTGTTCGGAGTTCAAATTTTGAACAAATCGAGAAGCATTAACATTTGAAAGAAGACTCAAATATGTTATGCAGATGGGATATTTTGTCATTTTGAGAGGAACTTAAGTTACTTTAATTATAGTAGTCTCAGATTCAGCAATTGCAGCCTCTGTCAGTTTCAATTAATTTTTAAGCCCTAACACCTACTATAGATATAGTGGACATTAACAGTGCTCATTTTGTTCTCACCGCATCTTTTAGGCACAATATAAAACAAAATTGTGACAGTGGTTTGTTGTGATCAAATCTGTGCTAAATTTTTAATTCTGACCACAAAGTCCTGATCTTAAAATATTTGCAGAGTGTTGGCAAGAATAAACAGTGTAGATCATAAAATACTGGACATCCAAAAGGACAAACATAACAATTTTACTTTGCACATGTTGGTGACTTGTATGTGTTTTGTGAATACGCTGGATCTTTGTATCTCTATAATATTACTGCCTGTTCCTCTGCTCTTCTGCTAACGGTGCATTTCTCACAGAGCAGTCATGTGGGCGAGTGGAGGATGGGTGTGCTTATTTGGTTACTCTGCTGTTAGCACACATCTGTGGATTTAAAGGTCCGTGAAGGTCCTCTCCACTGCCATGACTTCACAGGTGTCCCGGCTGCTCAGGCCAATTTTTCTAATTTCTACGAATAAAAGTCACGCCTGTTTGTTACACAGGAAGGGCAAACATCCGTTACTGGAACACTGAATAACTCATATAGCAGTTGGTTGTCCATTTGACCACTTTTCCCAGTTATACTATGTCACAATGTTTTAGTGAACAGTGTCAATGTTTTTCTTGGTCTTAATGGTGGACTTCCTGTTGGATTCTTTACTGTGTGTCAGTGAAAGCCTTTCCAACTTTATCACAAAACAGTAAAAATGTGTCACTTTATTTGCATTTAATCCTAACAATTTATAATATTATGGTTGGTAGTTCTTTAAATTTGCATGCCATGTTAAAGTGGCACTATGTAAGTTATTTTCTGCAAGGAGATGTCGCACAAAATGGGATAACTTTAATTGGATAAATCAAAATTTTTTTAGGTTTATAACTACTGTATTGTACTATATTGTAATTGTAATATTGTGGTATTCTGGTAAACCAAGCATGTGAAGGACGACCCTATGTAAGAAGACTTACATAGTGCTATTCAGAAGCGATATTCAAACAATATTATGTCAAGACAACAGAAATGTGTTAAGACAGGTCTTTAATCGTATTAGTACAAGTTTAATTATCAAACAAACATGACATGTCTTTCAAAAGATCACCTTGGAAGTTTACAACATACATTTTGTCATGTTTATTTTTAATCTGCTCTATCAGCATTTTTATAAACAATATACTCATGTTCATTTCATTAATCCTTGCCCTTAAAACTGTCATCTTTTCAGGTTAACAACAACGGCCTGGTGTCTTTCCTGAGGGAGGTTTCTCAGTTCACACCTGTTGCTTTTCCTATCGCTGGAGACAGGAGGGTAGTGGCACCTTTCTGGGCCGATGTAGACAACCGTCGCGCTGGAAGAGTATTTTACAGAGAAAGCCTGGAGTCGGACGTCCTGAACAGAGCATCCAATGACGTTAGGACTTATTTTTCTGAATTTCCGAACTTCAACGCTTCATGGGTTCTTATCTCCACATGGCACAAGGTTACTTTCTTTGGAGGCAACTCAAAAACACCGGTACTGGACTTTTAAAATGCTATACGAGCTATTATTAGATTTGTCACAAATTAGCTGTGCCTTTTTCCTTTTTGTAGATCAATACATTCCAAGTGGTGCTTATTACAGATGGAGATCTTTCCTTCACCATATTCCAATACCATAACATCACATGGACTACAGGCATGCACGCCACAAGTGGAGGGAACCGGGTGGGACTAGGGGGCATTGCAGCACAGGTAAGAGCGCAGAAAAGGGAAGTTGACAAGTTACAAAAGTGTATGAAATAACACATATTTAAATTTCTGCGAGAATCTCAGAACTAAACTATATTAAAATACATGTTATTCCACTTACTTTGTATTGTAGGTGGTTTAAAATTATTCTGGCTCTCTCAATCTGAGTTTCCGGAAACATATACAGGCAAAACTCTTTTTTTTTTGTCATTTTACTGTCAACATATAAGCTCTGAAACAACAATCTGCATCTAAAGGTGTTTTATTTTATTTAATCCACCTGCATCAATAGATTTTTTATGGACCATTGTAACTCTGAAGGTACCAAACTTAACAATCTTGTGCTTAACAAGACGAATATTGAAGGGTTTGTTGATATCTAATTCTAAGCTTGATTTATTAAAGTTTTAACTCCAAAATATTATTCAAAATCTTAGTTTTTACGCCTTTAATCAGTCCGTTTTTGTATCTAATATGTCACCACAATGAAGCGAGAAATTTAAAGCTGGTTCCATCCAATTTTCACATTGTCACATGTCCCAAATATATGCAATTTTGGCCATTTTTAAATTAATATGAAAACATTACATATTTTTCTTACATTTTGGAGAGTAAATTACAGGAGAAGTTTCAAATGCGTATCTCTGAATAAATCTTTCCTATGATCCGGTCTCTCATTGTGCTACTCTTTTCCTAGGCAGGTTTTAATGCTGGTGATGGAAAGCGCTACTTCAACATCCCTGGCTCTCGAACATCTGACATCGTGAACGTAGAGGGCACCACTAACGTAGGTTTCCCCGGCAGATGGGTGTTTCGGATTGATGATGCAAACGTGGAAGTAGGCAGCTGCAACAACTCCGGTGAGCAGACATGTAGGACTTTATTCTGAACACTGTATTTAAAGTGTAGAGTGAGTGGTTGTCTGTCAATGTCTATGTATCTGTGTCAGCCCTGTGACGAGTTGACCATTGTCCAGGGTGTACCCCGCCTAAGGCCTAAAGTCACTGGTATAGGCTCCAGTCACCCGTGACCCCTAACGGGAACAAGGGGTAGAAAATGAATGTATTTAACTGTTTGTGTAGTTGTTTTTTAGCTTTGGTCTCTCTTTATAGATCAGAATTTGTGCAATGTTGCGGACACAATCAAATTTTGAACACACAATAACATGCACTGTACTATACAATATAAGCTGACATTTAGTTAATATCATGGTAATGCAACAAAAACAGCTTAAAAATAAAAATAGAAAAATGTTTTAAACAAGGGTATTAGGTGATTAGGTGTGAGCTCTGCCATATTTCCACAGCTTCTGTTTGCCCACACTTGCGTCCTTGTTTGAATGGTGGTCAGTGCATCGATGACTGCATCACAGGAAACCCCTCCTTCACCTGCTCCTGTCTGGCTGGATTCACAGGGCGGAGATGCCAGATTGGTGAGTTATGGCTAATGCTACTTCCTGCCCTGTTTAACTTAACACCCTGCACACTGTGAATGGATACTGATGTTTCAAATGGGATTAGCCAGGAAAAATACTATCAGCTTGTAAAAACAGAAGGATTTAGTGTGTCTCGCCAGAGGGACACATTGACAAAACTTTTCCAAAGGATTGCATAGTTGCAGAGTATCAATTGCATTTTTGAACTTTCTAGCAACCCTTCAACCCTGGTCAGGTGTGTGTTAATTAAAAAGGACTTATTTGGGTCTTTGTTATTCTGTTTTAGATGTCAACGAGTGCGCCTCCAACCCATGCCAAAATGGAGGGACGTGTGAAGACCAGATTAACAGTTTCGTCTGTCAGTGTCCACCGGGATACACTGGGGTTCACTGTGAAACTGGTAAATGTGACACCAAAGGCTGGGCAATTCAAACTATGGGGTATGCTTAAAAAGTATACTGTGGAGGAAAGTTTGTGACATATAAACGCAGATACTTCTTTCATTTTCAAAAGGCTGATTTTTATTCTGAATTTTTTCATGTTCAGTCTAAATTAACCTTGATTTGATCGCGCTCTTGTCTCTGTATTGATGTATCGGATACCAGATATCTCAGTACTTAACAGACATATCTTAGGTCACAATAATCTCCCATATCGTGCAGCCCTAGTGTGCATATGTTTTACATATAAGCTTGTTTTTGCAACAATATAAATGGCAATCAGTGTTCAAAATACAGCACAATACAAGCTTAGTCTCAAGCTATATCTGACTTGACAACACATTTATATATTCTCAAGACAAAAATGAATACCTTTTTTACCGCCCTCTGTATCCAGTCTCTAATTCCTTTCTCAGCCAGCAGCACATAGTTGCAGAGTGGGGAGTCGTGAAGCGGATGTGACAATCAGCTGAGGAAATATTCTGTGCCTCTGTGTTTCAGACATCGATGAGTGCAAAGGCAGGCCTTGCTTCAACAACGCGCAGTGTGTCCAAGGACTGGACAACTTCACCTGTGTCTGTGAACCTGGATACACTGGGCTCCTTTGTGAGATTGGTTAGTGTAATAGAGTTATATTTGTGTTATTATATATGATGTAATTTAGTCATTACATTGAACCCATGTTTCACAAATGCAGACAAAAAGTAGCTTGTGAGATTTTGGTTCTTTACGTTCACTTCCCTGTAAAAAAAAACAAAAAACAAAAAGAACTGCATGCAATGGAATACAGTGGTGGAAAAAAATAAAGGTAAAATAAAGGTATTCATTTCAGTAAATTTGACAGTGGATACATTTTACTTTTACTTCAGTACATCCGAGAGCTGGTATCTGTACTTTCTACTCGACTACCGTTTTTTAAAAGGACTAAAAAGTCCCATTAAAACTAAAAATTGTGTTTATTTTGTTTAAGCAAACAGAATAAACATTTAAAATGTATAGAAACATTGAGATAGTGACTAAAAAAATGAAGATAATTCTTTATCAAGATCACCACATTAACACCTCTTTAATCATTGCACTTGCTCTTAAAATACTACTTTTTATTGTAAAAGTAAAAAAGAGATAGTATCTCCTAATTGTTTTGTGAATGCAATGAAGCTTCATAGATTCGTATATGTGGTACTTAATAAATCTTTTCCTTCAATGTCTTTTACTTCAGTAACAAAATTGAGTACTTCTTCCACCACTGATGGGATGTGAATTCCAATGAGAGCTGGAGCAGAAATGTTCTGGGCAAATTGTTAATTCAATGATAAACCTTACCTTTTTTTCTTCATTTATTGTGAATTAATGAAAGCATTTGTAACTCTGCATTTACACATTAGGTTTATGGCTGAGCTGATAGACACATATTATTTTCATGGGTCAAATAGAGCGGCAGCAGTGAGTTATTTGGTGTAATATTTCCAAGACCTCATCTTTTATCTAGCTCCTTATGGAGTTATTAATGAAACCCAAGACTCCCAGAGGAATGAACTGATCAGGCCTTGAATCCGTGTTCGTACATGAGACAGGATTAGTCCTAATACGACACACCTGGTCAGTGAAACTCAATGCTCTCTGAAGGGAAGCTCACTGTGTTTAATCCAGCTCATTCAGGGACCCTGAGAGTGAACTGACAGATTCTTCTTTTCTCTGGTCGTTTGTGTTTCTTACAGACATAAATGAATGTGACTCGCAGCCCTGCCTGAACGGAGCTGAGTGCATCGACCATGTGACCAACTTCACCTGTGTGTGTCCAGCAGCCTTCACTGGACCTGTCTGTGAGACTGGTGAGCTCTTTGCTAAATTTCTTTATCTCTCTTGCTCTAGTGTGCTGTAGATCATGTAAAATACAACCGAAGAAGAGCTTGACACAAAGTGTGACATCATTTGTGCTATGCGTTTGATTTCAGACTAGTTGTCCCCCCCAAAAAAATCTACAACTAAACTCTACAAAAATATACAAAACTACTGGGTTGATGTCTTGACTTGTTTTTCTTCAGTAAAAACCTGCTTTCCCTTCATATTTTTGTATTTAAAAGGTTGTTTACAAGTTCAGTTGAGGTTGCCTGGATTTGATTCCAACAAATTGTCAAAATAGCTGATAGATATTACATGTTTACTTAACTCACACAGAATGCCAGGGCTAATGTTTCATGGTCAAAGTTAGTTGTAAAGAAAAATGTGCGATTTGAATGACAATTTTAAGCACCGTCTTGTTTTGCTTGTTCCCACAGAGCTTGTAATGCTTGAGGTGAACACAACTGAAGCAAATAACCTAACAGGTAAAAACAAGTACAGAGATTTTGTCAAACCTTTCCCTTCACATTTCACTGCACTTGGTGACCCCGCACCAGCAACAACAATTCTAACTTTCTCTCAACGTATCAAATCAATACAATGTCAAATACATTAAAATAATGTCAGGAACTTGAGAGATGAAGAGATGTGACCAAAATAACTCAGTGTAGCCACAATTCGGTACAGGACTACAGTTTGAGAACTACTGACAAGCATTTTTGCCTGCTGTAGACTTGGTTTGTGACAGTTTTGGGACTTCACCACAGGGGCTGTTTCTGCTGCAGCAGGCCAGGTAGCAGGCACACTCGGGTATGTAGAGAGGAGCTGTGTTATGCCACAGGAATTTGGCCTGGTGCCCTGGAAGAGGCTGCTGTGATGATGGATTATTGTAATTATCAAAACTGACATGGCCTCACCCAGTTTACTACTGCAACCTGGAGCAGCAGCCGCTTGATGTTGCAAATAATCACTTTATTAGCACATTTTATTAGTTTACCAACAAAGAGGAAATGCTTTGTCTAGACTTAAGTAGCCGTTTATGAGTCAAAGCCTGTCTATGGTGTTCAGGCTATTTGTGTGGACTGAACTGCTGAAATATGCATGCTCCACACCGATGCTTACTTGCTGGAAGTTGGCCATACACTTTCAAACACAGCTGCTGCTTTCATAATCATTGCACAATTTGTTCACAAATATGGTATTATCCCACCTTAGTCCTCATACCTTCCATTCATAAAAGATCATATTAAGACATTTACTTGCCTGTTATAATATTTTCGGAAAGAACTAGCAGAGTTGTAAGAGGTACATTGGAAAAGGTCGTGTCTCAATTAGTTAAACATATAGGATATTCATTTTAGTTTTGATTTATTAAGATTTATTCACTTAATGGACCTAGATTGTTTGACTTGTTTCAAGATGTTTTGTTTGAAAACATTACCATTTAACATATACATCAGTTTTTCTTTCAAATAAAAACAGACGCACTGCCTTAGGAACGCCCGCCTTTAGGAACACCTTTGGACAGAAGTTATTCTACGTCTGGCTCTGGAATGATGTCCCCTTCTATTTGAGGTCAAGTGGCGCTGATGCTTATTTTAAAAAGGAATACAGACTTTTTTGACTGAAGGTTGCACTTGTGGTCACTGAGTGTGAACTGTTGAGTTTGAGGGTATTATATGGTTCTTTCAAGATATCTCCCATCTTTCTGCCATCAAGCCAAAACTACTTTAATCAAGTATGTTATTCTGACTTCAAGTCATTTCAACCAAGTCTAGATATTAATTTGTTGAAGTGTACCTGTACAGTTCTGTACAATTCTATTACAGTTTCCTCAAAACCTCCTTAATATGAGCTGACCGATTGTAAATTAATTCTGCTTCTCACACTTGAGCTGAAATTACTATTACTGCTTATATAGGCTCTCTTAAATCCCACAAATACTTTCCTGCCTAGCTCACTTGGACGGCACAGCGGAAAAACAACACTATCCTCCGAGGAAGAGAAAGTCGCGGGACACAGGAGCTCCTAATCAGGCTGGATCAAAGACTCGACCCGCACAGGTGGCCAGTGAAAAGTGGCTCTAGCAAATTAACAATGTATTTATTGCCCCCAAGGTCTTGCGTGTTGGTCACAAAATCTGCTCTTTATCATGGAAAAAATAATACCCTCCACCACTCTGCTGGGACTTCAAACAAAAAAAATTTAGCTGCGATACGGCTGCAGCCTTTGATCCACTGCTGAAATTAGGAAGTACAGGAAAATAAAAACATTCTTACAATTTGCACGCAGCGGATGTGCATTGCGCTGACTTGTAATCTTCTACTCTTGTGAACTTTGTAGGGAAAGATGAAGGAAAGAGGGATGACAGTGAATCAATATGAGTTTACAGAAGAGCAGATGAAAGAAGTGAAGCATCTGGAGCCCATGCTGACGGGGCAAACGCTCTGTGTTTGTTTACTCTACGACCAACCCCCAAAACGTAACATTCGAGAACAGAGGCTACTTTCACCAGTATAGTGTACTTAAGTCAGCTTAGATCTCTTTTGGTATTTTTCTTCAAATCTTTGTACATCATTGTCGTTAAATATTAACAAATTATGTTTTGTTTTTGTTTTTTCGGATTATGTTTTATTTTTTGGTTTATAGTTTCACCAATGTTGCAGTTGTTTGTTTTTCTTAATGTAAGTCAGATTTGGAGTAAACGGTCTTCTTTATACATGTTATAATACATGTTATTATATAATAATTTAAATAAGCCGAAGATACATCGAGAAACAAGTAAAATAATCTAGGTCCAAAATGTAAATAAATCTCAATTTATGATGCACCTGCCGTGTACATCTACAACTGACAGTCCAAGGAATCGCTTTTTTTGAATCTTGTGTTTAAGACCTAAGACTTTAAGCTCTTTCTCTCATGTGTCTGCAGAAGAATGCCTTTGTCAGAATGGCGGCGTCTGCGTGGACCTCAATGGGACATGTGAATGCCCCGCAGGCTACACTGGACTCTACTGTCAGTTTGGTGGGTATTATCTGCTCACAGTCTTTCACTTATCCTCTCAAATATCTCACTACACCTTTGATCAAAACATCACAATCGTGTCCTCTCAGAAGTAACCCATACTCCGTGCAGTCACAGCCGGCCCTGTCCCGACGGCGGCCCCTGTCTGGAGTACGGAGGGACCTACTTGTGCACATGTCAGACCAGCGGGCCAGAGCTAGACCACAAAGACTACTACCCCTATGGTAAGGACCTCGGACCAACACAACAATAGGGCATTTTGCAGATACATGTGATTGACCTCAGCTGACGGTTACAATAGCAACCTAAGCATTTTGAAACTGGTGTCACTTTCTGTTTAGAGCTGATTATGCAGTTTACATGATAAAACAAATAGCAATAGCATAAGGCAGGTCTGTAGGGGCAGAAAATCCACAAATGATGGACCTGATTGTTTTCAAGCCCTTTCAATCACGTTAGTTTATTTGTGCTGCTGACAGAGAGAATACCTTCAACTTTGTGCATTTTTGTTTCATAGACCCTGTATTTATACTACAGGTAAACCATTTGTGAACCCAACCTCTTGCCTTGACATATTCATGTTGTTTTACCGTAACCTCAAAAAAGTAATTTAAAATACAATTATTCATTTAAATGTTTATCCAATTCCATGTTTATCCAATTCTCTTTTGATCCCATCCCACTCCATCTGTTTGCAATCACTGATAACATGTGCTCTGCTAGCCAAATATGATTGTACAGACTCAATAATTGGTTTATTTTATAATTTTGGTTTTGGACCCTGTTTATAGAATATAGCCATGGATGATTTGGCAGTGCCCTGGGACACAGTCAAGTGTCTGTGTGTTTTTCAGTACAGCCCCAGTCGGTGTGCGACTCGTCTCCGTGTCTGAACGGAGGCTACTGCTACGAGCGTGACGGAGGCTACAGCTGTGAGTGCAAGCACGGATACTGGGGCAAACACTGCCAGAAAGGTAACTTCACTGGGAAAAACTAGAGAGATTATATTTATGTTGAACCATTATCAAAACATCCTGATTAAGCAGCTTTTTATTCCCATAATTATCTGCAGTTAATTTGTGGCATTGCATACTGCATGTCATTTTGTCAACACATTTATTATTTTTTACAAAGAACAGAGTCAGATGCATGGTTTTTGCAACATGTACTGATGGACAAGATGAATTTCTTTAGGTGTGTATTTTATTTATTTATTTGATAGAGACAAGTATGCTCATTAAACATGTAACGTACTACAATATTTATACCCAGACTAATTTGCAATGTCCGTCCGTAGTAGGGCTTTTACAGCCAAACAAGGTTTACATATATTTTACATTTATATTTATACAAAGGCAAAAATAAACCAAATGTCATCACACAAACCATGCATAGAATATAGTGATTAATATTAGTACACACAGTAGATCTGTTTCAGCACTTTTTGTGATTTTTTTTTCTTTTTCTTTTTTTACCTTATTTACGCTTAAGTAAAAAAATCCAAAATGTCTCAAGGCCAGTTATAGTGAGCTATTACTCAGGCTTACCCCTAGCATTAGTTTTAAGAACCAGGAAGCGAGCCATAACTCGTAATGCTGTTTGAAATGTTCCATAGCTAAAAGACTTATGCTAAGTACTTAAGAGTGACTTATGGGCTTCTTCTTCAAATTATGACTTTGAGATGAAATTTACTGAAACTGATGTATTTAGTGTGATATTAAATATTAAATATTTTTCTGATATCTTTTTCTTTCCAGTCAGACAAAATACCTGTGCCGCTTTACCCTGTCGAAATGGAGGCACCTGTAAAGAAGAGCATGGCATGTACCACTGCGTGTGTCCATACCGGTTCACTGGGAAACACTGTGAAGTTGGTCAGTGGCTGCAGACTCAAAATATTTTATTATAAAGAGACTTCCCAATTGAGATTGTGATTATCAAATGTTGTTTTGAAGGTATGCAAAATCAGTCTACTTGTCTATAGTAATAAAACTGTTAAGTAGCTTGAACAAACTAATTGAACCGGATTTAACAGGACCTTGCTGTTATGTTCTAAACTGGGATATAAGGTCTTATTTTACAGTCCAATTACATTTTGTATGTGGCTTCAACCTCAACCAAGACATTTACTGGCACATTTTAGCACGTTTCTGATTTCAAAAATAAGATTGTCACTATTGAAAGAGTAGTAATGTTCTGTGGATAGATGCCTACAGTTGGAGTCCATAATGTATTGTGTCCTTCAGGAAGACCAGACCCCTGCTCCTCCAGCCCGTGTCTGAATGGAGGAACATGTTTTCATTACATCGGAAAGTACAAGTGTGAGTGCACAGAGGACTTCTTTGGGAGACACTGCGAGATCAACATGAGTCGAACACATGCCTCTACTGGTGAGACAAGCTCTTTTGTATGAATGATACAGTATTAGTTTTTGAATTGGCAAATAACCTAATACAAAATGTTGTTGTTGTTTTTTTTACATCTAAAGGACAAAACTGCTATGTTCAAATTGACACATATCTTCTGATTCTGATCCTGGTTATTCTTTTTTAGATATTTCATATAGCTTGTTTATGTGCTTTGTGCTACGTGCTTTGTGTCTTAAGTTAAGGTCATCATTTGTGTTATACTAAAATTAGAAGATCTTTTTAGTTTGGTTTTGGTAATTAATTGTCAAAAACATTGATACCTAGTTACTTATTGATTCTATAACTGTATCGAATTTGACTAAGTTAAGCATACAGAAAAAATAGGGCAAAATTTGACCTCTCCTGAATAATTTTGCTTTTGCTGAACTGGTATAAGATCACATGATAATATTAAAGAAGATAATGTGTATGTGCGTTGACAAATACTATTGTCAACTAAAATTAGCTTTTTAAATTAGCATTTTGTTATTGAAATTAAGTATAGAGCCTTTTGCTTAGTATCACTGTGTTTGAAATTTTAGTATTGCGATGACAATACTAGACTGAGCACTTATGTTGTCCTGTATACGCAAACAGTTCTCTGGTGTTACTGTTACCCCTTAAGACAATGAACAAACCTGGCATCTCTGCATACTGTGTTTCAGATGTGGGCTGTGGAGACCCTCCACATGTTGAACACGCTGATGTTCACTTCTCCAAAACCACGCCAGGTTCCATGGCTGTGTACATCTGCCGTCCGGGCTTTCTGCCTGTGCCCCGGGCCACTCAGAGCATCTGCGGCCTTCAGGGGGACTGGAGTCAGCCCCCTGTCTGTGAAGGTCCATCTACTGCAATACATTCAATGAGTTTACAAGAGTTGATAATATAACCACAGTTGCACTGGATAATTATTCTGCTAAATGTCTACAGCAAATCTGATTAAAGGTCCTGTAATTGACTTGTTAAGTCCTTTACATCATGCATTGTATTGTAAAAGCAGCCAAATAAGGAAGAAATAAGTACGCTATTGCCAGGAACACTATTTTTCATCCAGTCAGGGACGTTGATGAGAATCATGGGAAAGCAACCGCCAGAGTATTCCAGACTGTTGATTGTCTTTAAGGGTACTGTATTCAGAGTGAAAAAGGGACCCAAGTGGGTGGGTGTTGGTGAGAACCATGTGGACACAACTGCTTGAGACTATTTCAGACAGTTTCTGTTTCATAGTGCAAAATCCAAGTGACAGGAAAGACTAAAACATGTTCCTGACCCATGTTCAAAATCAGGTACAGGCCCTTTAAGCTAGGGTAGGCATTCAACTGCACCGAGCAATAAACAGCTTGGAAAATAACTGGCAGATGTTTTGAAGTGTAGAGGTAATGTAATGTGTATTTTTTATTGTTGTGTGCACCTGCTTGTGGACTGCAGATGGAAAGTAGCAGTACTAAATCTGGTACAAATCATCTTTTCTTTTGTATGGTTAATGAATGTGTACATTGTCCTGGACAAAAATAGAATAAACTAAACTTTTTTATAAGCAAAGACTCAAATTATGGTCCTTTTACAGCTTGTGTTTTATTGTTTTGATCCTCTGTCCTCACCTCTGTTCATGTTTGTTTCCTCATAGAGATCAATGAGTGTCGCTCACAGCCTTGTTTAAATGGAGGGACGTGTCATGACCAGGTTGGGTCCTTCTTCTGTATGTGTGGCCAAGGCTTCAGTGGAAACCACTGTCAAACTGGTACAATAAAACTGTAAATCAGACTTATTATATGCCAAAGAAAGACATTCATGAATTATTGTTACTTCAGCTGTCATTCAGTGCTCAGCAGATACTTGTAAGAATGGGGGCACTTGTGAGAATGAGTCTGGCTCCTATTTCTGTCACTGCCCTGCAGGATTTAAAGGATTGCACTGTGAAAAAGGTACAGTGGTTTACTTCTGATATCTGAAATACTTGTATGTAGATGTAAAGATAACAGACGTGTCCTATGTGCGTTTGTGCAGAGCAGGATGTTTGTGACTCCAACCCCTGTTTAAATGGAGGAGTGTGTCGAAGCTACAGACGAAACTTTTTGTGCCTGTGCAAGGAGGGCTTCTTTGGAGACCAGTGCCAAATGTGTAAGCAGCTTCATTTCAAGGTGTCCTGCATGGATCTATGTGTTTGTTCATATTTTAAATATATGTTTTAGGTATTTACGTCTGACTACTGTATCTTTTGCTTTTTTTCTGTTATTTAGTATTAAACTATAACATATATAGATCATTATTTAACATTTTGTTAATTGCAAACTGCAGTATTAATCTAAAATGGATTAATACATATTACAAGTTTATTAACTCAAAGCTGCTGAAATTATAGGCCCTAACTTTTTCAGAGAGGCATTTCACCGTAGGACCCCCTTGAAAAAAAGATGTTTAGTCTCAAGGGGTAATCAGAAATTGATAAATAAATAATATATACATTTTCATTCATGTATTTTTGTTGCTATTCAACATTTGTGAAGCGTGCATGACCTAGAGCCTTTTTTTTCTTTTTCTTTTTTTTCCTTTTTTTTAAATAATTGTAACTACAGTTCAGTAGCGGATATTGGGGGTTGGTGAAAAAAGAAAAAGGGCAATAAAATATTACTCAAACATGCATGAAAGTTAATGACGAAAGGATTAATGGGCTCCTTTATGACAAAATTTCACACTGACAAAATTATGATATTTTAAAAGTTTCATTTGGAGGTATATAGGTGTGAAATAATAGATATTTCACAGTACATAGTAAGTAGCTTATGTGTTTACCACATTTCTAATAGCCACTGTCAAAACAATATATGATTCTGCTTCTACAATTATTTGCCTCATGCATGCACAATGAACAATTCAAGATCTGGCAATTGAATCTCCTAAATGGAGAGTAAGAGACGTTAATTGTATGTGTTTGTCTCCCTCTAGTGGAGGACCCCTGTGTGCTCAACCCTTGTGGAAACCGAGGCCTGTGCACCAGTGACAAGAGAGGCAACTACAACTGTGTGTGTAACGTGGGACACACAGGGAAGGACTGTGAAAAAGGTGGGTAAATGTGCACCACTGGGCTCCCAAGTCCATCTCAGCTGACCATTAAACAATAAGTTAGTCAGACAGCTGTGGGGCAATGTCTTCAGTGCTTGTGTTTTGATAGATTTGTGATTATATTGTATGAATCTGAACACAGAGCCTCTGTGTATATGACTTTTTTGGTTTTAGCTGTTTTAATTCTTACGCTCATTCTGATACGTTGCAATAGTTTATTTATTTCTTAAACGTACTTTATTATTTCTTCTGCGTGGGTGTTTAACTGTTTACTATGATACCTCTTCAGGCTGCATAACTATTTATGTGTATGTTAATTTTATCCTATGAGCACCAATGTAAAATGTGCTATAAAAATAGACCAGGATATGCATGTCTCCTGTGTGTTCCCAGACCTGCTGCCCCCTTCTGGCCTCCGTGTTCTTCGTGTTGAAGAAAGTGAGGTGGAGCTGCGATGGGACCCACCTGAGCACTCTCAAAGCCTGGTCAGCGGGTTTGCTGTAAAGTACGCGCCCTTGGGACGGGGCAATCGAAAAACAGACCTGCTGGACCGAAGACAGCACACCCACGTCATGAGAGGTCTGCTGCCCGGGCTCCTTTATAACATCTCCACCATCTCCCTCAAACACAACATCGACAACAGTGACTACAGCCGACCCGCCACAGCACTCATACGAACCAGTGAGAATTTTTCACTTTTTTTATTTACGCAAATTAATCTTATGTTGGATGATAGAAATAGGTCTGATAGCTCTACACACTTATATACATATTAAACATGCACAGGAATGTTTTTAATACACTGTGAAGCACTTTGGGTTACATTTTTGTAAATAAAGTTTGATTGACTGATTGACATATTGTAAATAGGAAGATCTTGATAATTTATCTGAGCAGAAACAGCACAAATGGATTGCACATGTTAAACCATTCTGAAGTTACCAAAACTCAAAACACTGTAGTAATTCATGTAAATAAAACTGTGCCTCTCACCCCTCTGCCCCGTCTGTGTCTAGGGCCACGGCGGGTGGAGCAGCTGACTGTGGCCAATGTGTCGTCCTCTGCCGTGTGGCTGCGGTGGCAGGTGCAGGCGGCTCGAAATGCTGCTGTGAGCCATGTCCTGGTCTCTGTGTCTCCTGCAGGAAATCACACTGAAGCTCTGTCTGCTGTTCTGAACGCCAGCGCCACAGAGTCCAGCTTCAGGTGAGAAACTGTTACTTTTAGTTTGTCAAATAGGGAAGAAACAAACACATATTTTTAAAAATTAATCAAAACAATTTTGTTCTCCTGAAAAACATTGCACAATCTTATTGATGTGGCCTATATATCTCTCTGTATTTCTGGGCTGCGTTTTATTACATTTTTCTCAGTTTCTTTCCGTTTTTAACATTGTTTTATCGTTTTATAACTCTTTTTGAGTTTTCATAATATCCATCCTTAAAAATACTTATTACTTGCATATTGTAGGGAGTGTGCTTTAATGTAAATGCAGTGCAATGTTTTCACCACTGGAAGGCGCTAATATACCACTGTTTAACGAAATCTTCTACTACTATACTGTGTATTGACTCAGATATCTGTGTTTCCCAGTTCATTAATTCCTGGACACAAATACACTGCAGACGTTTTGACTCAAAGTGGTGTCAGGCCTGATGAGTTTCCCTCCACCAGCCACTCCGCCGGACCATTGCACTTCTGGACAAGTAAGATCACACACATTTGAATTGTATAATTATAAATGTATTGTATGTAATATATATTGTTAAATACAAGAGACTGCTATAAAACGGTTGGATTATACAAATTGAAAGATTGATTAGGAAAAGGTATCTCACCAGCATTAAGCAGTAATATATTAGTGATTACAAATATTTATATTAATTATTGTTGAATGTATATTTCTATAATCAATTTACCAATAACAAACATTTAACATATGCTTTAAAGGTGTTTGAAATATTTAAAATATATATTTTCTGTAATGTGTATCTTCACAGGACCCCTCCCCCCTCTGAACCTGTCCCTATCCCACGTGACCTCTACCTCGGCCCTCATCACTTGGACACGCCCCTCCAGGATGCTCCCAGATGGCTTTGTGGTAAACGTGACGCGGGGCCTGAACACAAGGAGCCGCTTTCTTCCCAATGGAAAATTACAGTCCTATACTTTGAGAGAGCTCACTCCGGGCCAGCAATACTACGTGTCCCTGACCTCAGTCAAAAACACAGGTCAGGAGCAGGTGCACAGTGCAGCCCAGCACCTGGCTTTCACCACATGTAAGTCTCTCTGTGTTCCTCTGAGACCTCCAAACAGACAAAACACAAACATAGTTTGTTTAGAGACAGTATTACATGACAGTGCCATCCTATTGTACAATTCTACGTAAAACTTTTACTAAGCAGTGATGTAGATCCTTCACCCTCTTGTCGCTGAAGTGTCTTGCCCAAGCACACAGAATAACAGTTTGCAGTGCCTGCTTTGAGGATCAAACCACCAACCTTTGCAGCGGGTTAAAAAATGCCTAGTGAAAATTACCTTCAGTATTTGTGGGTGTAACTAATCATAACGTGTGCAAAACAAGGGTTAAATCAGCTAAATCAGCCAAAGTGAATATAATTTGCAAATAATGTATTAGTGTTGTTCATTATTTATTTTTACACAGTGTCAATGCAAAGTAGACACGCCAGAAGAAGAGAAGATAGGCTACGATCTACGGGTGTCCATAATGGACAAACGTCTCCTCCTTCACACACTCAGGACCTGGGAATGAATAAAGACACAGAAAACTCACAAGAACTGCCCAGGTTGGCCTAACATGCAAACCACTATACTACAGTGTATGTGATGTTTTATCTCCTGCTAGGCTCATTAAGTCTCTTTGATTTTACAGATACACAGAACTCATTGATAGAAGGGGGAAGATAACAACTAGATTAACTAATATGCCCAGAAAAGCAATTCGACATCGGACAAGTAAGTTTCTGATAAAAAGCAATTAATCTAAAGGGGATTATAATTATAGTCATTACATGGTCAAAATGGCCTGAACCCTCACTTGTTCCTCTATTTAACCAGCCGGTCTTCTACAGTGCATTACGGATGCAACTGAATGAGATCGGGATTGTAATGGGAATGAGATTTTGTAAATATATTCATTTTAACCAGTTGAAGTGAAAATATGCCAAATGGGTGCTTATTAATTGAGAATATTCAATTCAGTAACACTTGATTGGGCAATTGAAAATAAATGTGTTTTTCATTAAAAGTCACAAAATATATTCTAACCCCATTTTGATTTTACCCAAGACATTCTGTTTATGCTGTTGATTCACTGTATAAAGGTCAGAAAATACAGAACTCTAAGTCTTAAGTGCTTACACATGTATAAAACATGTACAAATCATAAATAATTTCTATAAGGTGATCCTCTTGACATTTCAGCAGTAAATAAAGTTTTGGCCGGATGGCTTAGTTAATTTAATAATTATTTAGTCAGCCGCTACTCTCTGTATGAAACATTGTTGTTTTTGTTTGTAAATTGTAAGTCAAAAGCAAAGATTAAATATACAAACGTTTTACATCAAATATTTAGTAAAGCCGTTGTGTATTAATATTTCAACATTTGCTCTGCTTCAAAGTATTTTCCTAACACAACTGTTTGGATTTGGTCTAAACATGACTTTCTTTTTCATGTCATGTTGCAGATGGAATATTTTAGGCCAAATATTTTGTTAACCAGAGTCTGCCAACAAGTAATACGAACCATAAAATTCAACAAACACATGCATTGTATTTTCCACGTAGTCTTTATGCTCGCGCTATCGTTGCATTTTTGTACACCTTTATTTAATTTACTAATTTCAGTACTGTGTAACTAAATGTACTTGGAGGCATTGGCAACTCAGTATTTAAATAAACTAAATACCCATTGAGCCACAAATCTATATTTTTATATTTATTTATTACTGGTTTGTAGCACGTTTTTCTTTTTTTTTAACTTTTCATAGTTAAAGTTAAAGCCCTAACATGTGGACATTTGTCTTTCTTCCCAACTATTCGAATCCGGTTTGTCTGTGTTTGATTTTTGACTTATTACTGTGTTTAATTTGCGGAAACGTTTTGCCTTGCAGAACCTGACCCTCCAATTAGATTAGAGAAGATGGAAGAGACGACGAACAAAATCAGCCTTGCTCTGCAGATTCAGGAGGAGGGTGTGCAGGCGGTGCCTGGTAGGTGTCCTGGAGATAGTTCTCGCTGAAGATCAATGTACACTCTACGACAATATGACATTGAACAAATTGGTGGTTTCAAATTCTAAAATAGACCCTTTAAAAGTTTGTAAACAAATGCATTCTAAATTCCAGAATGAAGGTAAAAGTGAAGTGGAACATAATGTGATTTCAAAGGTGAAACTGGGATTAAACACAGAATCACAAAGTTTGAAACATGAAGATGGTTTTGCCAAATGAAAACCACTAAGATACATGTGAGTGATATCAGAGCCTGGTTTTAAAACATTTACAGTTGTATTATTTATTTAATAGCAGTTTTACTGGACAAATAATACAGAAATGTTGAGCTAGATATAGTTCTAGTTCTATAATTCATTATATCAGATATATTACATAGGCTAGAATTTTTTTTTACTTTTTCCTTACATTTTAATAGAGAGATAACCAAACCTTTTATACTGAAAATTCAAAATTGTTGCTTACTTTTTGGCATAAATACTTAGAACCATTTGTATTTAGATCTAATGTTAATTAATCATTGAAAATATATTATGGTCTACTCTGTTTTGCCTTTACTTGCCTCCTTTGCAGAATTTTGAACATTCTGATCTCAGAGCATTTTAAATGGTCTATAAATGGTCACACTCCCAGATGGGGACAAGAGACAGTTTTCTCTTCTAATTACAGAGACTTTTCAGTAATATCCAAAAGGAAAACAAATCGACCAGATCAATTGACCCTAGCCCCCATTTCTATTACATATTAAGTGTGTTGAGATATAAGTCAACCATTAGCAATAACAAAAAATGAAATGGGTTAACCTTGAAGACACACAGTAACTGTTGCATGTTACAGGACTGAAAACAATATGTAGTCTTTGTAACCGGAGCCTCTGTCCTGTGTGGATGTTGATTGCAGCTGTTGTTCCAGAGCTGCCCCAGGACTGCCGTCGCCTGTCCTGTCTGAACGGGGGCAAATGTGTGAGTGCAGGGGACGCCTTCATCTGCGACTGCGTCACAGGATTCAAGGGCAGGCAGTGTGAGCTCTGTAAGTGTCTGCAGACATACTGTACATGCAGCACATGTCAGCAAGGACAATTTACATGGACAGTACCAGGGATTCTTTTGTTGGCCTTTGCCGGAGCACATTTAGTTTTCTCCCATTATTTGGAGGGTACAGGAAATGTTATTGGAGGATCTAGCAAACAGCTCACCATTATAATAGGGTGTAATGTGTATGTTCACTCTCAGAAGGTGCGTCATGAGCAGCAAATGATGAATGCACTAAAATTAATGTAAAGTATTTTATATTGAGTTAATTGGGTCCACTGACAGTTTGTTACTGACTGGAGTTATAGTAAGTACATGCAGTGCCATTGGCACAAAGTTAGTGACGCAATCAAATTACATCCAAAACATCCTTGTGTGACCAGAATTACACTCAATCAAATGGATCTTAGTTGAGCGAACACTCTCAGATAATGCAATAACCACATGACCACCAACTGCACATACTGTAACTTGCTCCTGGGAAAGTTGTTAGTAACAGATAGTAAAAATAAAAGCTTTAAATTATATATGTTAGTCTGGCCTCTTGCAAATTAGATTTCCCCATTTATGTTTTTTTTTCTACAATGGATCACTCCTGGACAAATGAGGGGTTACATCAGTCAAAAAGTAACATCGAATCAAATCAAACATTATTTATAAATTGCTTTTCATACAAAGACTGTAACACAAAGTTCTTTACAATTTTCATATTAAAAACAATCTCCAGAACCTACCCAACTACCCTGCCCCCCCCATCTCCACATTAACCTTCAACACACTGTGTACACGTGCAGGCACGTGCACACGCATGCACGCACACATTAAAATAGTTGAATATATGTGAACCAGTTGGGAAAGGACCATCAGAGGAGCAGTTTCTATCAGGACACAGACTCAGAGCCCAGAGGAGAGATGAGGCACCAAACCTCCACCAAGAGCCTATGAGCCAGGCTCCTTGTGCCAGGCCGCAGCAGCCACAGCCAACCACTGCTCACGGTACAGAGGGCTCTTCAGAGGAGGCCCTAGAGAACCAGTAATGGATAAGAGGAGTGAATGAAAGCTATGAGTAAAAACTAAAACCTAAATTTCAAAGTAAAAAAAAAAAGTTAAACTAGAACCTAAATAATAAATTAATAAACAAAATAAAATAATAAATAAAGCTAAGCTAAAAAAGGTGTGTCTTGAGCCTGCTCTTAAAAACCTGAACGTTCTCTGCGGCCCTGAGGTTCTCCGGCAGGCCGTTCCACAGACGAGGGCCATAGTATTGGAAGGATGCCTCGCCGTGAATGTGTGTCCTGACTTTGGGAATGACTGGGAGCACAGGGGCCGCGAGGGTGTAATATGGTAAAAGCAGTTCTGAAAGACAGGAAGGCCCAAGACCATTAAGACATTTACAAACTAGTAAAAGAACCTTAAAATTGAGATAATAATAATAATAATAATAATAATAAAAAATAATCATAATCTAAAAACTACACTAAAGGCATCCACGCAGGAAAGACATCAACTGGAATATTTGTTTAATAATATCACTTATCGACAAAAAGTAAGCAAAAGTATGTATGTAAATGAAAAAATAAAATAATACTTAAGACATTTTTAACCACTGAACATGCAAAAAGAAATTGCAAATTCACTCGATATTTTGATACACCTGGATCCTGGATGCTTTTGGGATGATTATATTTCAATCCACAGTGGCTTTATACTTCTGTAGTATACTGGTCCACAGTACCTTGTGCCATAGTACCCTGCTGCCATACGCAGCTCTGCGGGTCAGCTGTGAAGAGTGCCGCGCCTCCAGCTCTTTCTCTTAAAAGCAGGAAACTCGCTCCAATGACATTTATGAATAGCCTGGTTAACTTAAAGGCTGCAGGGCACGTATGTACAACATGAATACACACTGCTGTTGAAAGGGGCACAAAGAAACATATTATTTTTCCTACACTGCAATAGAGAGGGCCCCAGTTACATTATAACCTAAGTTTTTCTTTGGTAAGTCCTGGATACAAAAGAGGACTGCTGTCTCTATCAGGCCTGTGTAAAAACATGTGGTGAAGTGTGCTCTGCCTGGAGGAAGCATCAACACTAATATTTTATCTATAGGGATGATTTCTTTGACAAACTACTTACATTAATGTTTTAATGGCGTTTGAGTGAGGCACTTGTGTGGTTAGACAAATATGGAGAGCTAAAGGAACGCAGCATGTTTTCTGTCCTGGTGCCTTAATCTACATGTGATTCTTAGTGCAACACGTTTAGGCTTCATGATTTTGACCATAGATAGACATTACATAGACTTTTCACTGATCTTCATTGCCTTAAGGGGACCAACGTGTCACTGCACTTCTCTCTGTCCTCTTGAGTCCTTTTCTTCACCTAAACATCAACATCAGATTGTTTAAACATTCCTTTCCTAAAATCATCCATCAACAGGCCAGGATCACCCAGCCAGTCCATCCCACAAGGCCCCTAAACCATCTAACAGACTTCTTCCACTTAGTGACAAATAACTCGTGTTTTGTTTTGGGTTTTTTTTAACTTTTCTATCTTTTCCAGTGTGCCAAAGAGTCCCACATCCATGCACTCGGCTATATTCAGAAACCAAAAGTGTGCCAGTTTGGGAGGGAGAAGTCTGTCATTACCTGTAAGTTACATACAGATACTATAGCCTTTACGCGGCCTCGGAACTGATTAAAAAGACACATGTTGAATTTGGAGCAATGCACTAAGGGTATTCTGTTTTCTGCAGATACAAGCGAACGTATAAGGTTCAGCAGGATGTGTGCTACAGGGAGATTTGTGAACCATCAATACCAAAGAAAAGTCAGAGTAAGAGCTTTTTCTTATGCAATTTTTCTATTATTTATACTCACTGATGTGTTTTACCTTACATTTTACAGATAGAAGAACAAACAGGCAACAATAAAGGTTTGTATTACAATATTTTTATTTAGACGTAACAAAATACTTGTATTTAATTGGTAGTAATATCATCATAACAATAGCGGTAGTAGTAAGTTCTGGGGTTTTGTTAATGTTACTGGTATGAGCATCAGTCATATTATCTGAAATAGAAATAAAAGTTGTACAGTTAATTAAATTACTTCTACATTTCTTCTTCCGAGCAAAAATTCAATGTATGTCTTCAAGCTGCTGACTGAAATATATATCTATATATTTTAACTCTTTCTACAGAGCACTCAGATTCTGACTGAAGCACTGACGTCACTGTCATGTGAAAACCTCCAAACTTCAATTTTGTTGTTTATAATCTTGTACTTGAAGTGACTGATTATGGATGTTTTTGTGCTGTCGACCCCAGTGTAAAGTCTTTTATCTCAAAAACAGACAAGTGCATTTGATCCCTAAAGTTAACATTGCGTGTGATGTAGATCGATTGATAATTACAAACGTTTGCAGTGCCTAATAGAAAGTAGACCATATTACCTCATGTCACATGTCAGTGCTGACACAGGAGAAGGTTTGTCCCTCAGGGAAGTGCGCCCCACCGCTGTATTGATCAAAACAAAACATCTTATTTTGAAATCTGGTTGTTCTCGACACTAATGCACAGTGGTGTTTTTGTAAAAAATATCTCACTTTTTGTCTTAGCAGGCTTTTCTGCTTGCTACTCTGTAAATAGTGTTAATAGGCTGTTTTGTAGGTGATTATTTTATTAATAAAAATCTTAAAATGTTTTCTTTGAGTCTTATTATTCATCTGCTAGTGTTTGATGTAAGAAATACTAGATGCTTCAGCGATCAATAGCAAGACAAGGAGAAAATGAGCATCACTCAATAAAGTTAAACCATGGAAACCGGTTTGACCCAAAGGAGTTGTCTCAGGTCTAATCTAAGACTGAAACAAGAAGAAACCAGAACTGAGACAGGACTAGACAAGGACAAAGTATTTCTGCAGTCAAGCTAAAATAACAAAGAACAACGATTCTATGGAACATTTCAGTTCTTACAGGCCAGCCTATTGGACTAAAATATTCTCCTGCAGGTCTATATCGTTCATTGTAAAAAAGTCTACTTCGCATACAAGATTTAAATAGGGCAGGGCAGAGGGCCACAACCTTGCATTTCACTTGTGGCACATGATTGAAGACCGCTGACCGGAGTGACCCCGGAGACCACCAAGCATACAAAATGAGCCGCATTCAAAATCAAGGCTGCCCAAAACGCATCCATCAACAGTTGTTTATTAACTTGCCTCACATATCACATTTTCAGTACGTTTATTGCAGTATTTTTTTTCAAAGATCAAAATTGTAATTTTCCTAAACTCCAGGATGTGTTTATTGACGCACAGAATGTCACACCTTTACGTGCTACGTGCATGTTCCTCTGTCAGCACGCAATCAGCCGGATATTGATAACCAAACGTTTTAAGAATGATCAGAGGTTGCGATTTTAATACTACCTCAAATGCACAGTCTACTTCTTTATGGCTAAAATTGCTGGTTTATCTTGGTTGAGTGCGGTTGGCTCATAATTCCCTACAGCCCTTGAAAGCCGTCCTCTTGTGCAGGCGGAGGAGTGTGCGCCCTCTCTGCCCCCGCCTTTCTCTCTCTCCGAGTGAAAACTGAGGAAAACCAACGGGGACGGGACCATGGAGGAACAAGTCTGGATGTATTAGCGACTTTTTATACGCCATTGCACTTATCATATTCATATTTGAGCGCGAATAAACCGTGTCGCACACATGTGACCAAATACTGCTGGTTGGGGACTCGCCGTAAGCGTTTTGGTGCGCGTAAAAGCTTGGAGTGGAACTTAGCAAAGGAAAGTTAGCTTCTTGATGCTAACAAACTTAGCCTGCGTCTGCTAAAACGAGGGAGACGGGACAAAAAAAACACACAACACATTTGGGACAAGGACTGTGAGTTTGAAACGCTGGAGCTAAACTAAGTAGTTATGTTGCTTCGAAGGATTAACTTTCGATACGGATGAGAAGAACGTGTTTGGCACAGGAGGAGGAACACCGAGTGCGCGGCGGCGGAGGATCGGTGCCATGTCGGGCTCAGTGTCCCGGGGCTGGCCGCTGTCGGTGCCCTGCAAACTGGGGGGCTGTTGCCTGCTCCTGCTGCTGCTGGAGGGGGCCGGGTGTCTGGCGAGTCCGAGCAGCCCTTCAGGCGTCAACAACAACAACAACCAGCCCAGTGTCAACATTTACATGAGCGTGGAGGAGGTCAAGAAGCTCCTGGGTAAGGATAGAAAGACACTGCAGAGGTTGGGAAAGTTTGCCAAGTGTTTTAAATTGTTGTTAATGGATTGGGAAGTGTCGATGTAGTCTGAATTGCAACTCATAGCATTAGTATTGAGGAGTGTTGTTGTGATTT
The DNA here is from genome assembly GCA_019453435.1 of Rhinogobius similis. Lineage (NCBI taxonomy): Eukaryota > Metazoa > Chordata > Actinopteri > Gobiiformes > Gobiidae > Rhinogobius > Rhinogobius similis. The sequence goes on from CM033625.1 coordinate 25,204,704, forward strand.
TGGGCATTATAAAAATAAATTGATTTGATTTGATTTGATTTGAGTGTTTAAAAAGCATATGGCAGCTTTGAAGGTTTTTGTAATGATTACTTCGATATTTGAACATTACCTGTGTTAAATATTCATTATAGTTTTATATCGGCTAAGTGGCTCATTATCAATTTCTGGAGGAAAAAAATCGAAAAAGAATAGCTGAAAATCACAATTCTAAAGCACAATCCCTCATCTATGTCATCAATAAGCGACATTCATCAATAATGCAGGGCCAAATTACACAATTGACACTGTGTTTTCAGTTTAATCACCAGTATCAAAGTAAAGATGTTATTTGGTATTATTATTTGTCAAATCACAACTATTGTGTAATTAACATGGATTTTGACTCTTGTTTACAGTATAGTTGCTAGGTAACAGTTGTGTAATTACCTCTACCTATGTTATATTTACTGCCCATGTTCAACCAGGAAGTACAATTAGAAATGTCACTGAAATGGTCCAACTGGGGAAATTAGGTAAAACTTTGAGTAAAATCTTAAATAGGCCTATATTCATGTCATTACATTTTAGTGAAGTGTGTAGTGTATCCTATCATATGCACTTTAAGTAAAATTACAGTTTCAAATGACATAATATTATTCCATGTTGTATCATGTATCCTAAACATTCTGTAGCCTAGTAAGCAAACTTACTGCAGGGGGACGATCAAATGTCTATATGTGAAAAGGGGAAGGGACAGATTTAGAGTAACTCCATGTCCTAAAATATAATATGGTCCAGTACATAGTCCATAGTCCATAGAAATAAGAGGGAAACAAGTTTTATTACATTATTTTTTCTATCACTAAATTGTCATCATGTTCAAAGTAAGGGCTTAGCTTGTATATTAAATTAGTTACATACATACATGAACACAGTTTTTTGTCAAATAAAAGGCTAGCAAATTTGGTCCCTATAACTTGACCCTAACAGTACCATTGTCCAGTTTGTGTCACTCACTGCTGTGAAGCTGGAATGCTTTGGGAAAATAGTTTTGAGTGTGAGTGGTTTGAAATGGGAATATGAATTCATTTTGCAAAGTATATCACGTATCTATGTCTTGAAGATGGTAATTTTGAGAAGCTGATGTTCACCTTTAACTGTGTCAAGAATTTCAGTAGTATCTACATTAAATATACAGAGGCCCCTTGAATGCATCTAAACTGACGTTATTCCTACACACACTCACAATGCAAGAAAAGACAGTTTATCTTTCTGTGTATGATGACCTTTAAAACTGTATCATCAAGGTAAATTCAACCAAACTCTTAAAGTGAGAAATATACTGATACAATTCATAACTCTTGTCAAGAAGCTAATCTTCAGTTAAATGAGATAAAACTGTTTACTTCTAATTGCTTATTGTATTAGCTGGATGTAGTTGTGCTTTTGTAGGTCTAAAATTAGCTCCAGTGTTAATGCACCAGGCCAGTTTTAGACACGTCCTTGGCAGTGTCTTCTGGACAGTGGTGGATATTCAACTTCGGTGTTATGTGTGGAAAGTTTAGGACCACATCACTCGCTGATGTGCCACCAGCAGTGATGAGGAGGAAGTGACCTACCCAAGCGTTTAACCGCCTAAAAAGGCTTCAAGCAGAACGTTTCAAGCTGTCTGGTGTCAGTAATAGGCCAAGGACAAAATGCTTATTTTTGTGACGAGGCATATTACTTTGTATTTTAGAGTAATCTTGGTCGTTTTGGCCCAAATTTGGCATTCTTTCCTTGCTTTGCTTTCCTTCCTTTTTTGACAGGGGTTACAAACAGGTCATCTATTATTTTTTATACCAGATACTTTTGTTGTTGCGACCCACATGATTGTGACTTGAGTTGGCAAAGTGGGTGAAGAAATGTTTTTGCTCAGAGTCGGGACACTATATGCACTGTGGAGGTTTGAACTGGCGACCCACTGTTAGTGGCAAATGCAATCACTAAACCACTGCTACGTATGTAGCCTATGTACTAACGTTACATTAACAGTCAAGATTACTTTTACCTTTGTTGGACATGAGGATTTTGTAGCATTCATTCCTGAATAAACAGGAAAAGAGAGACTTTGCACATCATCGTAGAGAGAGGTCCATGCGGCCAATGAGAGCAACCGGGGAAACTTAAAACAAGAAAACATCTCACATACTGTCAATCCTTGCCAACATAATTTATTGACAGCAGCGCAACGCTTCAGCCATGTAGCCTTCCTTTATTTGTAAGGCTTGACAATATTTTGAACATTTTCTTGTTTTAATTGGCATTTATCCCTGAACTAAATTAATAGGTATTGGATCTACATTTTCTTCATTGCTGGATAGCCTTGGCTTTTCTCAAATGTTTAGGCTTCTGGACATATATGTCCTTTGGATACTTTGCCAAAATAGGTCAACCCATTTACTAATTAATATAAACAGATTTAATATACAGTCATTTCTGTGATCACTCTGCAGTCTCTTAAAAGCAGGCGGTGCTATAGGACATAATGACATTGAACGCAGAGGAAGCCTGAGCTGCACTTTCCCTTTGACTGATGAGGGCCACAAATAAAAAAGCTTGTGATCAGCGTTTTGGAGCAGGTCTGCATCAGTATTCACTGCACACCCTGTGCTCAACGGAGAGTTTTTGGGAACACTCCACCTGTGCTGCTGCTGTGTGCTTTGCCAGACCCTTGACTGAAATACAAATTAGTATAACAGAGAGGGTGGAAGATTTTTGAGAGAATAGTTTTTAACCTAATCATCTTTGTGCTAAAAGCAATCGTAATAAAAGCCACTGGCAAGATGACTAAAACCATATGGACTTTTGCCAATTCAATCTACAGCAAGCGTCCTGCTAATGGAGATTTAGAACCTAGATCACTTATGGGGAAAGTATATAGTGTGCAAAAATACGTACGTTTACATAATATGTTGCTGAATTGAAGTCACTATTGTACAGAACACAACAGAAAATAAGCGTGAAGCAATACTGAACCACATTTGAAAGCAATGGTTATACGTTTGTTCAGTGTACCACATTTTGAATCCATTTGAGTAAAGGATGATGATTGCAAACTGATGGCCCATGTGTACATTTACTTTGACCCTATAATAATTTTGTCAACAACATGGATGGGCATTTTGTTATTGATAATTTTTGAGTATTTTTGTTGTTGTTTTATAGGTTGATAATCAATTCACCTTGTCCATATGGTGACATGGTTGGCTTTACTTTTTGAGTCTATAAAACATTTGACTTTCTTCCTTCTATGATTGTTATGGTGTTCAAATATGTTCCTACTTTTGGTTTGTCCTGATTTCTCTTCATCTCTCTACATGCTCCAGACTGGGCCTCTTTTTGTGGTTTGCCCCAAAATCTTGTCCCGCTGAATAAGGTTCTCTCAAAAATGTCTGACTGTCTGATCGGACCTGAAGTATGCAGTGATGAAGCACAACGTCGAGCTGCTAAAACTCTTTTTCAACATGTGCCAATTTGGTACCCACCCATAGACATGCAGTATACATTAAATGCTAACCATTTCCTGCGACAGGGAAAAACAGCAGCCACCAAATGTACAGCCTTGATGCCTGTGTTTTGTCATCACAAAGAGGGTGGAGAGGGATCCAAAAAGGATGTAAGGGAATAATGAAGGAAATTATCATAAAACAAATTCATCTTGTCAGTCAGATAATGGTCTAGTGGATTAAGCATTTACCCCTGTACTTGCAGTCCACACCCAATAATGCGGCTTGTTAAAACAGGAAGGAAATCATAATTATAATTGAAATCACAATTAATTTGAATATTACTTTTTTGTTAGAATTATTCTGTAGAGAAAGTATAGACCAAATATATTGTATTATTAATGTTTTAGAAAAATGCCCTCACTCCCGGTTTTGAGTGACCAAAGGAGTGCACTCATAACTGAACAGAAGGCAATTTATTGTATTTTTTGATTACAACATTTTTGTGATTGAATAGAGTAAAAATTGAAATCACAATTATATTACATATCATATGTGAAATTGTACAGCCCTAGCTCTAAAAAAATAAACAACCATGCACATTTATTACATGCATGAAGATGTTATTGCTTTGCCTGGATTGCACCACAGGATGGCATAAAACATATCTATCTCCATGGAGACATGCAATTGACACCACTAGGGCAAGACAAGCTGTGGGTTGGATCTGTGGAGAGGTTTATACCTGAATATTCCAAGCAAAACAATAGCATCTCCTGGGAGGCGAGCAGGTAGCTGACCCAAACGAGAAAAGTTACACTGGTCCGCTTAAGTAATCGGATAAGAACGGAACATTATTTATGACCAAATGCAAGTATGTTTTGGTGTGCATTTTATTTGATATAGAATTCTGTATTCATTTAGTAATGCAGATAGCTGAAATAAATATTGACACAAGACGCCTTTTTAGGAAAGGAAAAATGTGAGTTAGAAAGTTTTGTATTTAAAATCCTAAAAGCACACTAATACATGGAGGTTTTGATTGCGGATGTTTAGTCTGATTACTGTCCTGCTGCAGTCGGCACTGAGTGTTAGTGAAAGCCTCTACACCTGGTCCATGTTAAATTGTCAATTGGAATTAATGAGCAGGTTGCAAACATCTGAGCCTCTGTCATCTGAGTCAACGCCGCTATTTGGTAACGTCATCATTTCCCTCTGTCCTGTGTAATTTTAGTCTAACCTGACTGAATGACTGCTAGTTCGATTCCTGGAGGCCTTTGTGGGATTTCTCTGGGTTTAGCCCTCTGCTTTTCTTGCCTGAACAGCCAGTCCCTCCTACATTCTATTTGAATGCAGAAGGGTCTCGAATCGGGCCATAAAGGGCATCAAAAAATCCGATGGTCCAAATGTGCAGAAATCTGATTGGCTTCTCAATCCCTCATGTAATCCTTCTCCACTTTTTTCATTGTAAACCAAGCACCATGTTTGTTTTGACACAAACAAACCATGCATTTCTCTGATTGGTTACTCTGCCTGTCAAGTACACCTATTTAAAATGGGGTATTATTGTGTTTATATTAGTATTGTGTAAACGTGTGGCATTGGCTGGTCAGGGATTTCCTTATCAACTGCACTTTTTGTGTGGATTAAGCAGTTTTGGGTTAACCAATCTCAACAATTAAATGTTTGTAGTAGTGTAAATAACAACACCAAGCAGGCTTTATACATAAGGATACACAATATTTGTAATTCAGCAGATGACATTGTTTTACGAAAAAAGGAAGAAATCAAGTGATAGTGCATTGAAAAACCTCCCTGTTCTGTTAACATGCTTTAGATGGTATGAAACCAGCTTATCCAAGTTTCCATATTGGGCTTGTACTAATTCAGCTTTCCTTGTATTTCCATTCACTTACACATGTCTCAGATCTTCAAACAGACACTCATCTTTTAGAATTCCCCCTTTTCCCCTGAGCTGAAGACAGAGAGCGCAGCGTCACGGTTGAGTTGCGACTTAACTTTAGCGTTCATTGGTCTTTGATGAAACACAGGCTGTAGCTCTGATTGTTTCTGCATATGACTAATGTATTCAGGGCCGTGCTGTGTTGTCCATCTCGAAACCTCTCCACATTCCCACTTGCATTCCTGCCTCGACTCCTATATCCGCTCAATTGTGTTCGAGACGCTCTAAATTAGATTAGCGAGGCTATCATGGAGCAGTTATGCTGTGCTTGTGATAGAGAGAATGGGGAAAAATGTATATGCTCCTGGCGTTGTTTGGGAGTTAATCAAGGGTTGTCATAAGAGAGTATTAGTGTAGTAACAAGGCCCTGGAGCTAAACTCTCTTGTTGGAAACTTCAGATTTTATTCACAGTGCTCTGAAACTCTTATGAATCGGAGCGTCCCTCTCTTTTACATTCCCTTGTAATAATGATGTCCCTTTACTTTTCCATATAAGACCATAATTGGTTAAATTACTCTTAAAAGATTTTTCCCATTGGTGGAATGTCAAATACTCCTGGGGCCAGATTTGGCCCAGTTTGTGGTCCACTGTATTATATGGATAATGTTCTGTTAGGTTCTGTTGTTTGTGTATCGGACCCCCTTGGGTATTCCACACATCTCAAGGGGTATTCCAGCAATAAATTTCAAATAACTTGTGACAGAATATAGAATACCTGAAATATTTTTTTTAATATTCTGTTACATGGTTTAATAGGGCTGGGTACTGTTAAATTTTCTTCTGGTACAAGTACTTTAATACTACCTACGTTTCGATACCAGTTCCTGATATGGCTCCTTTTTTCGGTTAAGGGTCTTTACTACTAAATATTTTTAGTATCTCCCATAACCAAGTTACTATGTTATTAACAAATCAAAAACACACTTCGAGTTGCGGCCGTCTTATCTTATTTCATTTGCGCTGCGCACCTTGTCAACTCCTGCAGTCCATGTTCTCCTTCTCACTAAATGTGCCCACCTATCAAATGCACTGTAATCTAGTAATTTCTTATGATTATGATCATGATTAAATGCTTCGAGTCCCTTTGATAGAAGCATAGACCGTACATATCAGTGGACTATGGGAATGTGACGTCATCCATAGCGTTTGGCTCCAGCCAAATGAAGCCAATTGCGGCTAGCAGTTATAGCGGCTAAAGTGGAGCCAGACTCCATATTTGGAAATCCGAGTGCGTATCGTGGCAACCACATGGATTAATCAGGAGCGAGGTTGTTAACGGTTTCCGCCCATCGGCGTGAGGAGACGGCGGCAACGTGCGCCGCTAGCTGTCAATCAAATGGATGTATCCATGGATACTTCCTATTTGGAACGCGGCGACTAGCGGGCTGAGGCAGTCCAGTGATATGTACGGTCTATGGATAGAAGGCACCGCAAGCTCCATCTTTTTTTTCCTTCCGCAAACTTCATTTAACTTTCACTTTCATGTACAGAGAGACACATGTTAATTAAGTTACTATTACAGCTATATAATTTATTACAGCCTAATTAATTAGGCAATAATAGATAATAATTAATGGAAGGGTTTGAAAACTAGGACAAAAACTGTATACACATTTAAAACCAAGCCACTGACTTACGGCGTCAACTTTCACTTAGTGCATCGCTTAGCGTCTTCTAGGAAATATCAGGAAAGTGGAGGATTGTGATGGATGTGATTGTGAACCCTTTGCATTCAAATTCTGTGCATGATTCGACGCACAAGTTTATGCCATGCACGAGAAGGTGCTTGATGAGATTGCTTGTGTTGCCATCTTTATTGACAAAAAGCTTGTCACAAACGTTGCGCCTAGCCTTCTTGCCATTTATTTTAACAAAATGCAACCGAACCTTTGATTTCTTCTGCATTTTCTTAGAGTAGAAAGACGGTGTGATAGCTTTGTTAAGTTAATCGATTAGCCGATTAACCGTGACTAACACTTAACCAAGTGAAGAGCTCCTGCCCAGTTAACTAGCACGTTTCATTTTCTGCCGTTTACTATATCGTAATACACAATTGCACCACCAGAGGGCGCCCAAGAGAGCAGTTCATACGATGGTAATGCATCTGAGTGAAAACAAGTGCACTGACAACTTCAAAATAGTGGGTTCATCCCATAAAGGCGGGGCAAACCTGAGATAACCTGTGTTAACGCAACCGGATAGCCGATTATTGACCACAAAGGGCTCCAACAATAGGTTAAAGAAAAAATTGAAAACGTGCATCCCTACCCAAAAATATATGCTAAATGTGTATTTTAGGCACATGGATTTAGTCAGTTCCAACACTACCTTCAAGAGTGTATGTAGTAAGTGACATATGCAAGGTTTTCCCAGTGATAAACTCTGCTCCTACCTAGTATCTATGCTTCTGAAGACATTTACAAAGTTCTTATAGTCTTTGTTGTGTTTCCAGTAGCGTTCTTCTCATCTGAAGCACAAGAGAGAGGCCGGCAGGTCTTTGTGTGTCTTCTGAGCAGACTTGCTGAGCAGTGATTGACAGCCGCATTTTGTTCCTTCAGGAGCTGAGCTGGAAAAGAGAAGCACCACTAATTTTTTAACATTTTAAGTCCACTGGGCAGGAGCAACAAAATAGCAAGAAACCATGGTTAAGCTTAGACTTGTTAAGTCCTCATTAAACATTTTGGTTTAGTCCTGGTTTGTTCCTACTGGAGGTTTAGTCCTGATTTTCTGCAGTTGTAGTCCTGCTTTAGATCTTGTTTATTGCAGATTTTGTCCTCATATTTTTAATACTGTTCTTAATTTAGAGTAAATTCTTTTCAGTGTTCACACCCAAATAAACAGAGACATGGAACCTCAAAATCAGATGACATTTTAGACCGTATTTGAAATGGCATCTGTTACTGTGTTTTGCTCGATGAGATGCTTGGACTATGATGTCATGCTGAGACACAGTTGGGCACTAAACTTGGAAACCTGATACACAACAGCCCCCTTTACACATTTTACACATTTACTTTCAGAAATACACTTTGCTAACCTCAAACTAGCAGTAATATTTGCCTTTCCGAGCTCGTAAAACCACGTCCACGTTCAAATATATCCAAAGGTGTGACAAGGTTTAAATGACCTCTTAGTTGCCTCATCATGAAATCCACCACTACAAACAGATAAGCATTTTAAAATCATATTTGCGGAGTAAACACACGCCGGCGCCTTCTGAGCACTAAATAACCATCAATGGAGAGTCTATTATGGGATGTGCCTTCGGGCCTCTCGGGGGATAAAGGACGTTTTCTGATGCTCGATGGCTTTGAAGTGAATGAAAGAACCACAAAGATTGTAACTTTAAAAGATCCACTAGTGTTTTTTTTTTCTTGGTGTCATGGTTCAAAGCACCTCTCCCTCACCGCAGCAACATCACCAATGTAGAGCTGCAGCTAACAATTATTTTAGTTGTCGTCTAGTCACATTTTAACCAAGTAAAGTATGCGGATATGTAACTTATGGCTTCAAGGTAGAGAATACTTACAATTGAAGTGTATTTCGGCATGAAAATAGGACATTTTTTCTTTGTATTTTGACTTTTTCATTTGATAATGTCATGTTGCTTGTTAGAAAAGGTCTTTTGGCATGTGTTTTAGACTGTATCATGTTTGCGATTATCAAACTACTATTGCCTTTCATTTAATAGGTGGCAAGATGATTATTGCGATTCATCTTTGCAGCCCTACACCAGCGTTACGTGTTCTTGTTCTCATATTGAAAATCACCATTTACTTGCATTTTTTATTCAATGAAAAGAAAAGGCATGAATTTATGGTTACACCAAATATAACAATGTATGGCGGTAGTTTTGCGCCTTGAACTCAGCTAATCTTTTAATTGATTCAACAACAAATGAACACCAGATTAAATGACAATACAGACCATAATGACATCTTATATCCTGATTTGTACGAATAAAAAATGTAATGTATTGAAAATATGGTAGGAGAGCATGTGAGAGTGACTGTAAAAATGAAAAGCCCTTTATAAATGCAGCTCAGTGAGGGAGTTTTGGAGGTTCAGAGCTTTCACATGATCAATGGCCTGTCCTTATACAGAGTAAGACCTATGTGTCCTCTATCAGCAGGTTAAGACTACATACAGTTCTTTTAAAAGTACCATCTTATATGTGCTCCTTTTAAAAGCTGCTGGACTAAGGACCAAACCAGGTGTGACAGAAGGACAAAGACGCTGTGAAAATCTGGCCACTTGAACCACTGGAAAACCAGGGCTCAACACCAGAACAGACCTTCATGAATTGAGGACTGCAGCAGGTTCTGGCTCAGATCCTGTTTTCAGGCTCTGACCATGTGGGAGAGAGTCTGTCAGAGGAAATGGACACAGGACATTAGAGGCTGGAGAGGGTCAGTCTGACATGTGACATAGACCATGATCACACACAGAGTGAAGGTCACAGATGATCCTCTAGCTTTCCGTTTACTGTTGTTTACCAGTTCTTAACTAGTGTCACTTATGGGCATTTTTTTAAACTGCAAATAGTTAATACAGACGCAATGGTGTTAGTTCTTTTCTTTATGCCACATGAATTTTACTGGCTTTCTTTTTTATGTGACTGGATATGATTAAATTAAAGAAACAGTCCCAAAAGTAATTTAGCTATGTCTCAAAAGTTGAACATAAATCCATGACTTATGGTCTGGCTCCACAGTGGGATGTTCAGTTATTTCCTGCCAAATACGTAAAGTGTGGTTGTTTCAGAATGGTGCATACTGTTCATTTCTTCTTTTTTCTTCACACAATAAAGATATGACAAAAGATATTTCAGATTTTTCAACATTAAAGCTAGGTGAGGCTTGAAGGCATTCATTTGTTTACAAGCTGAAATTAGCCAGCCCATCTTGCTAGTGAGGTTAGTAAGAAAATTGCAATTGAGCTCAGTAGCTTAACATTTTATGAATAAATGAATCTTTATTTGCACTTTTATTTGTAATTCCTTACTGGCATTTGTCAGTAAAGTGGTGACTTTATTCTGTAAAAATAAAAAGCTGTGATAACGGTTAAATTTCCTCATTGTGAAATTAAGTCCACTCATTACTTTTGGAGGTCTGTTTCCTGGAAGAAGAACACATAATTTCTGTGTGCGCTTGCAGCCTGTTATTTGTCTGTCTACACCTGATTCAGCACGGTTCTCACCTTGGACAAACTGTATTACTGCCTTCAACTATCACCCATAATTACGCACTACCACACTTAAGACCTCCTAGATAACTCGCCTCTCCCTCATTATAGTCCTTATTTAGGAAAGGGGCGCACCTATATCCACAGTAATGGCTGTAATTGTTCTGTGCATTCTTGTTGTATTTGATGCTTATGTTATTTTGTCAAACTACGATACTGAGTTTAAGATTATTTACCTCTGTCATAAGTTTTCTTAATTTAGCTTTACTGTCATGTTCACTATTTACCAGACAGCAACTTAAGTTAACTTGTCGATAAAGAATTAAATCTCTTTATTGACAAAGTAGTTGATGTTATGCTACTTACACTTGCTTTGCCTTTTTGTTTTGTTGTGTTTTATGCTGAAAATGCAGTAAATGCGTGTGTGGCAGATGCTGTGACCCTGTTGGCTTTTGTCACACTTACACTTGTGATACCAGTGGCTTGTTTTCATTGACCGTTTAGTAATATTTGACAGTGACAGTAAAAGTATGGTATACATTTTTAAAATGTGATGTTTTTCTCTCAGAATAATGAAAACTCACTAACATCTTGCCTCCATACGGACGACCTTGTTGAGCCAGTTACCTCCTGCTCCTCTTGTGGTTTAAAACACTCTGCTCTCCTCCTTCCTGTGTCTCTGGGGCAGTGTTTATCAGTGGCCCGCTCAGGAGTGCACCCGTAGGGAACCAGTGTAACCACTCCGACCACAACTGGACCTTTGTAGTCTCTGTCCATGGACGTGCCACCTGGCCATTGCCACCTTTTGTTCCCCTCTTCCCCTCACTCTGCAACACGATCCCCCACCCTCCAGACACTGCAGACGCCATAGAGTATTTCAGCTAAGAGGGGCTTGATTTTGGGCTGATAAGTGATGGCAAATGATGAAAATTGTCCTGGGAATGAATGACTTGTAGTAGTCAAGTGGAAGGACCGTAAAAAGCAATCATTAATTTCAGTGATATTGTGACTCAACATTTTCTTAAATGTAACTGTGTTCCATCACTTAAATTGGTCACTATATATTGGCAGGTGCTTACCTAATACCTAATGCAGAGCAGTAAAACTTGGTATTCAGATGATAATCAAAAGACAAACTGTTTGTATACTCATGGTAACATGGCACATTCAATTAGCAAAACATACAAACATACTGTTACGACCTGCTCAGCTAAGGAGCAATGGAAGTAACAAAAAGTCAAATTTTAAATGATAACTAAAATTTGTAATCTGTTGATTTATTACTAAGTGCCCCTAAACCTGATTCCAACTAATTACAAACTACTAAACAACATACAGTTTGTAATGATAATAACTGATAAGTGTCTCAACAAAAATATACAAAAGTCACAGCTAGCAGTAACTAAACAGAAAAGAGACTCATCACAGGTGGCAAGCTGATTATGACCTGATTCAGGTGGAGCAGGAGTGATTTCTGTCCAATCCTGGAGTGAACTGCATTGGCTGGTAATCAGCTAACCAGGATCTGGGGCTCACCAACATTATTAACATGCAACACACACAAGACAGAAGCAGGTGATGCAATAAGTGCGAGGGACGCAGCCCTGAAAGGAAAACTAGTATTCATCAGCCTGTTCAAAATTACACTTACTGAGTACATCCAGCCACTAGATGGCAACTAGCGCTTACAAAATATAGTTATGTTAGCTCTCAACAGACGCTATGATGCAGTTAGCAAGAGCAGTGAATGTGTTTAGACGGTCGAAATGCTTAGAACGAATCTGGCACTGATTCAAGGACATAAAACATCAAAATATTCTCGGATAAATGACGTATGAAATCTGAAAATACGACTCGGATCGTAGAAGTTTAGCAGGAAGTGGAGGAGGATTTCTAAATGAACTTTCCTCAAAATGGCGTGAATGCAGCTAAATGCTTCTCCGTTGATGACGGAACATTGTTAGAACATGGTTAAAAGCTCAAAAAGTCACAATAAGCTACCAAAAAAAAAACAAAAAACGTGAAAACAAGAAAAGTGACGTCAAGACACATTTTCCCTGGAACAGACTGACAGAAGCGAGGTTGCTAATCTATATACTCTATTTTCAATCTTGAAGAACATGAACTTTCTAGCCCAAGCCGCTTTCATGTTCCATGCCTTTACAAAGCAATATATAGTGTGTCTGGATTTACCAAAAGTTTCTTGTGTCTGCATGTCCCGTCTCTGCTGACAGAGCATGTCAGACGCCTCTTGTCTAAACATAGTCGCACATGTGAGTGTCGAGATGGAGGAGCTTTTGTGTTTAGGCTAATGCAGGACAAATGACTCTTCACTGTCTCCTACACTTCTTGTGTCTTGACTCCCCTCCCTCTGTTTAATGATTCGTTAACTACCCAGGGAAATGAAAGCTCAAACAGGAAACAGTTCTGCCAGCATTATCAGGCTGGCACTGCATTACGCTGCTGCTTTGCTGTTTCTCCTTCTGTAGTGTGTCGCCTATGCTGGAGCTCCTCTTAGAGCCAGCATACAGGAAAGAGGAATTCTGTTTATGGTCTGTCTGTAGCTGCTGCAGGGTAATACAGTAGAGTGAGTCAGAGCATGGAACTAAACCAGATCTAAGCCAGGTCTAACTCATACGACTCCCTTCAAAGTACACACACATGACATCCGTGCATGATAAAGATGACACAAATCAATTCTGCATCTAAAAATGTAGGTTTGAAGTTAAAATGTGTTTTTTCTTTTATCATAGGATGGGGGTGTTTCTCTCAATATAGGGCTAAATGATATGAGAAAAAGATGGTAACAGTATTATTGCAATATTCTAGAATACTTTTTTTTTAGTTAATAAGTTCTGTAGAATTAAATACTTGCCATACTTACAGAGAGACAGCTATTGTTGGTACCAGTTCTGTAAATGTGTGCCTCCACACGGATCAAAACACCCCAAGCTACTGTAATAGATATATCAGGCTCGCTGTGGAGCTGCTGCAAAAGGACACCAAATCAGAAGAAGAGATTGCATGCACAGAGAAAAATGTAAACAAAAACAAAAAGATTCTTAATATACTGCATGGATGTAAAATTTTTTGAAAAGACGGGGAGATCTTGCGTCTAAACACAGACACTTAATGGAGTCTAACTTCATTCAGAAATGTATTTTCTCTGTAACCATATTATGTTGTGTACAACTGTGAAGTTTTTAAACTGCTTCATAAATGAAGTTGGTATGGTATGGTATCACCTGTGGCTGGTGGTGCAATGGAGGAGACAAGATTATGCAGTAAACTCATATAAAGGTCAGTGAATTATGCAGAATATGCAATACTCTGCTGTGATGTCATCTAAAAAAATAGGCACTGGCGCCATGGTTAGCGCTTCAACCTCACAACAAGGAAGCCTTTCTGTGTGGAGTTTGCATGCTCTTCCTGTGTCTGTGTAGGTTTGCCACCATTCAACGTTAAGTAGATCCACTCAAATCGAAACGTTATCTCATTAAATGCAGTTTTGGAGGAGGCATGCAGTCCCTTTTTCAACCTTGGTTCCTAGGCCACTTGTTAGCCTGAGGAATTCCCTGTCCACCTCCACGCTGTCAGACCAGTGCTCAGCTTCCTGTTTAGTAACCGTGGTAAAAATGTGGGAGGCAGAAGCATGAGCATGGGCCTTCAAACAGAAGCAGTATTTGCAGTCTTTTGTTTACATTTTATTTGGCTTGCATATAGTATACCAAATATGTAATTGATCCAGCAGTCCTATACTTCAGATTGAGCAACAGTAGTTCAGTTGATGACTCAGTCCCTCAAATGCTGCTGTTGCTGGGTTTTTGGGCCCAACAGTTCATATATAGTTTTTGTATGGCTTCATTTAGCAGTGTATTTTTAGCATTGATTGCATATTGACAAGTTATACTATTTTACCACCAAATCCATGAGTTAAAGATTAGTACATAAAATTGTAGTGTAACTGTTTGGAAAGTGGATTTTGAATTCCTCAACTTTAAACTTTTTTTTTTAAATAGCTTATACCTCATCTTAAACAATGATGTGTATAAAATATCTCGATACTCTTCTGCCTATTGTTGGCCCTTTTTTCGTCTTGATCTGATTTTGGACTTCTTTATATTTGAATGGCTCATAAGATTCAAAATGTAAGTTCACTTCAGTTTACTACATGAAGTTATTTCAAACAAGGGTCAGGTTGATGTCTGTGTTCCCCATCAACAGCCTCAGCTTTGTCCTGCTGTAGCTGTGACTCTTTCTGGTGTCAAGCTGGCAGTGACTTGGACTGTTTTTAATTGAAGATGTGAGAGAGGTGTATAGGACGGCCCGGGGGCACAGAGGGGTGCAGAGTACAAGGGTGGGAAGGGGGCCTGGGCACATTCCTCCACAGTCTTTAAACTAGATCCTCTCAGACTGATAGACGGACCCACTCTGCCACCGAGACGCTTTCAACCTCTGATAACACTGCCCCAGGCCACGGCTGGGGATTTCAGCAATATACTCAGATTACAGCATGAATTTTAATGAAACCAACTCACATTTTAGGGTCAGAGAGAGAGACTGGTGTGCAGACGTGGGTGAGACATGGCAAAATTGTACTCAAATACAACTGTAATTTCAAAACAGAAAAAGGTTTGTGGGGGATATAACAATTTGGATTTATCTTCTATATGTTCTGTATGTAATTAGACATGTTTTTAATGTGCAAAATTCAGAGAGTATGGTAACAATAAAGTCTACAAAAAAGTTACATCTCTCCAAAAGTAACTCTATTAGTAACTTATTATTTATGTTTAGATTGATAAAAGTGACCAATAACCAGATAAAGTAACTATTAAATTACAAACAAATCTCCAATAAAACACCCATAGATGCTTGTTCAAATAACATTATTTGGCCTGCAAAACACCAAATGCACCCAGAACCAGCTAAACAAGCCTCCAAAATAGTCATGTAATGTAACTGTAACTGTAACTGTACAGTCAACAATTGTCACCTTCATGCAGTCGACAGTGGCCAAGTAATGCAGCTAGTAATGTCATTATACTTGAACGCCGTTTTTCCCAACACTGCTGAATACGCAGATATAACAACCACAATGATTATGAGATACAGTTAGGGATAGCAATCTATCCTAAAGCTGCATTACCAGATTTTCATACAGTGAAAGAAAGACGTGAATCTAACTCTTCTACTTTCAAACCCTTTGGCGTACTGTTAATATTTGTATTAATTATTGAGCACGTCACTGCTTTAGAGCTGCCTTTTTGACTCTGAAGTCACCACCAACACAATGCTGATCAGCTCTCAGCTTTCAGGTCTTTCTTTTGGTGCTGCTTTACAATGGGGGGTTAAACAAAATATACTTATTTACAACAATAAATTTAAGTACCTCACCTGAAGTCCTATTTTTCAAAATTAAAGTTTGGTACAACTGCTCCAAGAAGTACATTTGCATTTACATTGCATTGTAATTACATTTAAAGCATTCCTCTCCTCCTTAACCCTTTATCTGTCCATGCTTTTTTGTTTCCTGGACAGAAAATTGCTATGTGTTTTAGCTGTAGCCTCTGTGTTTGAAGGGTTTTTGAAGTTTCTCTTTTAGGCACTAAAGGAGCTCAAGTGCTTACAGATGTGGTCACTCCATCCCACTTACTGCAGCGCTTAAATTGGCCTGGTACTTTTACTTACTTTAATAAATACTTCTTTAAAACCAGGATAAAACGCATTTAAAAATAGGATATTTTTTGGTTCTGTAAAGATTAGGCCTGCTTTAAATTTCATTTCAAATTCAGGACCTTTGGGCACATAATGGCACGTGATTAGCCAAAGCTTCTCATATACT
This sequence comes from Rhinogobius similis, assembly GCA_019453435.1. Taxonomy (NCBI): domain Eukaryota; kingdom Metazoa; phylum Chordata; class Actinopteri; order Gobiiformes; family Gobiidae; genus Rhinogobius; species Rhinogobius similis. Next base: position 25,221,164 of record CM033625.1, read on the forward strand.
TTGAACAGCTTTAACAGGCATAATCAAAATGTTAAATTCCTGTCTTTGTTTCTACCCTTTAAACTCAATCGTGTTTGTCCCTCTCTTTCTTCCTCAGGTCTTGATGCAGAGCTGTACTATGTGCGGGACGATGCAGTGAATTACTACGCTCTGTCCTTCACGCTGCCAGTGCCCAGTGACACCAGCAGCCTGCACTTCACCTGGCACTCCAAAACAAAGGTAAGGTATTCTGACGCTAATTTAAATGATCCTGTTGAAGTTTGTGTGATAAAGTGTTGAAGTAATGTTATGGTAATGATGTGGTGTCTCTTAAGGTTGAATACAGACTGTCATACCAGGTAGAAAATCCTACGGCCATGAACGCACCACAGAGCAACATCTCCAGCCAGGGAGAGCTCCCTCGTGTCCCATCTGGTTTGTCAATTTATTCTGTTTGCACAATTAGGCATAAGTAGAAAGTTCCATTTCGTCTATTTACCAAATGACCAATTGTATCTTACACAATCTAGCAAATAGTAATCCATTACTTGCACCAATCACTAAATCAAATTTTATTAATAGAGCAAGAGAATGCTAAAGTGCCAATATCCAGTGCCACTATGAAGTAAATCAATGAAACATACACACTTGCTCAGCAAAATGCCATGACCCAGGTCTTTACTGCGACTACACAAGAGCCAAATTTTTGAAGTAAAACTCTCAATCTCAATCTCGTTATAATAAGTGTTAACGTGGCCCTGCCATATGAATTCTTGCGGTATTTGTTACTTCACAAACTCTTGCGAATCCATCTGGATGGGGTCCCCTCCCTGAAACAATACATGTTTCAATTAAAATGTTTCATAGATTTTCATGTAAAAACAAAGTTTTGAAAATAGTTGACTAATTCCTGTGTCTGAATGCAGTGTTCAGAGTGGACCTGTTCTGTTCGGGGAAAGTGGACGGAGAGGCTGTGGTGACTGTGCAGCTCAATCTGACTGTTCACACAAACAACTACACAGTGCTCAACTTCAAGAGGAGGAAAATGTGCTACAAGAGTCAGTATCTCACAGGAAATATAATCCAGATTTTTAATAAAATAGTTACAGAGACATTTATTTCTGAAGTATTTTAACACTAAAGTTTTAGATGTGATTTTTATTTATTTATATAGTTTGCATTACCTTATGTAACTCTTTGAATGCAGCTGCCTACTTGCCAGAAACGAGACCACTTTTGTCCCCTAACGTTCATGTTAGGCTGTATGATGCCTAACCATATATGCTCTCTACAAAGTCAGCCTTATTTAGCTATCATGTCGTTATTGCCTTTATAGTATGTGCTTTCTTGCCATATAATTAAGTCACTTAAAATTCATACTCTATTTCTATAATTTTATTCGTACTGCAATGTCTTTTCTCTTTTTTTTTTCTTTTTTTTCCCCCTCAGAAATAGATCCTGATCCAAACCGTCCCACTCTTCCAAACAACACGCTGCCAAGACCTGACTGTAAGTACTTCTCTCTATCTACCTACTCAGGAAAAAAACTACACTTTATTTATTAGAGTGAAGTGCCAGTAGATCAACCCCAGCTGCTTTTCTTCCTACAACTAAAACAGCCAAGAGGGTCCAAGTTTTGTATAGGACGGGGTCAACCTGCTCCTCTCTTCCCCGTCCCGGTTGTGGAGGGGTTGGGATTTGTTCACGCTTTTTGTAAGCCCTTTGCCCAGTAACAAAGTGCCATTAGCGGGTTGTCTTTCTGCTTGGGTAGCCCTAAGGAACCTGGGGCCCTCAGAGGATCCTGTATCAGAGGAGGTAATGAAAAACGCTTTCAGACAGGGGGCAATAAGAAAGACTGTCCAGCTCCAGGCATCCATTAACCCTCACAGGACCCCCTTTGGACTCTTGAATATTTGATAGATATTTCGTACATTGTTTACATACACTACTCAGATGTTTTAAGCCCTGTATGACAATCTACCAAGGGATGAAGGGATCAGAACACAGACTACATGTACTTTAGAACGCCTTCAGACAGATGGTTTTAAGTAATCACAGCGAGGCGTGAAGAAACAGTTGGCTTTAGTTTTCTTGTAAATGCTATAAATTCAAATTTTATCGTTATAGTTGAAGGTTTATCATGCTATGTTGTCACAAGAGTGCATTTGATAGTTCAATACCCTTAAAGAATACCACCAAAACAAGGTTGTGATTCATTTCCTGATGCAAGCTTTCATCAACCTGTGTTTGGGAACAGTGCAAAGAAAGAGAACTCCCTCTCATTTGTGTGTATTCTGTTTTTCTCCCAGTAGATGTGACGACCCCCACCACCTCCACCCAGGTCTTCTACATCAGCGTGAGCGTGTGTTGTATCGTCATCTTCCTGGTGGCCATTGTTCTAGCCATTCTACACCTGCACAGCATGAAGAGGGTCGAGATGGAGGACAGGTGCGACACACTTAACTTTAGGTTTTCACTCTCCCAAAGCTCCAAAATGGGTCAACTGTGCAGCGCAGCAAGTTTGAACGTGCACATGAAAATGCTTAGTGTACAGAAATTAAATTGCAGTAGGCTCCAGGGAAATTTGATTAATCTTGTTGGAAATCAGATCACATCCTTCCCCCTATACTTCCTCTTTCAAAAATACTTTACTTAAACTTGGCTGTCATAGATTTAATTTCAGCAGCTAACTTAATTTATACATAAAACATGAGATGGCTTATTTTTTCCAGCTTGCCCTTCACTTTGAAATTGAAACGATGATACAAAGTTAAACATGCCTCTATTTAAAAAGAAAGTGGCCTGTAGATAATATGCATAATTGTTATATAAATATAAAATGTTTTTGACGTTTTGACTTTATGTTTTTGATTTAATGAAGGCTTGACATCTTCAGTGGTCAATTAACCAAATTCAGTTATTTTTTGTTTATTTATTGTTTGTTTTTCTTTGCTAGGAACACTATTGCTCTCAATGACCCTCATTCATCAACATTGCGCAGAAAAGAGTGCACATTTTTGATGTATATTGGAAATACGCAAGAGGGCACGTGGCATTCATGTGTGTAAAGCTCTGAAACTAGCGTACACAACGCGGGTGGTGATGAATGAGGCGGATGAAAACCAGGGTCATTTGCATGAAACGCCCCGAAATATTCATGTTTCAAGGGGGCTCACTGACAGGGTTTACGGCATAGTGCACGGAATACGGCAAAAAGCAGCGTTTATCCGAACAGGAAATCACAAAGAACTGCATAAAACGAAGAATTATGTTGTTGTGGCTCATTGGAAAATACAGAAAATGAATCGTAGATCTGATAAAAATATAAAGGACTAAGAATTTACCACTGAGAACGCTCTGCTCCACATCTGAACCAGGCGCGAGTGCGTCGAGGACAGAACCGAACCTGCCTGGACCGGTCCACTACGCGTTGGTCTCGCTCCTCTCCTCACTTCCAGGACTGGATTCGCGTGACTTTGTTGGGACATTTTGGAACTAACCTGTCCAGATCCGGTCTGTTGCGTAATCCCTCTACCACGCACGTGACCAGGCACAGCGCTGGGATGTCACGCTCACACCAAAAGCCTCTGACGAACCCATCCGGACCAGAGTCCGTGGCTAAACAGTCTCCATTTCCCCCCGAGCCAAAGCTCGGCCTGGAGGCCTGGCAGAACCAGAACCGAACCCATGTCAGGACCATCCAGACCAAAGAGTCAACTACGATGAGTACTTACATTACTGTTGGCTGCTGCTGGACCCATGTGACTCTGGTCCAGGCTGATGCGCACGAATTTTATCCAACTGATTGAAGTCATTCATACAGCACTTTTATTGTTAATAATGCTGGATTTCATTAAATATGTTGTGACAAATGTAACAGACCAACAAATCGTGGCTGAAATTATCATAATTTATGTTTTTCTGCACATTCCCGTGTTTGTTTGACATTGGTGTACATTTATCCACCTCCTGATTTGGAGTAGCCGTTCAGTGCACTGTACACCAAAGTTCATGTTGATGAATGACGGGTGGTGCATCGATTTGGCCGTACACCACATATACACCCAAATTTTGGCGTACACAACATTGATGAATGAAAGCCACTGAAACAAAGCCAAATTGACCAGGTGGATTTATGCTCATTTGAACTGAGTTTGTCCATATGTCACACTGGGATGTTTAATATATCATATTGTGAAATGTAAAGAAAAATTAAACACATACAATCAAAAGCATGTATAAAGATCACCACATTCAACACGTCAAAAAATATTCATTCATTAATTTTCTACAGCTTGTTCCTGTTAGGGGTTACGAGTGACTGAAGCCTATCCCAGTAACTTTGGGCCTTAGGCAGGGTATACCCTGGACACCCAACTCGTCGCAGGACTGACACAGTCAAAAAATAATATGATAATATACTGCTTTTGGTTTTACTGCCATTTTGTTATTCAGTGCTTTTAGATGAAAGGCAATGAGGCATTGCCTTACAAATATAAAGAAGATATATTATTTTAAGCTCGGAAACAGGAAATTATGCATAAAAATGTGTCCTATCCCTCAGCACTATGCGCAGCCAAAGAATAAATGACACACTCTGGCCATCCTGTCAATCCTCAGTGACCTCTTAAGTCAATATTAAGATGCTAAATGTAAATCAGCGAGGATAAAATATATGATCTAGGCTCTAAGAAAACTGTGATATGATTGCTTATTGCCCATCTCTCGTCAGGCCTTGCCTGTAATGATTGTCACTGTAGATATTAATAGCATTATTGTCTTTCCTTCTCCAGTGTGAGTGACAGTGGGAGCTCCCAGGGCCTGTCGCAGCCCTCCACTCAGACCACGCAGTACCTCCGGGCCGACACTCCCAACAATGCGACCTCAGTCACCAGTAAGACGACCTACTCCACATCACCACACTATTAACCTCTCATCCTCCATAAACCTGTTTAAACCACATTGGCAATAATTTAATATTGGAGCAGGCCAAAGGGAACATTGGTGCATAAATGTACTTTTTCCTTTCACAGGCAATAAAAGCCCTGCATGCCTCTCTAAAATGTGATAACAGGCCATGAATGCCCTAATTCACTGAATGAGTGTCATGAGATTCAGATAAAAACTGTTTTCAACTGTAGAGTCATGTTTTGGCACTTTGGATATAAGTTGCTTAACGGATCATTTTTAGCAGAAGTTGTTTATTTAATTTTTTTTATTTTAGCAGTGCTCCACAACTGCAAAGTTAGCATTGGTACATAGATTTAAAGGTTAATTTGTTACCAAGCTTAAAATGAAAAATCATTCAACATGATGTCATCTTCCTGATTTAGTCCAGTGTAACCATGGATCTGTTTAAAACTGGGTTAATTAACTAATTGTATACCACCAGTTATACTTCTTGCTTAGAACCATGAATAAAGCTGACAAAGAAGCTACATTCTCAAGGTCTGTTAGTGTTTTTGGCTGATACATACTGTAATTGTGTGCAGGCCTGCACTGTATTAAGCCAAAGGAGGCATAATCTGGCATGACTTTCAAGAAAATCCTTGCCCCACAGGAGTTCATGATATCAATAGGTTGCGTGTGAAAAGTGAAATCATGATGTATTCCCACAATTTTTTTAATATATTATATAATACATTTGTGAAGTGCCCAAATTAATTAAAACAAATATGGCGACGCCAACGGATGTACTTCAGCCTCTTTTAGCAGAAACATAGACTATTTTGTTTTTGAGAAAACTGCACGTGTGGACATGAAAGATTTCTGGGCTTTTTCTGCTGTTGGGACGCTTGAACCAATCAGCTTCAAATATTCGTTATGACATTCTGCCTTTTCCCAATCATTTTCAGTGAGAGCATTTCCAGATTGATGAAAACGGAGGATTCAATTTAGAGTGCTACGTATCAATCTGGCATTAGCCAGATTATGACTGAATGATACTGCACAAACGTTAAACTGCCATTTCAAATAGATTACACTGATTTTGCAGCTTTATTCTTAGCCACAAAAAGACAATATAACAGACATTTCTCACTCAGATCTATCTTTACTATTTCTGTAACAAAATATGGTTAGTGAAAATGTATTTGAAACAAATATATACATCTTCCCTGTGACATGTTTAGAATCTCATTCCATTTGAGTTGAGTTGTTTAAAGTTAATCAAGAGCCTTTTCTTGACCATCACAAGACCAGCCCTGATCTCTTCAATCAAACAATCATAACACAATGCCTCCTTTGACCATCTGCGTTATGAAATTATATGAACTTTATTAAATTTGTGCTTTTGGGTGGGGCTACAAGTCTCTTCTGTACTGTGGTGCTCATGGGTACTTTAGGTGGTACGCATGCTTTCTCTGCTGTGAATTATCATTTAGTAAAATTGGTGATAGTTTTTTTTTTTGCTAGTTTGGTTGAGGACATTAACATTTCAGTTTTGTATGCCTCTGCTTAGTTTTAGCTCCTGTTTAATCATTTTTCCCAATATATATTGAATTAAAATGTTATTTAGTCTCACTGCAGTCCAGTTTCAGATGTTTTTTCCCTTTATTTACCCACGTATGCTGATTGATAACCAATTTTCCAATCTGTCTTTTTTTTTTTTCTTTTTTCACTTTAAAACAATACTGACCTATTTTATTGACCTGAAAAACAAAAACTTTAACACAATTCTCATGTCACAGTTTGGTCCAAACAAAGTTCCTGTTTTTCCCTTCAAAGTATTCATTATATTGTGTACCATTTAACTTAAGAAGACCAAAAACCTATCTCATATGCTCTAGCGCTCAGTTTGTCAGTGGTGTGCTGCCGCCCTCTTGTGGATAATACATGTCACATCTGTGCATTTGTTTAACCCTCTGGCCTTTTGTATGTCTGCATTTGTAATTGTTTTTTCTGCCCATCACACTCTTTTTAATCCACCCCTGTCTGTTCTCCCTCACCTCTTCCTCTCCATCAGATAATCACCCTGGCTCTGCACCCATTCTCCAGCTTGCTGCCTCCTCCTTCCAAAATCCTGGTGCCCCCCCTCACGAGCCCAAAAGTAAGTGCTAGTCAGGTCTAAAAAGAAAAAAGTTCAGTGTTGTGGATCTTATTTTATTTAAGTATATCACAGTAGCACAGTTGTTAATGAGACGACTTGTAAGATATCTTTTTAAAATTATGGTAGTATTTTTAAACAGTATGTTTAAGTGAAATTGGGTCAAATAACACAACAAACCACTCAAATAAATGCAATTAAATCATATATGTTTTGCAACTTTCATTTCGCTGCAGGGGTCCAGGGTCAGCTACATGGTTATTTTGGGGGACCCAGCCTGAAATGTTTGGGAACCCCTGCACAAGCACACTCGATCAGAACAAAATGTTGTATAACTCAAGGTTTAGTTTAACTAGTACATTTTTACTAAGTTCTAGTATCAATTTGACTGTACAAAATGTCTCGACCGCTTAAACTTTTTCACATACCGTTGTAAACCACTAGGGGGCATCCTAATCTTTCTTGTTGTTTTCTACTGTTACTCACTTTTAAACATGTGTGAAATTTGATTATAAACCCAGTGCTCTCAGATTGTCTAGGGCCTAGTCTAGGTTTAGAGGCTGTATAAAATCACATAAGTGGTTTCAAATTCTAAAATGTGAACAGTTTAGAAGCAAATTCTGTGGTTAGAAGTGTAGTTAAGAGTTGGATTTCATCGTCTATCATCAGAGGCCGTGTACATTGAGTAAGTTTACGTAGCGGTTCCAGTTTGTTCATTGAAGCCTCAGCTCTTACATAGTAGCATAGTAACGTAATAAACCTGTTGTAATCATGTTTGAAGCAGGAAGTATATTTCTTGTAAATGTTGAAGTTCTTTGAATTTGGACTGTGCTTTTCTGTACATGACGAATATATGGCAGTATTTGCAAACACAATGTAATGCTAAATATATTGCATTAAATTAGAAGATTTCACATTTCAAAAACATTATTTGTAGCTTTTTTATGTGTATGATTGTCTACTGAGAAAAAACTTTTTTTTTGTTATTTTTGTTTTTTCCGTTTTTTGGTCGGGTTTTAGACCAGTGATATTAAATTGAATGCTACTTTACTTGCATCATCAACTATAGACAACATTTTTTTATACCAGTACAAACATAAGCATTTTATAAGCAGTTCATAATTTGGCATCTGACACTTGAAAATTAATCACAAGGATGGTATTCAACATTTTTTGCGATATATTGAGCCACCTTCTCCAGATGTTGGTGTCATTTAGTGAAGCATCTCATTTGCATACACAGATAGGTTTGTCTTTCCTGAGATTAATCCTGTCTAAATGAGCTGTCAGTCAGTGGGACCCTCTCAAACGTGCCTGTGCCTGTCCCATGCAGGTTACCCCTCTCTGCGGATCGAGAAGAACGACCTGAGGAGCGTCACTCTGATCGAAGCTAAAGCCAAAGTGAAGGACATCGCCATCTCCAGGGAAAGGGTCACACTGCGGGACGTCCTGCAAGAAGGTACTTTTACCCACACTGCTCCTTTAGCTGCTCTGAAGAAGTGATATGTCATTAATTTAAGGTGCATAATGCTTTACACACAAAATGTTCTATACAATAAAACTTACTTGTACCTCAACAATAAGAGCCACAAAGACAGACTTTCTCAATTGACATTACTGGAGTTAATCATTACAAGCTCCACAAACAATAATACTGATCCTGACAGAACTAAAAGTACCCAGAGTAGTTTGCCAGGATAATGCATAAAGGACTAGCACATGGGAAGGTAAAAAAAAGTAGTTTCACACATTATCTGGGACCACACTATTTAAAAATGTAGACCCAAGTTCAAATTATAACAAAAGGCACAGAATTACGTCATAATTTTGCCAATGTCTAATTCAAATGAGATGTCATTCCTGTGTAGTCTGCTGCTGCTTCTTGCTTACTATAGGCCTACTAGAAGGCTGGCAGAGTCTGGGTTTAGTCCTGATTCATGGCCGGTTATGGTCCTCCTTTTTCAGGCCTTGTTTAGTCCTGATTCAGTTCTGTTGCAGTCCTGGTTCAGATTACTGCTTCCAACATGTGGGAAGTAAATGTCTCTGTCGAAGCTGTATTTAAAGTTAAATGTCATTGGCAGAAATCTTAATGTATGGCCATTGATTGATTGATTGATATGAATTTAATTACAAATTAGAAAATGATCACAAGATGGTGTAAACATGAGATATTATCTTGTGAGGTTTTATTTTCCTGTGTGTTTACATTTAGTTTGGACAAAAAAGGTTTAAGCCTCTTTGCAAGCAGTAGTTACAAAAAGCAGTGCTACAATTACAACATAAATACAATTAAAAAATATGAACTAACTTGATTGCACAATTTAATCAGAATCAGAGTTTCATTTAAGAAACTTAAATTGAAATTCAATTATTCTCGTCTTGTTGTTGTTATTGTGGACCAAATCTGGTGTCTCATCTCGTTTTATAGGATTTGTCTCGTGTAACCACTGATGTTGATATAATCTCTCATTCGTCTAGGAGTGGTTCTTAGTAGAAAAGGTTTCAATGGTAGTCATGACTACTGGGCCTGCCATGATAACAGATTTTGACATACGATATATTGCCACAGAAAAATATGATAATTGACCCAATAACCTTAAAGCAGGATTATCCCAGTAAAGCCTTTTCTAAACAAAACTGGCAAAAACATGCATTGTAACACTGAAGACTTAAGTATTTATCTGGTACCCTTATCTGGTACCCTTTACAACTCAAATATTATTGTATTACAGAAAATTAGCTATAAATTCTCCACCATTGCAAAGAGCATGTACACACAATAAATATTGAGGCCCAAAATCAATTGTTCTATCTGGCTCTATAATGAACGATAGAGAAGTCGATGTAGTAATTACTGTGGCAGACTATTAAAATCATATTTAATTATGTATGTTTACGTCCCTCTGTAAGACCCAAGTGGGCTGTGTCTCTATGATTTGTTCGTCTTTTTGGATAATTAAAAAATTCTCTGCCAGACTTAGGGTTCGTCAGTGCTGTACCACAGGGCTCTCCTCCTCATAGAGGCCTGCGGTGTACAAACACCAGCGGACATTTCCCTGTGTGCGTGTCTCGAGTGGAGCGAGGAAAAAGCACAGAAGTGGAGCTCTTTGATTCTTGTTTTGATTAATTCACATCCTCTGCAGAAACACGCAACAAAATAATTAAGTGCGATTAATTAACCCTATTTGCAATATAATTTACAACCAAGTCTCCAACTAAGTACAATTTTATTCAATAGATTGTAAGACAATATAACAGGCCCTCTGTATGTGTGGTACAACAAAACATAAACAACTTTTCTGTTGTTGTTGTTGTGCTTGTCAAATATCTCCTCATACATCCTGTTTGTTTTCTAGAAAGTATGTTGTTTTGGCATTTGTCCCTGTTGACAGTTGGACCGCTCACATAGTTTCTGAGAAAAGTTTCCAACCCAGTGCCAGTGAAAAGGAGCAGAACACCCAGGAGGCCTCTACACCTCAGATCTGTTTGGATATCAATGAACGACACTATCACAATATTATTATGACTGGAACCACACACACTGTAACTCTGTGAAGCAGCACGACAACTGTTTACTATTAATATCCACAACTACAGTTTGACCTCAGGCTGTGAAGAGAGATGCGGAATGTGTTCAAGCCGCACAGTGAACAATTATTTACAAAGAACACATAAAATATGTTTTTTATAATGAATGATAAACATTGTGAGCTATGTACCCACCCATTATGGCTTGAGTAAGTTTATGTATACATAAAGTCATGTGTCTCTGTCCTATTGGTGAAGAAGAAATTCATTTAAATGTAACCATTAATTTGAGATTTTACCAACCAACCTTGCCAGCTGTAATGACTCCCTTTTGCAAACTATTTATCATCACGTCTCATCAAATCAGGCCATCTTATGAACCCAAAATAGCACATCTTTGTTTTCTCTGGAGCGGTTTTAAACATTGACTTTCTCTGAGTTCTTTTTGGATCTGAATCAAAGTTTGAACAGCTCTCCGTGCAAGTGTCAGTTTCCTCTGGTCCATGTTTTTGAGGATGATTCGTTGTGTCATTGAGTCGAGGAGCTGAAGAACACGGGGCTTCACTTTTGGACATTTGCCCAAACTGTGCCTGAATCTGATGAAATGGTTTGGCCTCACATAGAGACGCTGACATGTTTTTGTGTATGTTGGATGACCATTTGAGGCTTCTGTTTCTGTCTTCTGTCAACTGTAGTAAGTTGATAGCATTTTTTAAAGTACTTTATTATGCATTACTCTGGCTTTTTGAAGAGTTTTCAAACATTGTTATTTCATGCATTACCACCTAAATATATATGTATTCGTTATTATTAGTATTAGTATTATTATCAATCATCCTTAAATGCAAATCAAGTAAATCATTATTGAAAGTCAAAAACCTAAAAGAACACCAGAATATAAACTATACTATACTTCTTCTCCTCCTGCATATTTAGGCAATAATGCATGAATATAACCCCCAACTCCTGGTATGTTTTTGATGAGGAACCAACATTGTAACAGTACTAAAAGCTCAGGAAGTGTACTGGACCTTTTCATTTTCAGTGTTGATCCAAGTCATGTCTGGATTCAGGCTTGAATTGTAATGCTAAGTCAATGCTCTTCAATTGACTATAGACTTAGACTGAAACGACTCAATAAACAAAAGACACTTGTACCTTGCAATCACTTGTCCTCTCCAACAAAAAGTGAACTAATATTTAACCAGGGAACACAAGCCATTGAGTTGAGATGAATTGAGTTGACTGCAGTTGGCCTGAGTAGACAGTTCCCGTGTTTTAAGGGGATACGTGTCTGAGCAGGTTCGGAGGAGACGACGGGAGCAGGAGACAGCCGCAAACAACACTAACCCTGTTGTTTAGCCTCCTCTCTGTGGTTTGCCCGGGGGCTGTGGTTTTCGCCTTAGTTTACGTAGAGAGTTTATTTTCTTATACAACTCTGACAGTTTGACAAAGAAGATGATTGTGCTTATCGGGCAAGCAACATAAAAAAATGATACCGGAGGAAGCGCGTAATTTCTTTATATAAGTACATGACATGTTTCCGATGAAAGTATCATATAAAATAATTACATTCATACACAAGATGGTGAGTAAATGCTTGGTGATGATTCATGGTTCTCTTGGATTAAGTTTTCTTAATTCTTGATATTTTTATTGTGAATTTTAATGTGAATTCAGGTCATGTTTGAAATTGATAGATTCATTAACGTTTTAATATATTAAGCAAAATACTACAGAATGAACTGACTTTTTGCTTAATGGAAATGGAATTTACTCCAGAACCAGAAGAGTTGAGTCCAGGCTTGGCATAATCTAAATCCACATTAAAATACTGAGGAATAACTATCAACCCCCACATGTTTACTTGCCACGTGTGAACGAGCCCTCTTTCTAAAATAAAATGTTGTATTTCCAGGCACATTTGGGCGGATCTTCCACGGAGTGCTGCTGGACGAAAAAGATCCAACTAAGGAGAAGCAAGTCTTTGTGAAGACAGTCAAGGGTACGGACTTGTAACACACATCTTTACCAAACACAACTCAATTACAGCTACTGAGCATAACTCGAGGTCTCTGCAGGTTATAATAATTAGACCTTTACTTGAAGTGACATTCTTTCTGATGTAGATAAAATTGCAATTATAAATGCAGTATGTTTTCTTTTTTTTATTTCTTTGATTGCTATATAAATAAGCTAGAAGTTAGATTAGCCTTGGAAATGTAACATCTCATATTATCACTTCATATATTTTTTTATGTTGAGGTTGAAGGATTGTGTTGGGAGCAAGTACAAGAGGTTCAACATGTTTTGAGATAATGCTTTGTTCAAATCCTAATGAATTAATACTCAATTTATCATTTGACCTCTCCTCTATTCTCTGGAAGGGGTGGATACTGCACTCCCAAACAATATCCTCAGTCCTCATGCCAATCTGTGCCTGTGGAGGTTAAAACCTTCTGACTTCCTCCTCATGTCCAGTTTAGGAAGTGAACAATGTGCCTTTCCACGAGTCGCAGGCGGTGCACGCACATATTACAGACTAGACCCCGATGAGTTTTAGTTGGCACAATTTGTCGTTGTTCTTTCGCACTTTCCCACTGAGCTTGACGACAGACAGGAAGCAAATAAAACCCAGTGATAAGATTGAAGTTGTGATTTGGCATGTTTTATTTAAATTAAAGACAGTAATATTATAAACACCACAACACACAACTGGTGACAGTTGTACAGTACAAGGGTGGTTATTTTATAATTTGAAGGTTGGAAGTTTCAAATTTCAATCAACCAAATTTTATTTATATAATACAAGTCATAAAAAAGCAATTCAGTGTGTCACTGGTGGTCCATATGTTTGGTAGCAGCGACACGAGTTTGAGTCCAGCCCTCGACACTTGCGCAGGGTCCATACCCTCTCTCGCTCCCTTTCACACTACAACTGTCCTGGCAAATTAAACCTTTGAACCAAAAAAATCCTCACCACCACCAGAATGTGGAAGGGGAATGATCGTGATTGTTTCTGTTCAACTGAAAACATTGTGTGCTCATGTTTTATGTCAAAAATGTGGCTGTCTTGCAACTTGAAACTGCTAGACAGGAAAGGGACATGTGGACATTGCTTTTTGGACTGCTGCTTTTGTGTCTCAGCATTAAGAGTAAATAATAATAAAAAAAAAAACTGTATCTTAAATGTTTTATTATATGTTTTTTAGATCACGCATCAGAAGTGCAAGTGACCATGATGTTGACTGAAAGTTGCAAGCTTCGCGGACTTCATCACAGGTGACTGAAAACAAAAGCACGACTAGAAATTGTAGCTTGACAAAGTTATTCATTAGCCATGTACTCTATTGTCTTGTAGAGTTTAATACTGCTATAAAAATGTCTATTCGTGTACCGGGTTTCATTATTTGCAAAAGGCGGCACAGTCTGGTTTCACACTAGTTTCTCTTTCACTGAATTTTTTATTGTACCAGTGTAGACTCTAGACTTCTTGTAAGTCATGGAAAAAGGGGCTCAGCAGGAATAAAATATATTTAAATATAAAAATAGGGTTGAGTATAAAAGTAAATTTGGTAAACTTAGTGATCTTTTAACCCACATTCAACCAACAAGGTGTTTGTTGAGCAGTAATGTTTTTGAGTAATGTTCATGGTTAAAAGTGTTGAAGACTTCAGGCATTGTTACTTACATGATCTTAGCATCAGGATTTAACTGTTTCTTTAAAAGATATCCAATTGCTTCCTCAGAAACCTGCTTCCCATCAGTCATGTGTGCACAGAGGACGGGGAGAAGCCCATGGTGCTGCTGCCATTCATAGCCTGGGGCAACCTCAAACTGTTCCTGCGTCAATGCAAACTCGCTGAGGCCAACAACCCACAGGTGAGTCAATATAATGGAGATTTGATGATGTGAATTCCAGTTGAATTCAGCTCAAACTCAATCATGCTGTCTATTTTTTTTCTATCTTTTGGTCTTGACAAATTTGTAATCTCAGTGGGACTTTCCTGGTAAATAAAGGTTAAACAAAACATGCTTCTAGTGTGTGACAGGTGGATTCAAACATTCACATTGTAGTGTGAAGCAGATGGCTTTAATGACATCTTAAGGCAAGATAAACCTGTGTACATGAATCATGACAAAATAATCTCAAAACCATTACCTCTCTTTCACCTGTAGTTCATAAATACACCTGGGGTTTGTAAGCTATTAAACCAAATTAAAAAGTCTGCAAGGCGACAAGTGTACGCACCAATCTCCTCGCACCTCAATCTAACTACTGTTTACGCTATGATTAGAGGCCTGTTGATAAAGTTATGAAGGAGCGCTCAAGGCAGAGATTTTCATTCAGTGCGTAAAGACAATATGACTTTTGTACAGAGGAGTCTTTGAAGTACTTGGCAAAGTTACAGCGCAGCCCCAAAATACAGATGTAACTATCACAAGATACAGCTTGCCACCGTTTGCATTCATCAAGCCCTCTTTTGTGAAGGTGCTGCTAACACATTGTGGCTCGGATCTCATCAGGATCATTTTTTTAGACCTCTGGCACCTGTGCCAGACAAAGAGCCAGTCATTGAGCGGTGCAAGTGAAGTAAACAGGAGCGTGCTGAAAAAACGTGCCAACCAAACTACAATGTTTTATAGCAGTAATTTTCTAAAACAAAATAGTGAAATTTATTCAGCTAGTTGTAGGTTGTGGGTTTGATCCCAAGAGTTGGAAATTAGCATTTGCTCTTTTCCTCAAAAATAAAAATTGCCTTATTCAAAGAAAATCCTTGTCTAAAAATTGCAATGACTTTCAATATCCACCTTACGCAGGGCATATTGTGAACGTACGGTGCGTTATAAACAGGTCTAAAGGAAAAACGTACACATTTTAAAGGCTACTGTTTATTTTTTCACACGTTTAATTTAAGTTGGTCTTTAATGTGAATGTGCAAAAGTGTTTTTCTCATGTCATGTTGACATCTATTCAGAGTTCACTTTATGCCAGGACTTTGTTTCTATGTTCTCTGAGACTAATTAATTAGGTTGGCCCTTTGCCCAGTGTTGGATGAGATTACGAAATCAGCAGTGTCTCATTTAGGTAGAGATACAGTACAATTGATGAATGAGTCAGTGAAATGAGTCAAGGTTGTCTTTTGAACCTAGATATTTTCATTGTTTTTGGTTTAGGGACTTTGTTGGTCCTATTTTGAAACAGTTTGTGGATAGGGGGAAAAGATATGTAGATCATTTCTTGGCTTGACTTGTGCATTTTCCATGTTTTGATCCTCTGCAGGCGATCTCACAGCAGGACCTAGTGTACATGGCCATCCAGATCGCATGTGGCATGAGCTACTTGGCCCGAAGAGAAGTCATCCACAAAGACCTCGCTGCCAGGAACTGTGTGTAAGTGTCTTTGCAATTACATAAAAGTATTCACTAGAAGGGGTTTAATATTCATTACAAATTACAACCTTGCTCAGTATAGCTTTAAAAATATATATATTTTTAATCTTGGCAGTTGAGCTCCGCGGCCTAAAACACGTACTGCTGCATTTTTGAGGCTACAGTCGCACATGCATAAACCAAACTGGATATGACCTACTACACCTGGATTAGACCAGGATTGGACAACGTGGCCAAACCAAGTCCATATCAGTATCAAACTAACTAAAAGATGACCAAACCAAGACCAATTAAGAATTTTGGTTAAAATAATATTTTTGCTGTCTGTCTTTTGTAACCTTTTTGCCATATCCTCAAAAGTTTAATCTAATCATTCATACATTTTCTGCCTTATTCGTTTCTCCAGCATTGATGACAACATGCAGGTGAAGATTACAGACAACGCCCTGGCCCGGGACCTGTTCCCCATGGACTACCACTGTCTGGGGGACAACGAGAACCGGCCCGTCCGTTGGATGGCGCTAGAGAGTCTGCTCAACAATGACTTCTCCAGTGCAAGCGATGTGGTAAGAACCGCACCAGCAATAAACACACTTTATTAAAAAGAGACAGAAGTGTATTTGGCAAAGTCCCAGACTTTGTGGTTAGTGATAGTTTTTGCTGTGATGAAAGCTGTAAAAGTATGCTGCAGATATTTACACAAAACAGTTATTTTTTAAATAAAATCAACCACTGTCAACAGAACTCGAATAATGTCATTACCCGTAGGGCTGCTATTGCTATTTTTCTTTTCTTCTCCCTGATTTTGCGCAACACTCATGTTTGCACAAGGTGTGATACAAGTCAGATCAGAATAGTGTGGCGAGGTGATTATCAGGTCTATCATTCAAACTTTGGATCCAAAGACCATAAGCGTCAGGTTTTTTTATAATCCTGTTGATTATTTGAAATTATTTGCTTTTCGTCTTCATTTTGGGATTTTTTGCAATGCAGTCAAACTTAAATCATACTTCTCTCCAGGAAGTTATTTAATTCACAGATCTAGAATCCAAAATAGAAGGACAGTTCTGCATTGTTATTATTGTCAAACTAAGCCATTAATCTCCTGGCATTGTTGGCATCTCTTCTGTGGACAGGGTGAGCAGGATGGGCCACTGACTCACCGTGGTCATTCTTAGACTCTTGGACCAAACTTCAGAGGTCAAGGTGTTCGATATGAGCTTCATGACTTTAGTTTCCCGTGGCAGGATCAGAGCTCGGGCGCGGCACCAGCAGTCGGGAAGCAGAGACACCAGACAGAGACAGACAGAGGCAGCCCCCACCTCACTGCATTCCTCTTTTGGTCACAATGCTGTCTTTCCCCCTCCCTCAGCCCTCGCTACCTCGACAGCTCAAAGTTAAGGTTTAGGGGAAGTCCAGAGGAGAACCAGTGCTGATAAACAACGTCACGATGAACACAATGACCCTCTAAGTATCCAACGAGCTTTTACTCCTCCAAACGTACCATGCCACTTCCACAACAATTTACAGTTTGTCTTCCAATTTTATAATTCAAGTTTTGCACCACTGTCTCTGCTCTGCTCTCTCTGAACAAAACCAAGGCTAATCCACCAGGTCCAATCTTTGAGAAAAAAAATGGCTACATTTCTCAAGATGAAGATATTAAGTTATTAGTCATCATTTTGCGGGTGGTTAGAAGGTTAGTTAAAGTTCAGGGGAGGTCCAGAAGAGCAGGGTTTAGAAAGATCCTCATGGCAATTCAACATAAATCCATAGTGTCATGATTGTGTAAACTGAATAGTGCCAGTTAATAATGTTACTGTGTACCAGACCAAAGTAGAGCGGTGTGTGAGCACTGCTCTTCCTTTAAAGGCCTAATACCACCAACGTCAATGCCTTTGATTAATACAGGGCAGATGTACAGTCATTCAAAGTTTATTTACAGAAGTAATTGCTAACTGGTGGCACAGGACACAAAAGTGCGTCACAGGGACATGAGCTATAGTTTCAGCATTTACTTATTTGAATCCCTGTTCATAATCATGTAATTACATCATGGTTGAAAATATGTATTCTGTATAGTTTATAGTGTTACTGATGAAATATGTTTCTAGCAGGAGCGTTTGGTAGCCACTAGGTCTGGGTATAACCAAGAACCTTACAATACAATACGTCACATGTCCACAAGAGACATATTCTAATACAGACATATTTCTTTAAAGTATGTTTTCGTAATGTCCACAATGGCCTAAATATCTGCATATTTGAAATTCCACACAGATTCATTTGAATGCAGTAGTTAGAAGGGAGTTAACATTATTTAAAAGTGTTGTGACGCACTTCCTTGTATCGGAACGCGTTTTGCCAAGAAGTCTGTCAGTATATCGTATTGTCATATTGATATTTTGAGTACAGCCCTAGTGGCCGCAGTGCAACAGCTGGGGATTCAGCTCCAGAACTGAGCAATGATCCATCTAAGGATCTTTGTCTTGAGCACCAGCTGGAGGTTTAGCCCATGAAGAGCTCACTAAAGGTTGCACATTGGGGTGGGACCAACGGTAAACTGCTTCCTGCAACAAAAAGTGTTAAAAGATTCATCGTAGAAAGGGGTTCAGAGGTTGTCATCCGGACGCCGTTTAAAGATCGAGACGTTTCGACTTTTATCCAAAAGTCATTGTCAATCAGAGAGCTGGTATGGGAACCTGGGCCTTATATGCTACTCTAAGTAGTATAAGGCCCAGGTTTCCCATACCAGCTCTCTGATTGACAATGACTTTTGGATAAAAAGTCAAACGTTCGATCTTTAAACGGCGTCGATGACAACCTCTGAACCCCTTTCTACGATGGACCACACCTGGACGAATGAGGGTTTACATCGACTTAAAAGATTCATGTTAGATATAGTTTGTTTGATTCCACAATTTGTTGTAAAAACATTTTGGCACAATTGCTTTAGAGCAAATTTAGATTACTGAAAACGTATCCTGGTTTGTTGTTAAATTGTGGTTTATTGTGGTTTATTTATTTACTTTATTTTTTTATAAAATACTTGGACTGGGCAATATGGCGAAGCAAAAGCCCCTATTTTAATTTTATACCCATAGTAATAGATTAATATTCTCTTCTTAATTTTTTTTTCCTATTAAATATGGCTTTCATTATTCCTTGATGACAATTTCTTTTTCCCTGAACTCTGCTCCAGACAGAGGATTGGCTGTGACCTCTTGATTAAAAATACCCAAGCATATCATTGACATTTTTAAATGATTGGAAAATTGGCTCTCGATTCAATTAAAATTCAATTTAAATGTGTGTAATTGTGCAGATCTAATACCTACTAAGGGTAATTAGCCAAAACTAAAATCAATTTGGCCAGTGTTCAACCCCTTGATTGGATGCTCCCTCTAAAACGTGCTTGTACGTGTAACTGACTGGCTTTAGAACAAATGTCAATCGAGTAGACTTCCTGGCTGGGTACACCACTGTACGTGCTGTCCAGACTGAGTATATTTATATTTTGCACTGTGAGCTGAATTCTGATTTGAAAAGAATAGAAATAAAAAACTAATCGCAGTACTTGATAGAAGAAAATTGCAATTACATTTTTTTCCCCATACAATCGTACAGTCATATTGTCTTGTTGTTTTTTTTACAGCACACACACACAGATGCATTTGAAGTCTTAATACTTTGATTGTTTACCGTTTACTATGTGAACACTAGATAAATAATAGACAAGTAATAATCAGTTGTCATTTTTGTTCCAGTGGGCGTTTGGAGTGACGCTGTGGGAGCTGATGACTCTGGGACAGACTCCTTATGTGGACATTGATCCGTTTGAGATGTCTGCCTACCTGAAGGATGGATACAGGATAGCACAACCCATCAACTGCCCAGACGAGCTGTAAGTGATGCCCACAAACACACAAGGGCAGTTCAACCAGCTGGACTCTTCCACCTGCTGCTCCTGTCCTTTTCAACAAATATATCTAAAAATCTCATCTTTGATCCCTTGTTCCCTGGCCTTTTTAATCTCAGCAGCCTTCAACCCATGTATTCATTATCCCTCGTGAACATGCACTCTGCTGTGTCAGGCCTATGGCAGGGTGATATTGACAAAGTCAAGGTGCTACTAAAAAAGGTTGTTATCGAAAGTAGGAGTGCACAGTATATCGCAAAAGTAACGATCTCATGATATTGGCTAACACAGTAACTGTCTAAATTAAATTTAGTCTTTATGTCTATGATTTGTCTATGATTTGACCATGTATCTGTAACGAAACTGCACTGGAAAAGCCCAGAGTTGACAGGAGATCACTCAATTACAATTTTTTATACAGAAAACCTAACCTTAATTATTCGGTGTAAAAAAAATAAAGGCGGAATGAAATTTCAACTGACTCCCAAATGTCAATATATCTCAGTAAATACTTCTTTTTACCATTATGGTAAACGAGCACCACCTGGAGCTCCATTGTTCCACTGAAGGAAAAAGCACCCCAGATCATTGGTTATTGGGCTGCAGTCGGCACCAGTAAGGGCCTTAATTTGGGTCGAGGATCGTCCAGTGTTATGACGGACAGCCAATTGGATTTTCTGGCTCAGCGCTGGTGTAATTTTTTGGGTCTTCCACTTGACTTTTTTGTTGCCTAATCTTCAGGATCTTTTAAGAAATTCCAAATGACCGTTTTTTGCGTCCCACCTCAGCAGCGATGAGGGGCCCTGCTTATGCAGCTCATCAACACGACCACATTTAAAAAGAAAGTGTTTTTGCCTTTACCATCAGAGCGCCATGACGTGTGAATACCCGACAGAAAATGCACAGATTTTTAAAGGCATGTGGTCCTAAACTTTTGATCAGCTACAAATCAGCCTATTTCAGTTTAATTGTTGTTTTAAATGTTTACTCAAACTTTTTTTTTCTCTCGCTCCCATTTCTTGTGGCATATTATTGCTCTGCTGAACCTTAAGATAAAACCATACAAACTGTGACTGTTGCCATTTATTCAACTAGTCATAAACTTTTTATTGGGCCTGTATAAATTATGGCAAGAACATATTTATTTTAATAAAGCTGAAGTTATTGTGTCAAAAAGTAAATTCCAGTACGCTTTGTAGGTCCTCAGACAGCGCCCTTTTATTGCCTATACAAACATTACTATTTTATTTTATGTTTGTAAATAGATGTTAGTGTTGCAAATGAGTATTGTTGAGGTAAAGCAGTTATTGTTTGAGAACTAGCATGACCCCTATCCTTTTATCTCCGGATCGTGTATACACTTGCCAAAACATTACTCAACTACTACTATATTTAAGGAGGGAATACTGTAGGTATTTTAAAAATTAAATTCATTTTACCCTCTGCCAAGCTCTTAATGCCCAGCTTATCAACATCCTGCAAGCGCTCACTTTGTATTCCCACGGCACAAGTTAATTTACTATTCTTTTCCTCAGCACAATGTTGCACTGTTCACCCGTAGCAAAAACACTCATAACTGCATTTTTTCCTTAATACTGAAATGCCATGTTGATCTCCATCAATAAGATTTTGTGTTTTAAAAGACACACATTCTGCTATTGTGACCTTTTAGAACATATAACCATGTTCTAACAATGTTCCGTTACCAAAAATATGCCTAGAGTTTTGAGGAATGATAGTTGGAAAATCCTCTTCCTCCGAGCGTCAAAAGCACTTCCTGCTGAACTTCCTCGACCTGGGACATTTGTTCAGATCATCACTTATCTGAGAATCTTCTGCTGTTTTCAGTCCTTAAATCACCGCCAGACTCGTCCTGAGCATTTCTACCGTTCACTGCTACTACTAGCTTGATGATAGCATGTCACACATTCTGTGCTAACTTTACTAAATTGTGTATAGCGCTAGGTGCCATCTACTGGCTTGATGCACTCATTAAGTGTCATTGCAGACAGCAGAGAAAAACTTGAATCATTTCTTTTTTTATTTATTTCTTTTTTTTCAAAACATGAGATGGAAAATTTCATGTTTAAAGGCTAGTAACAATATGAAAAATGCATAATATTTTTCCTTTAACTCAGTCAGTAAAGATGACCTATAGTCAAACTTTTTTATCCAAGAAAGATCAATACTGAGCCCAGAATGAATTTTACAATAAATTGCAAGTTAGGGCTAAATATATTAACTTTTAGCACAGGTCAGTCAGGTTTGATCAATTTTAGTTTGACTTTATCTGATAGCATTTGTAGGTATTGCTTTTCTGGATGTCTTCCATTTCATTTTAATATTGACAATAGTTAAATACAACTTTAAAAACAGCATCTTTCTTAAGGACACAAAACACAATGATCACTTTATTCCTAGAAACTTGTGGCTGCCTGTGCTGCTCCCACAGCAAACTTCATGTAGATAAGAAATGTGTGGAGAGTGGATTTCCGTACTCTATAATTTACAACAAATACTCCTACATACTTTACGCCTCTAATTGTCGTCTGGACTTTAACCTTGAGAGTCCACCTTAAACACAATCCATAGAACTTGGAAAGCCCCTCAATCTGCACTTACATCTGTGATTCTTGAAATACAAGTGTTAGCAGCAGTGCTTGAGCTGATTACATAAATACAATAGGAGGTGTAAAGTGACCACCTAATTCCTCTTCCTAAATATGAAAACATTTAAGGCCATTCATGGTTTAAGAAACGATTATATCTTTGTTTGTGTGTATCAGTGCAGCACAGGCACATCCGGCTGCACTTCATCTCTTAAAACCTAGTTAAATATGAAAAGAAACCCTTTCCATTCAGTATGTGAATGAGAATGTATGAACAGAGCCAAAAAACAATACCAAAAGGTCCATCAATGTACCATAATTCAGAAGTCACATGAAGTAAAGCTTAAAATCCTCCGCTCAGTCGTTGTCTAAATTGCATATCACTTTAAACACTACTGAATTTAAACATCTGTGTTCACATTAAAGTTAAAAATGTTTACTCTTGACATGGAATACCTCCTCCTATTATATTTGCACACTGCTCTGTTTTATAAAAAAGTAAGAAACCAAACAAACACATCTACAAACCTACATATGTTGCAGGTTTGCAGTGATGGCGTGTTGTTGGGCCTTGGATCCAGAGGAGAGGCCAAAGTTCCAGCAGCTCGTCCAATGTTTGACTGAGTTTCACGCAGCTTTGGGGGCCTACGTCTGAGGAGGAACCCTGAACAGGACCACAGCCGGGACCAAGGACTTTGGACTAAAGACTGGATCCTGGACAGACTTGGACCCAAAATCCTGATCCAGGATTAAGGACAAATCAAGAAATGTGTGAATCAAACTGTGCCTTACAGGGGAAAGAGCACACTCAGACTCACTGAAGTTTTCTTGTACAGTTCTTTAAAGTTTTTATATAGTTCAAATACCTTTTTACAACATAACAACTGGCTTGGGCGAAATGGTTAATTATGTGTAAATGATTTGTGCTGAGAGCATGTACAATGACCATCTTTCAACAACCATACGAGGCATTTGTACAGCACATTCGGAGGACATTTTTGAATATTGTTTTAATGTTGGTTGCAGTTGCAAAGCCAGCTCTTTCACAAAGACTTTTGGTGAAAATAAAGAGATTAAATGCCAGCTGGATTTTGAGGCAATAAGCTCAAACCATGGTACGAGCGCTGACCTGGAGACCAGACCAAGAGTGTTCAGGACAGTTCAGGTGGTATTGCAAAATTATTTTTCTTTTAGTCAACTGTGCCAAGTTTTGGAAAGAAGTTGAAAAAAAATATGCTGAAACATTTTGAAATGCAGCGCTTCATATGAACCTTAGACATTTGTACTACCATCCTGTTGTTTTTATACTTCTATCACTGTGCCCACCAAGTACATGTTTTATCTTATAAGCTTTGATTGTTCTGTGTCAGAACAGCCCTGTAAAGATTTAAAACTAAACTTTAAATTTGTGAATGCAAATATTTACAGTCAAAAATAGATCTTTGAAATGTTAAATCTGAGCCTGTAGCATCTTTGTGTCTTCATGGTCACTGCATGTTGACTTACGGTTGTTTCTGAAATCATATCCACAAATTAAATTGGCTCTTTTAACTTCAGGTTTGTTTTGTCTTGTCTGCAAACCTATTCAGTATTGTGTTAGAAAAAGAGTTTCATCTTGGATGTAATTTATTGACTTGTCATTAATACAAAATGCAGAAATAATGTAATTTGTAAGCAAATTAAAATGTGTACTTTAATTTATCCTTGTGTCTAAGGGCCTGACGTGGAGTTCACCCTTGGACAGTAACTGTTATGGCAGGTTTGGATACAGATGGAGACAGTTTTTATGAAAATAACAAAAACATAATGTACAGTCAGGTCCATGTATATTGGTACAATTCTAATCTTTTTGGCTCTATACACCACCACAATAGTTTTCAAATAAAACAAAGCTTTAACTGCAGACTCAGCTTTAATTTGAGGGTATGTACATCCAAATCACGTGAACGGTTTAAGAATTACCACAGTTTGTACAAAAGTAATGGGACAAATTAACAATCATAAATCAAACTTTCACTACTTTCACAAACATACTTGGTTGCATAGTCTTTGCAGTCAATTACAGCCTGAAATCTGGAACGCATAGACACCACCAGACGCTGGGTTTCATCCCTGGTGATGCTCTGCCTCTACTGCAGTTGTCTTCAGTTGCCTCTACCTGCTTGCTCTTGGGGCATTCTGTCTTCAGTTTTGTCTTAAGCAAGTGAAATGTATCCTCACTTGAATTCAGGTCCACATTCCACTTCCTGCCTTAAAAACTCTTTGGTTGCTCTCGCATTATGCTTTGGGTCGTTGTCCGTCTGCACTGAGTGCTGTCTAATGAGTTCTGAAGCATTCGGCTGAATATGAGCAGATAAAACTGCTTGAAACACACAGAATTCATCCTGATGCTTTTGTCAGTGTCACATCATCAATAAATACAAATGACCCAGTCCCATTGGCCCCATACATGCCTCGCCATGACACCACGACCTGCATCACTGAGGATGTGGTGTGCTTTGGATCATCAGCAGTTCCTTTCCCTCTCCAGACTCTTCTCCCATCACTCTGGTACAAGTTGATCTTTGGCTCATCTGTCCTTGGGATGTTTTTCCAGAACTCTGAAGGTTTTTTTAGATGTTGTTTGGCAAACTTGATTGTTGACTTTGTCACACATACACCTTCCTCCTGGAGCGTGTTCTTGATCTGACCAGCTGTTGTGAAGGGGTTTTTCTTCACCTTCGGTCGCCCACCAGTTGTTTTCTGTGGTCTTCCGGGTCTTTTGGTGGTGCAGAGCTCACCAGTGTGTTTCTTTTAGAGAATGTTTCAAACAGTAGATTTGTCCACACCTAATATTTTTGCTATCTCTCTGATAGGTTTGTTTTGATTTTTCAGCCTAATGATGGCTTGCTTCACTGATAGTGACAGCTCTCTGGATCTCATATGGAGAGTTGACAGAAACAGATTACAAATGGAAATAGCACACTTGAAATGAACTTTCACTTGTACGAACTGTTGTAATTCCTTAACCAGTCACCTGATTTACACATAAATACCTCAAATTAAAACTGATGGTCTGCAGTTAAAGCACATCTTGTTTGTTTCATGTCAAATCCATTGTGGTGGTGTATAGAGTCAAAAAGATTAGAGTTGTGTCGATGTCCCAGTATTTATGGACCTGACTGTGGCACCTCACTTGATGTGCTGTTTTAAAGAACATTACAAAGAAACATGTTTGATGTGGAACTCGAGCATGCTGCAAAAATACTATATAATATGTTACTTACTACTGAGAATGGCATTTTTAAATGGACATAGAAGAAGATCATATTGTGACTGTTGTTTTGAAGATTTGCAGAATTTGAATATTGAGTATATCATTTATAGTGAAAAAGGCTACAAGAAGAGCTGATTTAAACTAAAAATGAAAAAAGTGATGTAGTTAACTTTCAAATTAAGGTATTATGTGATACATTTAAGACGTGTTTTTATGCATTTCGCTGTTGAATTCATATATAATCAGAATACGCCAACAAGATATTCATTTGTATCAATATCAGCCACTCTTCCATAGAAGTCCCTTGAGTTTCTTCACTGTTGGCTTCAGTCATAACAAACCACAGTGAAATAGCGACACAGGACAGAGTTGAGCAAATTTAAAGTGACATTGCGTTGGTTCCTCTACAGTGTCACTCCAGTGTTCACATCACGGAAAGCGCCGGCTGCTTCGTCACTGCACTTTTATGATAACTCTGTGGCTCACATTATTATGTAAGTAGTAGAGCTCCAATTCTAAACACATTTAAAGGTGCAATATCTAACTTTTCTTATGGGGGGTCTGCCACCTGCTTGTCTCCATGGTACGTTCCACTGTATGACATTTAGTAACTTTCAATCATGGTTTTATTAAGTTACTGATGATTTTATTACGAAAACATACCTAACATGCATCCTTCCTTTGAACAGGCTTGCCTCTCCATAGATCTAACCTGTAACTTGACACGTGGTTGGCACCTGCTTGTCTTCATGGAGATTAAGACGTTTAAAGTGCGTTTGGCAGGTTTTTCTGATTTTCTAATATTGACTTTATTCAATGTATTAATACCTCTTGTAAATATAAATTATAGTTTTACACCAATCAGGCCGCTGTTTGTGGAGAAAAGTTGAAAAATCTGTTGATAATTAAAGGAACACTAGGGAGTCAAAGATTATGCATAATTTACAGAAAAGAAACTACTTTTTTGACCCTTTAAACATTGATTTAACAAAATGTATTTTTCTTTGTCAAATAAAAAAAAAAGATCCAGTGTACAGGGTGGTTTCTTGGTAATTTCCTAGTGTGATGTCATCATTTACAACCAGGAAGTAAAATTAAAAAACTAAAAAAACAGCTAAACTGGGGTCAAATTTGTAAAGATTTTAGCAATTGAAATATATTTATCTTAACTGCATTTTAGTTAAATGAGTAGTCCAACCTGTCATAGTTACTTTAATGCCATACTGTGGAACAATTCAGGCAAAGCAAGAACATCTCATGCTTTAGTTTCTTTGATTAATCGATCTGTAATGCCTTGGTCAAGATTTATATGAACAACAACAGAAAGGAGAAAGCCTGAAGTGAGTTATTTGCAGTTTGAGATGTGAATTTAATCTTTATTTTTGCTGTTTACCGTATACATAATTTTGTGCAAAATCTGACTGAATTTTGAGCAGTCCAGCCCCCTTTTAGTAAATTCCCTTATTGATGTTATAGTAGTATATATAGTAATAGTGAATATAAAGAATACTGTATATAGGTCTATATAGTAATTATAGTGCAGTAATAGTTTTAGTAGGCATATTTTTTTCAAAACGTCCTAAAATGTTATATCTGGTTGCGCTTTATTAAAAGAGAGACTTAAAGAGGCTCTGAAAACCTATAAACCACTGTACCCAAAGTTCCTTAGATGGTCTTTAACCACCGGTCCAGGGCTTATTATTTAAAAAATGTATTGTTACCTGGTGAACCTTGAGTGCTGTTTTTCCTTTTGCTTTGTACCATCCAGAGCTCTTCCTCTTGGCAGCCGTCATGCCTTTAATCCAAACACAGGCTGTCCCCTTTGTCCCATCACAGGATCAGTGACTAACTCAGGACGCTCCGTGTGAATGAGTTTCCTTCATTTTGGATGGCGTTTCCTCTCTGTGCCCATGCAGGAAGGATGATAAACTGGATGTAACTTCTAATGGGTTGAGTCATGTTTACCACACACACTTAGTCTGACAATAATCCACCCTCCTGCCAAAAGGGCCTCCAAGCAACGCGGGGAAGTATTTGGACAGTGGAGAGATAATGATAATGTGAATAAGCAACATTCATTAAAGTTCACTGACAATTTTAATATTCAATCTGCACAGTTTGCCGAGAACAAATGACCCAAAGTATTCAATTCTCTCTCAGTTTGATCACATAAAGGACAATGCTCACATGGGCCTATGTTTTATGGTCATTTGGCTGAAAATCAAGCTGACATTGAAAATGTTTTGGAGCATAGTACAAGATGACAAATAAGGGTAAAATAAAAAAAGTTTCAAAGATGCCAGGGCCATGCTTCTCCAGCGCCCTTTTGTCCCTGCAGATGTGGACAAATTCAACATTCAATCATCAAAAGTGTGTGGTATCCACCAAGAACAAGACACCATCATTTCTGTTTCCGATATTTTAGTTCATCACAATGGGACATTTGAGTGTTGATAAGGCATCATCTGCAAGTCCCCCTCCACAAATAGTAAAATAAATATTTCTACACAATCTTAATAAATAATATATATTAAATTAGAATGTAAATGCCTTCTCAAAGGTCTTGATTAGTTAATTGTAGTTTTGGGGGTTTTTTTTGTTTGTTTTTTTTGTCATTTATAATGAAAATGATCTCACCCTGGTCTTGACCATTATTCCTATTCCTGTTCCTAGACAACATAACTTGAGGTGGGGAAAGTAGTTTTCAAGATTTATCGATTCAAAATCAGAGCTAAGCGAGGGGTGCACTATGTGCCAACCCACAATTCCGTAGTGCGCCCTGATATGAGTGCAGTGTGCTGCATTTCAGGACATGGGGACACTGTGAGGTGAATGTGTCGCAAATTTGACCCTTCCATCTCAAGCCTAGATGTTGTGATTGTCCTCGAACACCACTGCATCATTTTAGAGCCAACGTCATGTTTTTGTTTTTCATCACAAATGACTGGCACCGTTTGAGTCATCAAATAAAGACGTTAAACCAGTTTCCATTTAACTAGTTCAGATCTCTGATAAGCCATTTACATTTACATTGTCATTTTATTTATATATTATTTGGGAAAAGTGTGTACTAATCACCGGCCATTCCCTTGCTGTGCAATCCCGCACAAAGTGGTAGGGCATCTGGCCATGCACCTGGAGTAATGATTGCGACATTAAAAGAGCGCCAGAGAGTTGTAAAAAGCGCGTCTCTGTCCGCGGTCATTAGCGGTCCTTCTCCTCCGGCCCAGCCCGGGGCCGCATACCGGGGCTAATGAAGCATTCGCCCTCTGAACAGCTTGAACTCCATACTATTCACGGCACAAACATGACTAATTGCTTACCGGGTCAAATTGGGGTTTTTTCAACTCTACGTTGTAGTTTATGACAGGTTTGTGCACGCTGGCACAGGTGAGTGACGCAGCCACAGGACGCACTGTCCTCCCCCGAAACAACTATTCACAACTTTCAAAACACTTTACGCGTGGAGTGGAGAGAAACCGTGGGCTGAGTCCACTTCTTACATCACCACTGACACGGATACAAAAGCAGAGCAGCTACAGGGAGGCACGTCAAAGTCTCCAGCAGTAATCCTCCACACGAGCAGTGTGCACGTACAGAGACACGCAATGGACGTACAGTCACTGAAGGACGTCAAGAAGCAGCGCACAGTGCGCTGCAGCATCAAGGTAAGACCTACAACTATTTGAAATACTGCTTCACTGATATGCATTTGAGTCCTGGGCTAGTCACGGTTTAACCTGCTCCTGTTCAGACCTGGTTTAGTCTCGGTTTGGTCATAGTTCAGCTCTGATTGATAACCTGCCTTTGGGATAGTTTGGTCTGATTTTAACCTCTTTTTGTCTCTTAAATGTTTGATACGAAGAATACAGAAAGCTTTATTTCAAGGACACTGCATAAGTTATTATAGTCAAGGTACAAATGTCAAAAATGTGAATAATTGTTGCCTGAAGCGTAAATTCTTCAGTTCTTCATAAACAAACCCTCTGTGGAGTTGTCTGCTAATCATATTTAATAACAACTGCCAAAAACAAGTGGAGATTAATATCATAATTTGTCTCATAATTATGTAAACCTCAAGTAGATTTATTATGTTAGGTCTATAAATTATTCTGCTACAATTGATAAGAATGTGAGATGAATGTAGTGCCAAGAAGCTGTTTTTAAACTGCACCTGGACAAAATGTTATAGGCCTGCAACGTTACAACTTATAGCCTAGTTTGAGTTTCACATTCAGGACAGATTACACACGGAGACAAGATCTTGTGAATGCTGTATTTAAAGTGACAATAACTAGCTTTAAGCAGGTGACATAAAAAACAAACAAACTATAATTTATGTATCTAAAAACAGGAGTGCAAAATAGTCACTAGTTTGCTTGCTGTCCATACAATTCTATCTTGCCCCAATGTATTTTCCAGTTGTTCAAATTATAATGGAACTGGCATGAAATCTACTCTTCTTTGATTTCATTGCAACTGCCATATTGTGCCAATTTGTGGAAAATACATCTAACAAAATATAAATTAAACAGCCTTTCAAAATTTAAAGTGGGTTTTATTCACAGAGATATGAAAGTTTAAAGGACTTGTTACAGGCTAAATCAAACCTTTAGCTTGTGTGCAGTATGATTCATTGTCAAGCTAGAAAATAGGTTTTAAGACTTTTAGACTTTCCTCCAGATCACCCTGGGTCTCGATCTCAATGGGGACTCACCCGGTAAAATAAAGAGTCACAATAAACCGCTGGAATTTGACTGTTCTCAAAGTGAATTCTTAAAAACGCTGTGGTGCTGTGTGGGGTTAGTATGATTAATAAGTCAGATGATTGCATTAGTCGGACGACCCAGCCCGTGATGGGTCTGGCCTTATGTGTATGTCCAAATATGAGGCGAGGGGAGGAAGTAGCGCTCCTCTTCTGTGAAATGCGGCCTCTCCCACACAGCAGGAGCAGGAGTGCACCCCTGACTCTCTGAACTCACTTATGACTTAAGTTCAACGCCTGCTGAAGAAATGTCTAATGTTTTATCCGTTTTGTTTGACGGTTGAACAGTTTGGAAAAACTAATCTTATATGTACTGTATTACTTGAAGCGTTGAGTGTCTTGGGTACGGCTGTTCGATTATGAATGAAATAACAGTCACGATTGTTTAAATCCTAATTGAAATCATGATTGTTTTAAGAATCATTTGCTTGAAGAGAAGGTGGGCATCAGAATGAAGAGAAGAAACAGAAGAAATTAAAGTATGTAACGTATTCTATAGAAACATCAAGTCTGTGAATGTTTTTTACCACTCAAGGAAATACGGGCCATTTGAACGCACTTAAAGGAAACATTAAAAATCTCAATGACTCAGTTACACAATTTTAGTAAATAGATTAGACTATTAATGATAATTGTAATTGAAATTCGATTAATTGGAAACATCTCAAGAAGAACCCAAAACTTACCAGAAATTTACCAGAATCAGACAGTGGCCTGGACAATATTTGCCACTATTTTTTTTTATCAAAAAGAGTAATCTGATATTGTTTTACAGTGCATTTCAGCCAAAAATTTCGGATTTTTTGCCTCATTTTGAAAAACAAAGTGCGTAAATCCTGATTGTGTGCTGCAAACCCTGCACTCAGCCCCAGGTATTCCTCAAATAACTGGTTTTGATGCTTCGCCGGTGGTGCAGTGGTTAAGGATGTTGCACATGTGAGGTTGCTACCATCGTAGCGCCGTGGGTTCTGGTCTAGCCCCCGACATTTTTGCTGAAGGTCCATACACTCTCACCCCCTTCACGCTTCAACTGTCCTGTCAAATAAAGCCCCAAAAAATCGAGAAAAAAAAGAAAAAGAGGTTTCGATATCAGTGCGTTCTTACCTGGTTAAATACAAGTGAATGAATACATAAAATAAAATGTTGAAAATCACGACCTAAATAATTGCAGCATTTCCAATTAGCAAATTCAAAGTGCATTATTTAGTTGGATAACGCAGAATTTATTAGAATTTTTCAAATTGTGAAAAGAAAGTTTGGATTTGGTGTCACTGGTCCAAATTGCTGATGAATCCAAGAATCAAAGAAGGGCTAAAACTCCTTTCTTAATCTAAAACATGATCTTATAACCTCAAAAATTCCGTAACGATTGTGAAACTGGGATTAAACGTGGGTCTAAACCAAGGACTAAACGAGTTCTGAACCAGTATAAGATCAGGTTTTTTTCTTGCATGCATGTCTTACCTATAATATCGGAGAGAAATGGATTTATTCATACCAGAGCCTTTGATTGCTCCACTTTCCTAATCTTGATTACAATCTTCAGCCAAAACTTAGGTCAACATTTCTCCGTCTTGGACACGTCCCATAATTAATTTTCTCTGGCAACAGTACGCTCTGTTCAGGACATGTTTGTGTTTTACAACTGCAGCACGTGTCACTGTTGCATCATGCAGTCCAGGTTCAAGCGCAGAAGGAATAACTAATAAACGTTAAAAAAAAAGCAAAACAGTCGCAATCGTAAATCAGGACATAAATCACAAATGACTGATGAGTTTGTTGAACCCTTGTTTGGACGGGGTTTGCCTTTAACGCTGGTTTTAGCGCTTGTTTGTTTACATCTTATTTTAAACCTTCATTTAGTCCCAGTGGCAGACCTAGGAATTCGGGGGCCCGAGGCAAAATTAGGCATGGGCCCCCCCCTCGTCAAGTGTGTTTTCTATAACTTTTCTGTTGTGTCTTTTTTTTTTTTTATGTGTCGTGGCCTCACAGGTTCATCAATTTGGGTTTGGTAAGTGAATTATTGGGGGTGGAGATCCTTCCCCAGCAGCAATATTTAAGAAATCAGACCATATTTCCCATTTGTCGGTGTTTTCAGCTAATTTAAATACATATCCCAGACTATTTCGTTCAAGTTTAATGCACTACTTTACTGTTAAATTGAGAGAAAAGCAACTGTTTCAGAGCCTTGTGTCAGTGATGATCAGGAAGGGCATCTAATTGGGGGCCCCTTCAGGTTGGGGGCCCTAGGCAATTGTAGCCTGTTGCCTAATGGTGAATCCGCCACTGTTAGATCGTTTAACACTTTATTCTGGTTTAATCCCAGCTGGGTCTGGGTTAGCGCTGCATTTACTTCTGGTGAAATTAAGCAAATAACAATAGAAGATTGTAATGTAAATAAGTATAAAACTGCAACTAAAAACCAGACCTGAGTTTGAGACCTGTTTGAGGCAAGACAAAAGCTGTGCAGCCGAGCGTGGAGCTGACGTCCGAACGCAGTTTATCTCTGGGTTCAATCTCTTGATCATGATTCACTGTGCAGAGCCAAACCGCTGTAGGACGTCATCATACACAGGCGTTTGAGCTTGTGTTTGTGACTTTGGAGCAGTCTCAATTATACTTTAAAGCAGCTCTTGCCCATTTCGAAAACCGAGTTACATTTGGTCAGTTACTTTGTACGACTCTGCTTTTCATTTCTATATTAGGGCGATAGTGACAACAATATCTCTGTTTTATGTATCCCAATAATGATAGTCAGACAATATTAGATCTGCACGATTTGGGAAAAATACTGTATCTAATTGTGTGTTGTTGTTTTTTTATCAGTAGTGCGCAACTGAGAGTTGAGATTTATATTTTTAATAATAACTTAATATGTTCACATTTAAAACACAACCTAGCAGAATTGAGAAAAAAAATAAACAAACTAAGAATAGAATCACGTGTTTCAAATGTTTTTGTTATGTTTTTGTCACTTTTAATCATGCATTTGTTGCTTTTAGCCGGGTTTTTGACGCATTTAGTTTAGTATTCAGTTATGTTATTGTCACTTTTAGTTGTATTTTTGTCGCTTGTTTCAGAACAGGTTTTGACAGATCTAATCTACAGGAATAAGCAGAATAAAACAGGATGATTGGTTGTTTGGAGGAAATTATTGCACTTCAAAAATTGCAGCCTTGTGATTTGCTGTTTGCGTCCATTCAAATTGTGATTTTCATTCGATTTTTATTAATTGTGCAGACGATATTATGTCAATCCAACACACATTTTCTTAAAACATGCCTTTAAAGGTTTAATTAAGGTTTAATTATCAGACAAATGTGAAATGTCTGTAAAATTAATCACAAAAGTGCAGAAATGAAACCTCATACCTTTATTTGAAAGTTTACATCATATCGTCTTTGCATTTTTATTTTTGATGAGCTCTTTTTGTATCATTTTTTACAATAAACAATATACTCAATATTAAAATTTTGCACATCTTCAAAACAAAATTCACAATGCCAAATTTCGATTTATTACCCACCCGTTTTCTATACGTAGCATTATATCCAGATGCTATTGTATCTCTTAAAGTCGGGCTGAAATATCTTAATCCAGCACAGGCTCAACATCACAGATCAGCAGTTTCTCAGTATTTTAAGTCTATTCCAGCTTATGTCCAAAAGATCTGGATGTGCCATGTCAGAGTTCTCGGGCACATCTGAAGAATAAAAGCATTTGAGTTTGAACTCCGAACTTCCCTTGATTCTGCGCTCACAGCAGGGGAGCACACAGGAACAATCACTCACAAACACTCGGACTATAAATAATCTTTAAACTCTACAGAAACAATAAATCAGGCTTCAGAGCGGGACGTGACGTTCTTCTCAGTCACTATTGTCAGGCGGAGCGCATAAAAAACTGTCGATTCACAAATTTATGGCGTTTTCTCTTGGTTTAAGTTGACACTAACATCTTCAACAACCCGTGTGTAATAAGCAATGTTTATAGTGAGTGAAAACAACTTAATACTTACTATAAATGAAGCCGTTTAAATGAGGCTGAAAAATAGTAGCATCTTATGTCGAAGCTGGCTGACTACAAACTGAAGGAAATTTTTGTGTAGCGATTAGAGGTGAGCAAAAATGAATGCCTTGATATTTATTTGCATTATTTTCATAGCAATATTCAGTGCATCACAATCACAATTTCCTGCACAATTGAACAAAATCGCATTGAAATCGCAAAGGCAGCTATAATTTCCTTCATAGACAATTAAATATCCTGCTTTATTCTGCATAAAAAAACTGCTAACCCTGTAGTTTAGATGTGTTAAAAACAAGTTCGGAAACAAGCGACAAAACGCATCAAACATGACTAAAAGCAGAAAAAACGTTGACTAAACCCGACAAAAGTGGCAAAAACGCTGCAAAATGTAACTAAAAGTGACAAAAACGTGACTAAAAGCGACCAAACTAGGGCTTGATCGACTAAAGACCAGCCCCATCGACAGATTAATCGACTAAAAGGGTGTATGCTAAAAATATATCAAAACTAGTATTACTAGAAGTATTTCCATGTATCTAACCCCAGCTGCACTCAAAAGACCATTACAGATAAGTATTGGGAAACTGCATTTATATGTTGACCTCCAAAATCTTCAGCAAACTCTCTTCAAATCCTCTTGTTTTTGCCATATAAATCCTTTAAATCTGAATAAAATAATTAGTCAACTAAAAAAATGTTGACTGATTAATCGACTAACGACTAAAGGTTTACAGCTCTATAAGTAACAAACAATAGTAAAAGTGACTAAAACATGACCGAAAGCAACAAAAATATTCCAAAACACATGATTCTTTTCTTAGTTTGTCAGTTCATATTTCAGTATTTTTATCAATTCTCCTGGTTTTGTTTAAAATGTGAACAGAATCCCTTTATTAAAATCACAATCTAATCACAGTTGCAAAACCGAAAAATTGCAATCAGATATTTTTCCCAAATCAAGCAGCTCTACTTTATACTTTAATTTTAAGATTACACTAATTGTTTCTTTTTGGGGTTTTAATTAATCACTGACAATACACTTGATATTCCAATTTTGCAAATCTCCAAAATAACAATTACAATATTATCTCCCATCTAGCTGAGATTGGATCTGTATAATTCAATAATCTGAAATCTTTTTTTATTTTTGATGTTGTATATACGACTGGTAAGGGCAAAACAAACAAACTGAAGTAAGTAACTGCGCCAAAAAGGATAGAGAATAAAAGATGTCGCCAAAAATATTTAATAAA
The DNA here is from genome assembly GCA_019453435.1 of Rhinogobius similis. Lineage (NCBI taxonomy): Eukaryota > Metazoa > Chordata > Actinopteri > Gobiiformes > Gobiidae > Rhinogobius > Rhinogobius similis. Next base: position 25,256,941 of record CM033625.1, read on the forward strand.
GCTCATTTAAAGAAGCAGATATTATGCGCTTCCTGGTCTAGTACAATAAACTGATAGAGCTATTTGCTTTTTGATCACAGACAAAAACTATCTGTGCGATCTGGCCTCTTTAGGTCACAGATTCCTGATGAAATATTAATAAGTGTAAAGGCCTGTTGTGTGTGGATTAGTGAAGCACAAAGCCGGGTTTAACAGAGCATTTACTGTTCTGAGCGAAGAGCCCGGGTCGACCTGCAGGAGCACTGACTTAGAGCTGGATCTGCCTTTGTTTTCTCAGCTAAGTCCGTCTTGATCCGAGTTGTATCTTCGGCGTCACTCATGCATTCACAAGTTCAGAGCAGTAAAGCCAGCGCTGTCTTCTCCCGGTGTCTGTGAATGCCTCGCGGAGCACGTACAGACTTCACCAGAGTCTGTCGAGTCTGGGCTTTCGACTTAATTTATATAACATCATCACATCCCTTTGACTGTATGTGATTGATGTTGATTATGCTCAAGGTTCAAAAGCCAAATATGTTTGTCTTGCACTTTCTTGTCACTGCTCAGAATGAAAGAGAGGAGTAACGCGGGGTCAAATCACCCGTGGGGAATATAAATTAAGTTTGCGCATTTGAATGACATGACACGGCATGTTTTGAAACTTTGTGACTTTTTGCTTTTTTTTAGTTCTACTTCATAGTTACATTGTTGGATATGGCACTGCATTCTCTTCTGTACTCTTTTCTATTTTGCTTAAACACCAGGAGTTGTTTTACAGTTTTTTACAAGGTTGATTTGATGTGGCAGAGTTAGTTACACACAAAAAGTCTAACCACCATCTTGGGATGTCACGATATCATATTTTATTTAGGGTTACATTTATTGTGAGAAGAAAATGTGATTTAGCGATTATTGGCGATTACTGAGGCAATGACCAAACAACAGTGGCATTTTTTTTTATAATGTATTGCTATTCCTGACGTTGGTGACTAGTTTTATGAAATCAAGCTTTCTGAATGACACAAACGGGCAGATAAAAAAGTATTTTACATTTTCATGTATTTTTCTGAACTATACATTCAAGTAGAAACATTTAATTGTGCTTCCAAAATAGTCACAATTATGATTTTCAATTAACCAAACATTCATGACAGCGCCATCAAAACTGGAACAAGTCTACATCAAGACTAAACTGGGCTCAAACCAGGATCAGACCAGGACTTTTTGTGAAACTGAAAAAAAAAAAAACGGGTCTCTGCATCTTTATTCTTTACCATTTAAAGATGTTGCCATTGCCAACATAATACTAGTATTCATCCAGCACTTACAGCAGCCATGATATAAGGTAATACAGCATATAAGCACTATATAAGGTAATACACATATAAAGTAATACAGCATAATAATAATAATATATTTATAAGGAAAAATGCAGAGTTTCTTTGAATGTTTTGTCATCTGTTCCAGCTGTTTGTCCTGTGCCATGGCCTTCTGCAGTTCTCGCAGCTTCTCTACAGCTCGTACTTCAAGAGCACCATCACCACCATCGAGCGTCGCTTTGGTCTGAGCAGCTACTCCTCAGGAACCATCTCCTCTCTGCACGAGGTAGCACCAACACAACCACAACTAAACCAGCACTAAACCAACTCTAATCCACAACGAAACCACAACACAACCACAACTAAACCAGCTCTAAACCAACTCTAAACCAAAGCTAAACCTCAACTAAACCAAAGCTAAACCAGCTCTAATCCATCAGTCCAGGACTAAACATCCATCTATCCAGCCCATACTGGACATACCTGTCCTTGGGCAAAACACGTTCACATTTCTGTGTGAGTGTTGAGTGTGAGGGATTGGTGGTGGTCAGAGAGGTCGTTTAAGCAGATTTCAGTCATGTTTTGTCAGCCCCACAGCAGCTTTGACTTTACCAAGTGGTGCGTGCTAGAAATAATAAAGCCGTTATCATTTTAAACTGAATTATTATTGGTTAATTATGTAATAAAACCAGAACTGTATCAGGTCCATATATGAGGTCTAAACTGCGCACTTTATTCTGGCACAAGGCAAGAGCCAACACAAACACATCTCAAGATAGAGATAACTTTATTTCAAGGTTACCGGTGACAACAGAGGAACTGGAGAATGAGCAGCACTTCCTCACAGCTCAGAGGGATCTGTGTATTTTGGAAAGGTTTCATAACTGATTAAACACTTGGTTGTTTAATGAGGAAAAGTACTGGACTTCATATGCTGCATGGTAACAATTTTCAAGAAATTAGGTACATTTCACTCTTACTCTCAGAGCATAATATCAGTAGCCTGTAGTAGTTGTAGTTTTAAAAAGCCGACTCAACGTATAAATTCGCTGTGTACATTTCCTGGTGGAGGGTCCAACACCTGCTTGTGTCATGGAGATGTTAGCACTTTGCCTGGAATGTTCCACAGTATAGTTTTAAACTTGTCAGTCTTGCATTAATTCAATTACAAGATTCTTTATTGCTACAATACATCCAGGCCAAACATGAGTAAATCAGGTCCATACCAGGGCCAAATCTTGTGTAAACTTATGTCTATAATGCATCCATTTAATGTACTTTATCCAGCAAGACAAAAGAACCTTATGTTTGGTTTGAGCACTGGTCACAGCTCGATAGCTGCAAATGAAGTAATTGTGTCGACACTTTGCACAGGATCTTTCCTCTGACAGTTCAGACGTCCAGCTCCACAGCCCTGCACTGCAAAGCAGGATTAGTGGGTTAGCGAGAGAACCTCGGGGTTATCCCTGGTTTGGTGAAACTATGAAGCAGGATAATTTTCTATCAGTGCAGATCTCTATGGCAACATGCCCTGAACTCATAACTTTTAAGTTGCTCAATATTATAGGAAGGCAACTCTTTTGACCAATCAGAGACAAGAATCCAGCCGATTCAGCGCCTGCCTTTCCTTATTTCCTCGTATGCAATCGTAATTATGATCCTTATGTTTGAAGTATGCAGTGCTTTCCCTCTCCATTGCTCTGATTGGTCACCTGGCGCTAACCCCGCCCCCTCCTTTGTTAACAGATTCATTCACAAATCCAGGGTTGACACAGCGAACCCTCCAAATTGATCTTCCTATTTTTTACTACTGTATTTTAGTCTTTGACAACAAACAATGGTCATTAGCAAATATAGAATTGACAATGTACTGATCAGGCACATTTTTTACTTTTCTCTGATGCTAACTTTAATAATGTTTCTTTAATGTGTGCTTTTCTTCAGGTGAGTAACACGGTGCTGATCGTGTTTGTGAGCTACTTCGGGCACAGAGTCCACAGACCGCGTTACATTGGCCTGGGAGGTCTGCTGATGTCAGTGAGCGCTCTTGTCCTCACTCTGCCACACTTTGTCTCACAGCCCTACGAGTACGACTCCGTGCTGCACAGTGAGTATCAGTTCAGGAAAACATGTCCGATAAGTTTGATTAGAAATGCATAACAAATGGAAAATGCAACAAGGCTAAGAATGTAGCGGTGAACTCTTCTGATTACCACTAATAATAAACACGTTGAATTATACTGCCTGACATAGTAAACCTTCAGAGGTGGGTAGCACTTAGTTACTTTTATTTATGAACGTAAAAATAAATAAATGCACTTCAATGTGGAATTTTTGAACGGTATACTTTTACTCGTACTTAATTAATATATTTGAAGTTACATTAACTTCAAATTATAGATCAGATGTAATGGCCATTCTATTATTCTTACAATTGCTCTTACTTTCCTTTTTTTACTTAAATCATTTGCTGGACCACCACTTTGGACTTTTACTTTCTTACTTGAACACAATTTTAACTACTTTACCTACCCGTGTTGTAGGGCTGCACAATATATCGCAGAACTATTGACACAGCGATATTGGCGATACTGCAACAAATAAATGATATCACAGAAACACCAAAGTCTTCCATCTGATAGACATGTTCTGTTTTTAAAATGAAAACATTGAAAAGGGACAGTCATGAATAAAATTTAGCACAAACTTGAAGAATTTTACAACCAAAAAAATGCCAAAAAAAGAAAAGATCATTTCTGATTCTCCTCAGTTATACACTTTATTCATAAATATTCTCTATCTTGAAGCCTTCATTCAAAAAATCTCAACATTTATTTGGTTAAAAATGTTTATTCTAAGTTTCAATCTACAATAGAAATAATGTCTGACTAGTTGATTACTAAAATAACTGTTAGCTTCGGCCTTGGTCAAAAAGTGCATTTAAATATCGCAACAATATCGATATCGCAGATCTTAAAAGCCCTACTGTGTTGTACTCTTGGTGTTATAGCCGAGGATGACTCAGAAACAAGTGACCAATGCCGACTTTATTTTTGAGCTCATGACTGTATTGAGATGGCATTTTGCAATATCAAGTGAAATATCAAATGTCTAAAATATGTCTAAATGTGTGATCATTTTATCTGCGTTTATCTGCATAGCAAGTGTTATGAGCACCATTTGAACAACATATACCCCAAAAATGTGAATATGGTTTCATTTTTAATCTAATTCCTCAGACTGGCCGACGCTCCGACTCCACAGTGAGCATAGACTTCTCACAGGGCAGTGCAGAAACCTCTGGCACCAAAGTGACAGAGCGACCTGTCCCACATGAACAAATCAGCCTGAAATATTTATGTCCTGAACCGCACCACCTCCTCAGTCGCTCTCCATAGCACTCAGCGGTCGGCTCAAAAATGTCTACGCTTTGGATTCAAGTCTGGAGCTGGTGCACCACTATGTGACTGTACATGATTTTGAAATCTCTGTGAAATCTAGTCACAGTAAATGGTCATCCTGATTTCGTTTTTAGGATTAGTTCTAGTTAGGGATGCCATGACATCAAATCTCAGTGATATGATTAAAGTAAAAAAAACACAACATGATTTAATCATTATTCACGATTACTGAGACAGGACCAAACAACGGTGGAATCTTTTTTTTTTTTTTCATTCGAGTTGTTTTAACACTTTACTACTCCTCAAATTTATGACCAGCTTTACAAAATTGATCTTTCTGAATGACAAAAGAAAGTTAATGTGTTAATTTTTTGGACTATAGATTGAATTAAAAAAACAAAAATTTGCTCCTAAAATCGTTACAATTATTACTTTTTAGTTCTTACGATTATATTGTCATATCGATTAACCTAATAATCTTGACATCCCCCAGTTCAAGTTTGCTTCTTGGGTTTAATTAAGTTTTTAGTTGATCTAGATTGAGTCCTGGTTTATGTAGATCCTTGTTGGGTCCTGGATTAGAATTCGAGATTCAGAGATAAATATGTAGTTTTAGAATAATTCCTGTTTAAAAAATACTTGAGTTTCAACTGGGTTCAGATCTGACATTGTTTTGGTTTAGACTTAGCTCAAGGACTTATTTCAATCTTGGTTTGAAGTACCTACCGACTATTTAACTGATATGATCCGGCCCTCTATCTTCCAAAAATATAGCAAATATTTTATCTCCTATTATTGGTTTAGTCCTTGTTTAAACCCAGTTTAGACCTGGTTTAGTCTTGGTTCAGAACTGGTTCAGTTCTGGTTCAGTTCTGCAGATGTTGTTAAAGCCTTTTTTATTACCTTTTTTTTGGCATGTTGGGTCTGTTTCTGGCTGAGAAGTCAAAACCATCCAAAAAAATCTGGCCTTCGGTAAAAAAAGTTGAATAGCCCTGCTCAAAATAGTCTTTATTGAAGTACTTTGTAAAGAACTTTGTACTTGGAAAGTTAAATGTGAGGGCTTTGCTCTGGAGGAAATGCCTTATTAAAACATGTCTGCGCTCCTGAGGTGAACTCTTCTTAACAGGATTACATCTTCCTGACGCCAGCTTCAAAATGAGAATCACCTCCAGGGCTTTTAATTTGAAATATCTCTCTCTCCTGTCGCTTTTATTTTGCTCCTAGACCTCATCTTGTGCCTCCACCAATGGGTCAGACAATCTTCAGGAAATTAAAACATGAAATTACCACATCCTCCCTTGCAGGCGCCGGTCAAATCATTTCACATGATTGATAGTGTGTTGTAATTATTTTGGTTATAGTTTCTACCACATCTGAACATAATATTACAGTTTGTATTATAAAATGTATTCATATTAGGATAAAGCGACACAGTTAACGTCAGTAGAAGACATCCAGAGCTCACAGGACGGTTAGGAGAACAAAACTCAACTCCAATTCTTGGGCGAGAAAACACATCTCAAAATTTTACAGTTTCTGCACATTTGTTTTTTCTTGTCTTCAGACCGCCATGACATCTGTAACCTGCACAGTAACTCCAGCCGCCCGGAGTCATGTGGTCGAGACGAGACGAGGCGATTGGCCGACAGCAGCACCCTGTGGCTGCTCATGGGCATCGCTCAGCTGTTGTTCGGGATCGGGTCGGTGCCCATTCAGCCGTTTGGGATCTCCTACATCGACGACTTCGCTCGCCCTGGAAATTCCCCGCTCTATATAGGTGAAAAGTCACAACATCTATTGAAATCAACAGAAGTTTATAGTGTTTTCAACCTTTTATTTTTGAGTCATAGCGCACTTCCTTGTGTTGCAATGCAATTGCAATCCAATATGTCAAAGTATTTGTAATGCTATTGCCATTTTCACTCAAACCAATGTTAAAGGAGACATATTATGCTTTGTTTCCCAGTGCTTTGTCATAAACTTTAACAATTCACAACTTTATTCTACATTTTGTTCATTGTAAGCTGCAAAACTGATCTAAAACAGCTTAGTAATACCAATGGTGGCATTTATTTCCTATTTTAAAAAGCTATATTCATAAACCCCACCTTTTCATAGTTGCATTTCATCGTAACAAGCCGTTCATTTTCATTTAGTTCGTTTTACTGTTTAAAAATGGCTACACAGCATTCCTGGGGTGGGTATAGGTGATAGGTGAAAACTGTAATTTTTTGAGCACTCAAGCCCCAGTGCACAAGGCATTTATGAATCAATCTAAATACAACTGAGTACACTACTGCCGAGAGAACGCAGTTATAACATGGCTGACAGCTCACAAAGTTTGATTTTGAATAATATGGCCCCTTAAAATGTATATACCCTTATCTTGCACGATAAAATACACACATTTCTGAAGCTCATATCATGTCTGTATTCATTAAAATGCTGTCCACTCTTTCCCAGCCATCCTGTTTGCCATCTCGGTGTTCGGCCCCGCCTTCGGTTACCTGCTGGGCTCTGTTATGCTTCGTATCTACGTGGACGTCGACAGATCAGACTTGGGTAACACTTTGTTTACCTTCTCTCTCTCATCCTTCCTCCCCCCTGCTCATGGATGTATTAAATGAACTGGATAAGGTACGCCCCCTCTGTCTGTGGTCCCAGATTGATTTGTGGCCGTGCGAGGTACTGCAGCCTCTTGGAACCAGCCTTTTTCTAAAATTGCTCATTATAATTGCAGACAGTACTGAATTATTATCGGTATTTAAATAAAATAGAAGGAAATGTTCTTTTCTACCGTTTCTAAAATCACCGAAATTACCGTTTTTATATGAAGTGGGGGATTGTCGTCACATGGCGCCCTAAAACAAAGATGGCAGCCTCCGTTTCAGGAAGTAAAACAAAGATGGCAGCCATCGTTTCAGGAAGTAAAACAAAGATGTCAGCCGCCGTATCAGGAAGTAAATGCGGAAGTAAGAAACTTTTTTGGGGTCATGCGCCAATGAGCACTCTCCATAGGGATAAACAGGACGGCCATCTTGGATTCATCTTCCAGGTTTTATTATAGTTCTATGCCCCTGCTGTGTGATATCTAACCTACCCACAACCCCCCTCTTCTCTCCTCTGTCCCGTTCAGAGGCCAAGCTGGAGTTGAGTCCGTCTGATCCGCGCTGGGTCGGGGCCTGGTGGCTCGGACTCCTCATCACGTCAGGCTGCCTCTTCCTCACCTCTCTGCCGTACTTTTTCTTCCCTCGTAGAATGCCTCCAGTGCAGAATGTAAGTCCATGTTTTTCATAAATGCCCCTAGAAGATCAGTGTTTCTTCAACATTTAGTCTTTGTTTTGATAAGATACAATTTTCAGACAGCTAAAACATGCACATTATGCCTCTCCTTCAGTTAGGAACACTGCGATGATGTTTGTCTTTATTTCTCGTACTATACTGCCCTCTACTGGCTAGTAAGAAGAAGTGAACACTCTGTTTCCTTAAAAAAGTTGTCTCCCTTTGACTTGAATTTGTTTCGAGATCGAATGCAATCTTTTTTACTTGCTTGACCTGATTTGAAAGATGAATCAGCAGCACTATTGAATGCAATCTAGAGCTTCAAGATTAATGCAATTGAATCAAAATCACAATTTGAATTTTGTCTTATTCTGCAAACTAAGTGCTAACCCTGTTGCTTAGATCTATATTTCTTCAGTCAGTCTTTTAGTCAATTTCTTCGGAACAAATTTTAAATATGAACATCTTTGGACAGCATACGATTATCAAAAGATAAAACACAAATTTAATTGCAATTGCAATTTTTTTTTGTTAGAAAAGTCACAATTAGACATGTTTCCCAAATCTCTACTACAATCTACTTATTCACGATAACCTTCAAGAAATATACAGCCCACATGTCTTTTAGTCTGTGGCTCGTCCTTAATCTTGGGTTCATTGTTCATCAGGATTAGAAATTAGTACATCAAACGGACAATTTATGTTAGGTTGAATTTGGTTTGAACATGTAAAGAAAGGTTAAAGAAATGTGGATTTATTGGTAACTGGATGCGAACGTTTGATCAAAACAGCAGATTCATGGACATAAAACTGTTAAAGGAAGAGGATAAAATGCAGATGATTCGCTGTGGCTATCTCTAAAAGATGAGATGAGCGACCACAAGATCACTTTAAAATTAGACAGAATATATAACCTTGTCAAATACGAACCCTTCAAAGCAAGTGCACATGTTTTGTTGATAAAGCCTTTGCAATCTCCTGTTTATTTAATCCTGTAATGGTTTGAATCTTACAGCTACTGCATGCTGTGTCATTTTAACAGTAAAATCTCCTAGTCTTTTGTAACCGTCTTGTAAAATTCATACAAGCTGTTGGAGTCAAACGCTGAAAAGCCCAATTATGTTTTCGACAGCTCCTGTTTTGATAGAACAGGCCGCCCGGTGGAGTTATTGCTTTGAGCTTTTCCGTTCCGTCAAATGTCACTGTGTCGCAGTGAAGGCAACATAAAAAGACATCAGAAAAGGAAAAAGGATTTCTGTTTGACAAATCCAATCATCCGAGGAATATCTGAGCAGGAGGGAACATGCAGGGTCTAAAGACAGGCTTTGAATTGGGCAAGTGCAGATACAACGACAAAGTAGAAGTACTATTATAGTCTTGTAGTCTTGGTTTAGTCTGATTTAGTGCTGTTTATTTAGTCTGGACATGTTTTATTTCTGGTTCAATAACCTATTGTTTCTTCCTAGGTGGTTGAACCTGAAAATGATGTAAGCAGTGATCTGAGGAAACCGGAAGTGTCTTTACTGGAATTTCTCAAAAGTAAGTTTAAAGTATTGAAACTCACTGACCAATGTTCACCTATAGTAGACCATAACCTTCCACAACCTCTAAAGAATATGCATAGAAATTATAAAACATATTATCATTTCTAAACATTTTTCAACCTGTATTGTTTTATTAGTCAAGATATTGGCATATTTTCATCATTTTAGATTGCACTTCAAAAGCCATTTATATCCAATGTTTTAAAAGTCAAATGAGTCTACTTACTGAATTTCCTCTCTTCATTTGGTCAGTGTTCCCGCGGATGTTTGTGCGCCTCCTCCTCAGCCCTCTCTTCCTCCTCCTGGTTCTGGCCCAGTGCTGTTTTTCGTCTGTAATCGCGGGACTTGCCACTTTCCTCAACAAGTTCTTGGAGCGTCAGTACGGCGCCACACCGGCCTATAGTAGCCTGCTAGTAGGTAGGTTTACCTTTGGATTTAGGATTTTAATTACATACTGTACAATCTCTGCTTTTATGTGTGAAAACTGAAAAGGGAAATGATTGTAGTGAGGGATCTTGGATGTGGTTTTTAAATTGTAGGTTAAATTGTAGAAAGGGAACCAGAGGAAGAGTCGTTTCTCTGCCTTGTTGTGAATAAAAGGCTTCTTTTTGAAAAATAAACTGAACTACTAATATCAAAAAGAAATTAACATCTTAGTTCTGGATTGTAGGTATTCAGGTGAAGTCTTAATTTAGTCCTGGTTTAAACCTATCCTAGTATCACTTTATGATTTGATTTAGTCACCCATGCCCCATGTCGCTCAATATGGAACTGAAATGAGAGCCAAAAACATAGATATTGATTTGACCCAGTTTAGTTCTAGTTCATATAAGATAAAATAAGATAAACTTGTCTCACAATGGACAAACCTTTAATTCTTGCTCAGACCTAATGTACTGTACAGTTTTGTCCTGGTTTATTGTGGCTTTGACCTAGTTTAGGCCCAATTAAGACCTTGAAATATCTGATATTGAGTTTCGGAGTCTTCTTTTCCTCTCATTCTTCCCAGGTGCTGTGAATCTGCCTTCAGTTGCTGTGGGGATGTTGATTGGAGGAATGATCATGAAAAAGGCCAATCTCTCTCTAAAAACCATCCCTCGTTTCTGTGTGTTCATGCTGGTCTTGTCCACGCTCACCTGCACCCCCCTCTTCTTCATGGGCTGTTCCACGCAGAAAGTGTCCGAGGTCAATACACGTCTGGACGGGTCAGTAAACACTAAAGTTGTCTATGATACTGATACGATTTTTGAACATATATTAACATTGTAAATAAACCGGCTCTTTAGGTCGATGTCCAAGTGTTACTCCAACTGCTCCTGCCCCACCAGTGCCTTCCATCCTGTCTGTGGATCAGACGGTGTAGAGTACATCTCTCCTTGTCACGCCGGCTGCACCAACTTCACAAAAAACCCCAACAATACACACAAAGTCCAGGTAAGTCTTAGCTTCAAACTTTATCATGGAAATGAAATATCCTTGACCCGTTAAGTTATTTGACCTTTATTTAAGAGTGAAAAGTCCACTGAGATTCACAATCTATTTACATGGGAAATAGATTGTGCTTGAATAGACGCTTTGTTTTTTTTGTTTTTTTGTGGCAGTGGAAGCAACGGAGCATGTGTGCACTCAATAGCTTATTTTTTATTGCAATAAAGATGTGATTATTAGTGGCTTTCAGATTCTGGAGTGTGATGCTGTCATACTCCCAGATGGGGGCATGAGCCAGTTTTTCGTATTGATTACGCTGAACTATGGCATAACATTTTCAAACTGTAAATTCACACAATTTCAACCTGATAATTCCTATTAGTAACTACACACAAGAACAAAAAAACCTAGCAATTATATTTATTTTAGCCGCTCCCCATTCAAATTAAATATTATTGGCCCATAGAATGTTGTGATGTCATCTGAAACCCAGCAATATGTTGAAAAGTGTTCTTTGCTGGTGGTGCAGTGGCTAAGGGCATTGGGCACCATGGTTTAGCCCTCTACCATTTGTGTCTACATCCTGCATCTACAACTGCAATTTGTGACTGGTTGCCTAAAAAATACTCCTTTTTTGATAATTGCATCAAAACATTACTACTAAAATAATCATTAGTTGCAGCCCTAAAAGGCATATGGGGCAGTTAGACAAACAAGATCTACAAAAGCTCTTCACCAACACCAGTTAGTGCGACCATGGACTAAATACTGGACTCTGGATGCCTTGAGCACTACTCACTAAACTCAAACCACTATTTCAATGATTACTGTGTATTTTCCATTACCGATCATTAAACTGTACTGTATTCCTTCTCTCTACAGCTGTATACAAACTGTAGGTGTATTCCAGGTGCCCAGAGCCACGCCCGCCCCGCCCCCTGTCCAAACGACTGCCCTCACCTCCTCCTCCCCGTCATGCTGGTCATCTCTGTGGCCGCTCTGGTCGCCTGCTTCACCCACAACCCCATGTACATGATGGTGCTCAGGTAGATTATACACTTTAGATAGAACAAAATGACTAACTCTGTCATTGCTCTGTCGCATAATGACAATATCTTTATGATTTCAGAACTGTTCCCTCTGAAGAAAAGTCTTTTGCTATAGGAATACAGTTTCTGCTTATGAGAGTATTAGGTAAGTAAAAATCTTTGTGCAATGAGACAAGTGCTTACATTATGTTCAGATTCTTTTTAAACTTTGTGCTGAAATCTACAACAAAACCTCCTTGTGTCTTTTTTTCAACACATTTCAGTCATACAGACTTTTGTTTTAAGTTTCATAAAAATGTAACTATTACTTAATGGAGAGAAGCACCTATTTGTTGGAAAGTGCTCATCAGCAATCCAATTTTTCTTTTTCTTCTTGTTACGAGATCAAGATTCGAGTGTTCCGTTTACGACACTAGATTCACACACAGAGTATATTGAGTCTTTTGATATTGTGATTTAATTTCATTTAAGAATGCTGCCCTCTGCTGGTGATTGAAAGTTCTTCCCTTGTTTTTAGCTTGGCTCCCGGCCCCAGCGCTGTTCGGGACAGCCATAGACACGTCCTGCATCTGGTGGAGGCGAATGTGTGGAAGGAAATTAAGCTGTGGATACTACGACAATGATGTTTTAAGAAACAGGTATTCAGCAACATATTATATTACTTTATTAAACTTTTCATAGATCTTTTTATTTCAAATTACATAATTAAGTCAGTGTCAATGAGGCATGTCAGCACTAAATTATGGCCCTGCGTTGTTTTGCTTCAATCACAAAAAGTCTTCTACACTGACTGAGCTTTGAACGTGACATTAATATTCAAGTAATGTAAAAATCTACTCCAGTGGTTCCCTAAAAACTGGGTCATGTCCCCAAAGTGGGTCATGAAGAGGTTACATGTAGTTCCTGTTTACAGCTCTAACTGCTATGTCAGTGTTTTATTTACTGAGAAATATTTTATAAAATATCTTGATGAAAGGGACAAAAAATTGTCGGTTAATTTTCAGGGGTGGAAAGTAAGTAACTACAAATACTAACATTATTGTAATTGAATAGATTTGGGGGTAAGTGTACATAATTGAGTACTTTCTTAAACCATTCTTGTACTTGTAATTGAGTATAGTTCTGTACTGGTATTGAATATCAGTATCTATACAAAACAATTTGCTGAATCAGTTATCCACTCCTAAATATCAGTTCACCCAATATCCTGGTTGGGCCCATCAATTGATGTAGCAAGATTATTGACGGGTCCCTGTTGGTCCAGAACAGTTAATTGAAGGGTAAAGAACAGTTACACAGCCAATTTGGATATTTTTGTCATTCTTTATTAAAGGACACATATTCGGCTACAGTGACTTTTTTGAGCATTTAACCATGTTCTAACAATGGTCCGTCATCAAAAACATACCTGGAGTTGCATTCAGCTTCATTCACGCTATTTTGAGGAATGTTCATTTGAAAATCCTTTCCCTCCGAGCATCAAAATCACTTCCTGCTGAATTCCTGAAAATTTTTCAGATCATATACGTCACTTATCTGAGAATATTCCACTGTTATAAGTCCTTAAATCATCGCCAGACTTGTTCTGAGCATTTCTGCCGTCTAAACACAATAACTGCTTCTGGTAACCTGACCATAGCATCTCTTAAGTGTTAACATAACTAAATTGTGTATAGCACTAGGCACAGTCTGCTGGCTGGATATACTCAGACAGTGTCACTGCACACAGCACATAAATCCTTTCATTTGATCAATAATAAACTTTTTTTTTTTTTTTTAATCTCAAAACATGAGATGGCAAATTTAAGGTACTCAAGATCATGTTTAAAGATTTCTTTCCCCAATTTCTTAAGAAATTAAATTTTCTGTCTCTGCAGAGGTATCTGTTGATATCAAGTATCGGCAGATACTTAAAGCCCAAGTACCGAAATCGGTGTCGGATCCGAAAAGCTAGATCGGTGCATCCCTAGTTCTAGCATGTTATTGAAATTAGTAACATATGAAAAATCTTATGAGCATGAGTACTGCACAATTCCCAGTTGTATTCACAGTTATCTCACTGCACTCAACACAGCACTGCATTGCCTGCTGCGATAACCTTTATATCAGAGATTGGGCAAAATGAATCAAGTTTTGTTTAAAGTATCAAATAACTAGTACTTTGAGTAGTATTTCTCTTGAGTACCTTTTACTTAAGTACAACATTTCGCTGCAGTACTTTTTCAATGTATTGAATACATTTTACTTCAGTACTTATTCTCAGTACTCTTTCTACCACCAGTATTTTGCAACTGATGGAAGATTACTTAAAATTCATGAAAGTATGATTCTGAAGAGTGGATCTAGAAGCTGTATACTTGCAGTATGTTGTGCAGAAGGCACCATTTTGAAGTGGTTGTGTCTTTGCAGGTACTTTGGTCTGCAGGTGGGCTATAAGATCATGGGCATCATGCTCCTCATGTTGCTCGGCTGGAAAGTGAAGAGGACTCAGGAGTACAGTCTGGAGAAGAGACCCGAAGGACCCCTGTAGTCCTGCTCAAATCCGGCTCTAGTCTTAGTCCAGTCCTGGTTAGCACTCGTCCTAACTGATACACTCTGAGTTTTTGTGGTTTTTAAGAGTCACTTTGGACTTTCTGCATCCTCAACTAAGCTGCTGTTAAAGGAAATAAACCAGAGTCCGTAATGGCCTAAAGTTAACTGACCCCTTCGACATAAGCCTATCATTGCCTATCCGAGTTGAAATGGTGGAAATATAACAAATATGAATGAACCACTTCTGTCTGAGGGACCTCATGTGGAATTTTCTACAACAATTTCCATTTGCGTGTTGCAATGGGAACCGATTTGTAACTAGTTTGTTTAGCTTAATATTTAAGTTTTATTTTTAGTGTTTTGTCTCATACAGTGAGATTCATTATAACAGCATGTACAGTTGCCTATGCCACGTTTTATATTATTATTGAAATGTTTGATCTGTTTTCAATCAAATAATAAATGACTTATGTTCTACTGGTGTCATAATGTTTGTTGTATAATGTAGTTTTTTTTGTTTTGTTTTTTGTTGATGTTGTTTTTTTGTAAATAACTAGTGGCCTGGAAGTGCAAAACAAATTTACATCTTTGTCAGAACAATTTAACAAAAATATTTACATATGACAAATTTTCAAAATAGCTAAAAGAGTTTTACAAAGAAGGAAACTTTTTTTTTTAAACACAAAACATTTTTACAAATAGAAGAAAATAAATTAACAAAAGAAGAAAATAATTTCACAAAAAGAAGAAAATATTTTGACAAAAAGAAGGAAACAATTTTACAAAAAGTAGAAAACATCTTACCAAAAGTAAGAAAACAATTTACCAAAAAGAAGTAGAAGCATAGAACTATGAGTAGAAGAAGATATTTTTTGTTCACCTGAGCATTGAGCATGAGTTCACATGATCTTGTTGGACATTAATTCTTAGTGCCAGTTAGTTGGTTATTTAGTTAGTTTCAGATTTCAAAAGAGGGTAAAATGAAATAGTTGGCTATTTGAACATAAAAAGTTTTTTTTATTATAAATTCTACATCCTTGAGAATTTTTTGGAGGATTTTGTACATCGTTAACGTTGAAACAACATATATTAGCCTGCCCTACACGCTAGGCTAGTAAACATTTATTTGTCTCGTAGGATTGTGGGAAAGAGTTTAGGAGCTTCTCGAGACGAGGAAGGATGGGAAACACTGGGCTACTCAAACTAAAGTTATGCAGTTCACACAAATATGACAATCATTGGGCATTAGGCCTATAAATAAACTACAGCATGTTAAATTTGTCCAAGCACACACCAATGCACTGGCCCTGTGTCCATGGAATAGTGGTAAAGCGTCTAGGTACATTGTACCTAGAAGTTAAAGTTTTTTAGGAATCAAATCATAAAAAAGTTATAGCATCAACAAAATGTATCCCAAAATGATACGCCATTAGTATTACACTTACGTTTTCACTGGCAACTCACATCATCACACATTTCAGAAAATAATCTTCCACAACCTATTTTTACATCACATCAATGATAATGATAAGGGTAATTGTAAGTCATAGAACTGAATGGATTTTAAAATAAAAAGGATCTAACTTAACTGTCCCATACCCATATTCACAACCAAATTGTAGTTTTTAAACCTTTTTGTTAGTGCTGTGGAGAACACACAGAAACAAAACGCATTAAAGTTTAGCACTGTGCATTTTTTTTTGTTTTTTTTTTTTTGTGCATGTCCCACTCTCCAGTCTCCACCAACTCACTGACGTCATTTTTCTATCAGCCCGATTCAACGGGGAACAGTGAAAGTCTCTGCTGCTCATGCGCACAACGCCCTCCCCGCGCGTCACGGCCCGGTGCAGCAGCGGCGGCGGAACAGCGGCGGCACTGGTGGCACTGCTCCCATCAAGAAGACCAGAGACCCGGGGCGGACTGCCGGACTGCCCTGCCTGCTCCTCAAGCGACTCCACATTCGATTCGCCACCCATCCACGCTGCTTTACGCACCGGGAACAAACGCGTGGGATTACGTTATTTTACCGCTACTCTGATCGTTTCACCCCGCACCCCCAAAATGTCCGTGGGCAGCGACTTTGGAAACCCTCTAAGAAAATTCAAACTCGTCTTTCTGGGAGAGCAAAGTGGTAAGACGATGTCATTCTTATTTTTGGAGAGTTGTTTTGTTGCGCGTGGTTTGTTTGGTCGTGATTTCAGTTTTTTTTTCTTTGCACCTGCGTCTGCATTTACTGTCTATTGAAGGTGCAGCCAAACTTTGACTCTTTGCAAAAAATCCCATTGTAAAAATAAAAGTCACACTGCAATATAGTGCCTATTCAACAATACACTGGCTTGGATTGGAAATTTAACTTTTTGAATGACCAACGATTTGTCTATAATCCTGATTACACTGAAAGTTACAGACCATCCTGAAATATTTTACACATTTCCTTGTTATAACAAACAGACAGAGAATTTGTGGCATGTAGTAGTATAGTATGTTCTGTCTGTGATGGCAGGGATGGACGAAGTTCTATTTGAGACACACCCAGCCAGAGACAGAGGAGACGAGATGAAGTTGAGCTCTTTGTATTGCAGTTTTGTTGGCGTGTGGTTAACACTGAGTCTGCTTGCCTACTTGCATTGCCTTGTGGGAAGAAAATGTGGCTTTCTAGAGATATTTCTTCTGCTGCAACCCCTGTTCTGTTCTTTACAATCTCTTTCTACATCTTGGATCACAAGATAGGCTGGCTGTTTTTTGCTACTCTACAATTTAAGATAAAATGTGACTCTTAACTGCTGCTATGCCAGAATATTTTCAGTACTGCTTGGTGCTTGTAAGGCTTTTGAACACAGCAGTCGCATCATGGTGTTTCGGATGAGGTTTACTCCTGGTACTTCTCATATTGCAAAAGATTAGAGAAGCCCATAAATACATTTTTAACTAAATGGAATCAAGATATGCAGTGGGCTTTAATGGCTATTCTTTCTTGTCCCATTTTATAGGAATAAAGCTTTTGTTATTCCAGTCTGATCATTTCATCTTGACACCTTAACCATCAAACAGCACATTACAGTAGGGTGGCCACTAACGGTTATTTTAGTAGTCGACTATCCAGCTTTTTTTCCCACTTGTGTTATTGATGAAAATCTAAACCAGTTGAATCTTCTCTTTGGACATTTTGATTTAATAATTTCACTGTCTTTGTTATGATGAGGTTGTTTGTGTGTTTTAGAGTCTGTAAAGTAGGGCTGCACAAATAATCAAAATCAAATCTAAATCTGAATAGACGCAAATTGCAAAGGCCACAATTTTTGAAGTGCAATAATTTCCTCCACAAACCACAAAATGTCCTGTTTTATTCTTATTCATAAAACCTGCTAACCCTGTAGTTTTTTATTTGTTAAAACATGTTCTGAAACAAGCGAGAAAAATGCAACAAAAAAAGACAATAACGTGGCTAAAAATGACGAAAACATGACTTTAAATGACAAAAATGTGTCAAAAACATGACTAAAAATGACAAAACAACAACTCAAAGCAACCAAAATGTGACTAAAGCGATTAAACACGACTTAAAACGTAAATTCAGTTCATATGTCGGCCTTTTTTGTCTCAAAACATAAATTGCAAATCTAATCGCAATTGCAATACTGATTAGAAAAACCCCAATTAGATACTTACCCAAATCATGCAGCTCTACTGTATAGTCCAGATAATGATTATGATTATTTTCTTTAGGCGACGAGTCACAAGGAGTTGATTAATCGTTGCAGCCCAGATGACGATTGCTTTATTATTTAAATGGTAAAATATGTGCCATTTAACCACTCACCCACTAACCTACGAACCTGCTCGCTAACTGTTTAAGAGCCTACTTTAAGTGTGAACGGTGAATGTAAATTGATTATGAGTGCCCAGGTTCTTTGCAAATGCGGATTACAATAGAATTCATACATATTTCTATTTTCTTCAGTAGCTTTGAGTGCCTTCCTTGCTCTGATGAACTGGCCCGGTGTGTTTTGGTCCTGTGTCATCCAAACAAACCACGTTAGTCACGGCCGGTCCTCTCCGAAGGCCTTTATTGATTCATGTGGGGTCATGCATTAGTCCCATAACGTCCCATTACACAGAGTTCAGGGCTTAAACAGCGGCAGATTAATGCTCCAAACCTCCACGTGAACCTGGCTTGGTGACGGCGCTGTCTCCTTCTTCTGCATCAGTGGCCATAGAATGAGTATTGACATTTCGAAAACGTCCCACAGTTTTTGGACCCGGCTGAGATACGACCGTGTGCTCCCCACAGAGAGCCGTGATGGGATTATTTTCGGAGACTTTATGATGATATATTGAGCGGCTGACAAGCACCAAATGCAACCTTTTTGTCTGGTGTGGTGAGATTAATCTTTATTCACCCTTGAACACGCTGAAACGCATGCATGTCGTTCTTTTTATAGATGAGCTGTACATTAAACGTCTGATGCCGAGCAGATTTTATTTCCGGTTTATAGACGGTGATTCATGGCTTTTTGATTGCATGTTGTGGATAAAATCTAGCTCGGTGTGAAGTGAATGAGTTTGCGGCTTCCCTCCGTTTTCTCACATGAAGTATTGTTTCGCTACAGAGTCTTTGGAGGATTTAGAATATTGTTGGGGAATGACACAACATGGCTTTGCTGTCTAAAGAGCTTTCCAACAAGATAGAAATACACAGAAATATGTCGTCAAAATGATTATACAAGGGAAACGTGTCACGATGTTATGATATTTTCCATCTCAATCAATTGTAAAATGATGTTGTAAAGAAAAAGAGGTCAGCAAAAGAACAAATGGGGATTCTTAGATGTTTTATTTTATGTGAATCAACAATATCGTTTCATCTGTAAAGACCTGAGATATTCCTATTTGAATCTGAACACATATTTATTGTGAAACTTATACCTTACTGTACTTTCTGTTTGATGCTAATTAGATTTTCTTTTCGACAATCCGGATTAAATTGGATTTAGAGCTACAATGAACGATTATTTTTCTACTCAATTAGTCTTTTAATGATTCTTTCGATTAATCGATTTGTTCTTTAGATCAAACTATTTTAATAAAATTTGACCCAGATGAAGCCAAAGTGATGCATCTTAAAAACATCCTGATGGTTTCTACTCACAGACAAAACTTTCTTACATCAAAAACAATAAATGTACATGTTTCCTGTCATTTTGAAATAATTCCAGCTTTGTTTGAGTTGTAAAACAGCTCATTGCATGCGCTGGATTTCGTATAGTCCAGATAACGGTTATTCAATTACTAAATTAGTTGACGATTATTTCAATAATCGATTCGTTGTGATAAATTGATCAACTTGTTTCATTCCCCAAAACGTTCATAGAGAGTGTGAAAAACGTGCATAGTGACATTGTTGTCAGAATACTTTTGATCAACGCTGAACATCTTTGAATTTTCATTTGCTAACTGAAAATTCCATTGTGACGACACAATTTCAAGCTTTATGGAACACTTTAGTTACCACAATAGTTTCTGTAACTACGCTTTTTTCACAGGCTTGATTATTTGAGGGGAAATGGTTTTGCTCTGATTCTTCTAAATCCAGAATGTGTCATGCGACTCTTTCTCCTCCTGTAGTGCAGTCCATGGGCCCTTTGTGAGAGTGGGGGACTTGATTCATCAGACAGCTCTCCTCCTGATAGTGTTACTCTCACGACGCCTGTAATTGGGCACAGAGCTCAGGTGGAAAAGAAACTGCCACTATCTTTTATTAATGGACTGACCGGACCATGTCAGGAGCACACAGAGCCATTTATTCAGGCCTTCTTCATATCCACTGCTGTTCACTGCAGGTTGAGGATGTGGGAGCAGCCGCTAAAAGTGTCGTAAGAAAGGAAAGTTAGTGTGCTTTGTGTTATAAAGAGCCAGCTATGTCAGAAAAAGTGGGAGAGGAATGTGGAATGAGCTGTCAGGAAGTCTCCTGCATGTTTCTGGGGATAGTTTGTGCAGAACTCACACTAAGAGACCACCTGACTTTAAAGAGCTTAGTGCTTAGACAGTCACTCACTTGTTACTATTATTATTACATCTATTACATGCTGTATTATGCTCTACTGGATTAAACTGTCAAACGTGTAAAAGGAACGAAGACCAGCGCGACAACTGTACAATATTTCTTCATAGAGTAAACTACAATAACCACAAGCTGGGCATTTTATTTATTTATAACTTTACATATCGTTGGGCGAAATATAATATACATTCATAATTTTTGTATTATCTTTATCAATATTTATTTCATATTATATTAATAAAGCATTAGTAGTGTGTTAAAATGTACCTGTAAATGTTATCGGACAAAATGTGACAAAAAAATGTTTTGTTTTATATCTTTTTTGGGAGATTACATTAGACGTTCATGTCACTTTGAGCTAATTTTGAAGATTTTAAAGTATAGACGATCTACTCGATAATCTAATTTTGCAGATCTCCAAAATAACAATAGCGATATTATACATTTTTTGATACATCTCCCTTCTCTGTTTATAGATATTTGCTTCCATTGCTTTTGCCCTCATTAAGTATCAGCATAATTCTTTGGGTAAATAAAACTTTAATTAGGGCTGCACAAAATATTGGAACTGAATCTGCAAATGGCGTACTGCAAAGGCTGTAATTATTTTGAATAAAGAGAACAAAATATCCCGTCTTTCTGTGGCCAGAAATACGCGTTACCCTGTACTTTAGACCTCTACAAACACACGGGATTCTTTTGAGTTTAGCAGTTCATATTTCAGTCTATTCTCAAAGGGTAATGCTCCTGAATCTTCATCGTGAATTGAAACCAAATCCAATCTACTCACATCCACTGCACTATTCAGATAAATTGTAATTCTATTTGATCCTGTGTGTGCAGCCTTTGCGCTTGGCTTACAGATTGTCCAAATAGTCATCCTCAAAGTGCATTTTCTCATTTTCCTTTTTGTAGTCAATGATGGTGATTTGTATTTTAATTTGGCATACAGTTGACCGAGCACCCTTCCTGATCCAGCCTCGTCCATTTATCCAGACACAGAGCAGCATTTCTCCAATTACGCCTCATTTTTTTGTTAAATATTCAGTTTGAACTGCACAACGCCCCATTTTATCTCTGATATTGCCTCCTAGATCATCTCCCTGCATTAAAAAGTGCATTTCACGCCACATTCGTCTTTAAAGAAACCTCGACGTGTTTGTTTTTGAAGCCAATTGTTTGGAGGAAATCCACATCTCTCTCCGCTCCATTTCACTCCAGACTCTACAGATGGGGATGCATTTGGTGGGTTCAGCGGGGGATTTAGCTCACAGAATCGAAATGCCATCTTACTGTGCCCGGATTGGTCTTGCTCGAACTATAACTGCACTTTCTGAATACTGCTCAGTCACTGTGGCGGCTGAAATGAAGCAGTTTTTAGTTGGCTGTGCGAGACATCAATCACTCCAGGAAACAGCTCTCAGAGTGAATGAAGCCGCACAGAACAGTAACGGTAGCAGCTGGCACGGTGCTTTTACTGTAATGCTGGAGTCTGTAAAAGATATGAAGACATGTTTTATAAAGGCTTAGGTTGTTACTGAGGATCGGAGATTTTGTTTGTTTGCACAGTGACTTTTTACAAGAACTGTAGAAAATTGTTCTTATCAGATGTTTTAAATCAAATCAGAAGCTAGTGCTGGGTAATTAATCCAATTTTAATTGAGATTCAGTCCTGTCGAACTGTCAAAATGGTCTGCCTTTGTCGTTTTAACTGAGAGGTCTACAGCCAATCCTCATGTGGTTTGAAGTGGAGTTCAGGGAGAAGAAATTAGGCAGTTTTTTGTGTTAAATAGCAATTAAAAATGTTTGATGTGTTTATGTTCATGAAATCTGGAAATTATCATGTCAAACATGAAAACTGAAAGCCATTTTTATAGTCGTTGGTTCTTTTTTCCTTTCTTTTTTTGACATATAGTCCAGACTCTAAGCTAAACTATGAATACTTTTCTCCAATGATTTTATCCAGATCTAACTCAGGTTTAACAAAATCCTATACGTAATAGTATTTCTGTCACTGGAGTCCTGAGTCAGAATTGCAAAATGACCTTACAAGCACCTAAACAGGTCTATAAACCACATCGTAAACCCACACTGAATAAAAATGTTAGATCTTTGATCTATAAGTCTTTGATCTATATTAGTGAACTATATTTGTGTTTGAAAACCTCTGGTTTAGACTTAACTGCTCAACCTCACTTTGCAGCCGTCAATAACTTCCGGTGCTGAGTGTGCACCAAGTTTACACCTGCTTTTCAGAGGTTTGAAATAACCACAGCTACCGGGACACATGCTTTGAGGGGTTCCTTTTAATGATAATCTGATTGGTTTATACATCCGTATTATGGTACCAGGAGATGTGTCCATTTTTATGATATTAATTAATCACACTTTGAAATCAAAGCACATAGCTCATGTATTGCTTAACTTTCTGCAACTTGTTTGTGGTGGATTTAGCCAAACATGTGCAAACATCTTACATAAAAGTGATAACCTCTTCTGTTTTTCTCTTCTTCACAGTGACTTGAGAGTAGGATAAGCAGTTTTCTTGAATGAGCACTTGCCAACACCAACTTGTGAAGTGATATCTTTAACGCTGAGCTGGATTCTGAAGCCTTCTCTCTCTTCTCCATTATTGTAGCTATCGTCTGTGTCTGCTCATAACCACTCACTCAGTTCTTTGATTCACGCCTCACTCTCGTCTCGCTCTAAGCTCTTCTCTGATGGATTGGGAGAAGCTACAGCCTGACAGCTTTGATCTGGTATTGATCTCGTGCTGCTGCCCAGTAATGTGGACAATTGATCCAAAGGCATCATTTCCAGAAAGTTGCCTCCTCTTTCGTCTACTGTTGCTATCCCCTGGTGCTTAGTCACATCTTGATAAAAGATATCCAAATCATTTGTCAGGGAGTTTTTCTTTTAAATGATCAAGCCTGATAATTATTCATCTGGTTAAATTAGGATTACAGTAAGTCTGTGTTATATCAGACAGAATAGATAGTGCTGTGTCTAAACTGTTTCAGTTTGCTTTATGGAGGTTATAGAGGTTTCTATATTTGTCTCTTTTATGGTAAAAATATTTGTATTAATGTGATTATTGTATAGTGGCATTTTAGATGGCCTAGGCAATTTAGACAGAGACAGAGTGGAACTGAATGGTACAATGAATAAGTAAAAAGAATTACATCCATTCAAAGATGCATTCATCATATCCATTTATCTTTCAATACGAACAAGTAGAAACATACATTATCATTATAAAATGATTTTAAAAGAGAAGAGTGCACATAGAATCTTTTCTACAGCCAAATAGAACCATTTCAAGCCTGGATTTGGAGAGGCTTGTCTCACATCTTCAGGAAGTCTGTTCTAGTCAGGACCCGAGCAGCAGCGTTCTGGATGTACTGCAGCTGTTTCACAGCTCGTTTGGAGAGGCCAGTGAACAGGCCGTTACAGTGGTCTAACCTACTGGAGACAAATGCATGGATAAGTCTCTCCAAGTCTGGTTTAGACACTATACCTTTTTGACAGTGTGTTTTAGATGGTAAAAAGCTGCTGATGTTATGATTTGATGTGGCTGCTAAGGGTCAAGTCTGAGACTGGAGGTGACTACTGACACTTTCTCTCTGTTTCTGCGGCCCAAAGACGATGATTTCAATCTTCTCTGAGTTCTGCTGGAGAAAATAGTTTTGCATCGACACACTGATATGTTGGATGCTGTGGCAGAGTGAATCCACTGGTCCATATTCACCTGCTGTCAGTGAGACATCAGAGTCTCAGAGTGTCGTCTGCAGAGTTGTGATGGGACACTCCACTGGTGCGTATTAACTGACCTAACGGCAGCATGTAGAGGTTGAACAGAAGGGGTCCCAGGATAGACTTTCCACAAGTCAAGGCCATGTGGTCTGAGACACAGTTACCAATCTCAACAAAGTACTCCTTGTCCTCTAGATAGGACTTCTCTTGAGCCATTTTTGTCAGTAATAGAGATGCCCACCCACTTTCTGTATTTCTCTATTAACCATCAAGATAGATACCAGTTTTAAATTTGACCCGTCTGTCAGCAAGATTGTAGTGCAGGATTTTAGATTGTTTCAGAATCATTTACTGGTTTATCTCTTGTTTATATATACTGCCTGTCCAAAAAAAAAAAAAGACACTGGATTTAACTTACTTATCCTATTGGATAACGATTGCATGGGTGATTGTCCGGATGCAGTAAGTGGCTTCTCATTTCTGTAACAGATGTGGAAAGATAAATCCTGTGGTCATGGAAAAGATGCCAGTGAGTTTGAAAAGGATCAAATCATTGATATCAAACCGAGAAGACATCTAAGGAGATTACACAAACTACTAAAACTGGCTTCAGAATCATCCAAAGCATTATTAAAAACCGGAAGGATTGTGAGAAACCATCATCTTGGAGGAGAAACGGTCGGAAAGGCAGGTGAAGTGAAGTCATGCCTAGTGCCTACAAGCCGGGGCAGTGGTATGATCTGGGGCTGCTGCAGTTGGTCAGGTCTAGGTTCAGCAACATTCTGTGCCAAAAGAATGAAATCAGCTGAAAACCTGAACATCTTGAATGACCACATTATTTAATTTAAGGATTTCTTCTGCCCTGATTCCAAGATGACAATGCCAGGAGGGCTCAGGTGCATGAGACGTCATTTTCTCATGTGGATTGACCTCGACAGAGTCCGGATCTAACCCCTTTGAGAATCTTTGGGATGTGTATGAGCTTTGGCAGTAGTCACACTCTTCCATCATTAATACAAGATCTTTGTGGAATAACAAATGAAACACTAGGTCTGAAAACATTTCTTGACCCTACAGAAGCTAATTAAAACAATGGCACAGCAAATGTGTGCTATATCAAGGCTAAAGGCGGCCGACCAAATAATAGTGTGTGACCTTTTTTATTTTTTGGGGGCAACTTTTTTTTTTTGGCCGGGCAGCGCAGATGAACTGTAATAGCTACTTTTTGACTTTTTGACTTTCAAGTTAAAACTACATTAAGCGAACAGTTCAACCAAATACTCTCTCTCTCAAGTTGTAAGAAAATGAAAGCAGTTCCTCAGATTGACCCATTTAACTGCGTGTGATCAGCACAAAGTGTACATTTCCTCTTTTATGCACAGAGAGCGGTGCCGGAGCAGTTCCAGCAGAGCCCTAGCAAACCATCCTCACACATGCACACGTAGAGCTGTATAAATAAAGACAATGCACAGCTGAGCGGGTGAGCTCTCCCAAAGCCCCATTTATTCACTCTGCAGAGAAAAAGCAGCATCAAAATGTGGGTCTGCTGTGATCTACAGTGTTCCAGGGAGGGAACTTGAGGCTGCTCTGATACAGTGACTGGGAATGAGAGCTGGATCAATGTTAACGATGTGTCTTTAAGCAGATAAAAACTCCTCCTACAAAGCTCATTATACTGTAGGGTCTCCAAGAAATATTACTGTCATCAATTTAGTAAATATGAGTGTTGAACGTTTAACTGATTTAGCACTCTTTAAATGCGGCTCAAAAATAAACAAGATACTTAAGCAGGTGTAAACTAGATTAAAGAATGGGACAGTATTATCATTTTATATATTTTGAAATCCATCTGAAATGTATTGAAACATCCCTATCAAAATTTTATCCAAATAAACCATGTCTAAACCAGATTAGAGTAACTCTGCAGTATATCATGCACCCAGGGTAAATATGCGTCTTTGAACTAGATGCTGAATCATAGGCTATATTCACAGGTACTGCTATACAGTCAATGTGCTGAACGTGAGATCTGTGGAGTGGAGAGATGGGGAGTTTGAACTTAATCCAGTCTCTCAAACAGAAGCAGTCTGAATAAACCCGGAGCCTTGGCTTGTGCAGCGTGAGACGAGACACTTGACTGAGCTCAGCGGTCCTGCCTCTGTCTGCCCTCTCTTTGGACGCACAGATGAGCCCAGCGTCTCTGACAGCATCCGCAATATTATACAGCAGCCCCGCACATAATGGGACTGTCAAGAATTCAAAAATAGCAGTCACACTTTGAATTTAAACAGTATCCATATGTGAAGTGGTAACTAAATTTATGAAACCATTGAACTGTCATTGACATGCAATGCTTGTATAATTCTGGTACTGATTTAAATCTTTGTAGTTGAAACAAGCTATATTTAAACTTCAAATGGGTGATTCAGTACCTTTCTGTTTAATAATACAGCTCACATACTGTTTATTTTGACAGGCAGCAACTACCAATAACCGTAAAGTGTGACCAACTCAGTAGAACATATAGCTTTTAATAACACCTAAGACAACATAAAATGATAATTAGTCAAGAATGAAATTTAAAATAGTAACCTGTGACCTATATTCTCAACAGAAATTATAAAAAATGCCCTTTACATGACATCACCCGAAAATAAAATTTTAAAACCACATACCGGAGAGCTGGTCACAAATGGATAATACCTGGCATCATGTTAAGACCTTTACAATGTGAATTGCCCCTGGTGAAGTATTTGCTCATTGACACAACAACAGTAGTCCCCTCTACCAACTTCATTAATGTCAGGAGCAGGACTTGACATTCTTAACCACTGCTAGATAATTACATACAGGCTTAGCATATTACTAATAATAATGTTGAAAGCAGTTGTCGTGGTTTGTGTCATTTGTCTCATCTATACTGATATGAGAACATTTCAGACTTTTATATGGGCATCATGGGCATGGCAGTAGTTTAACAAAATATCTTTCTGTACACTATAAACTACTCCGAACTCAATAAATAATGTTTTCCTTTCTTGTTTGTATCCACACAGTTTGGCAGCGTGTATTTCCTTGACAAACAAAGACACAGGGACCAGGTGGTACAGCAGCAGTAAAACCTCTCCCACTCGCTCTCATTATGCCAATGTATTCAGCCTATCCTCCGCTCCTCCACGACTTTTCACTGTCTCCTCCTGTCAGCCGGCCTTGGTTGGACACAGGAAGCCATTTTTGTCTCCTTTTTTCTCCTTGTTTATTCTTTAAAACCTAGAATGACTCTTTTTAGACTGGCCCCTGCTTGGATCCGTCCTCAGTCCTTGGTGCGACGCTGCAGCAAAGCGAGCCTTGATCCGTAAAAACAATAGTGACAATAGTGGTTTTGTTTGCACCGTGGAGCTCAGATGTAACGGTACGGACTTAGAAACAAAAACTGTGAAATGGCCTTGAGTCAGTGCAGTGTGGGGACTTTAAATATTGGCTACATTTTGTCACAGAGCTCAGCAGTGCGGTGCCACATTAGGTCACAGAATGTACAATGAATACTGTAATATCACACAATTTGATCCTGATCATGTGCATGTCAACATTTTTTATAACAAAATTACACTATTAGTAAAGTCCTTTAATTAGATAGAAGTAAATTCTTTATCTGAGCATAACTTGATTGTGTGGCAGAGCACATTTTATATATGTTTTATTAAACAAAGAAGTGTTTCTCGCCAAAAAGTATTACAATTGCACATTGTGTGTATTGGAAAAAAAAATTTTTGAACTGAGAAAAAAGCAAATTTGACATAATTTCACACAACTAAAAAAATGAGCTTTTGGAATTGGAAATATTTTTTTGGGGGAAAATACTCCACGTGTATGAAGACTTTTGGCCATGACTATGTATTTCCTTGACATGCCGTGTAATTAAAGGTGCACCAAGTAACTTTTCTAGTGAGGAGTTGTCTCCATGGAGATGTTATTGCATTGCTTGGAATATTTCACAGTTTAATGCTACATATCTTACAACTGAGTTTTTATTGCTACAAAAATGTCTTGAAAACATGTATTCTATAGTCTAACACTGAATGGGGTTGCCTTTCCACAGATCTGACCTGTAAGTTGGCCTGGTGGCGACTCCATGGAGATGAATATGTTTAATTTAATCAGCCATGTCTGATTTTGCATCTATTTTACTCTATTCCATTCCTCCATCTTTACATAAGCTTTGTGTTGACCGCCTGAAGATGGACTTCTTCAAGCCTCAGTTAATGATTGCACAATATATTACATTTGACAGAGTGCTCTCTGTTGTTTGTGTAGTTACATTTGATGCTGCACTTTGACTAATTACGCTTTATTAAAGACTTCGTCTGCGTTGTTTATCTCACTGATAACGAGGTCAATGATAATATATTGAGTTTCACTAATGACTTTGTGTTTATAGAGACCTAATGCTGACAGACTGATTGAATAGATGGTTCTAGCTTTACATCGATATGGCAGAATAACAGTATTATTGAGTTTGCCATTTTAATATGCTAGACAGTGTTGTTGAGAAAAATTGTGTATTGATTAAACCACAGTCGAAACTTGACTTAACTGAACCAGAGCTAAACCAAGCAGCAGTAAACCCTGAAACCAACTAAACCCAACCATGCTCAGGCTGAAGCAGGATTAAACCATGGTTAAATCAACAATAAAACATAACCATCACCAAAGCATATATCAGGACTATGCCTCCCAGGACCAAAATTGAAACAGGACTAAATTAATGTTAAAGAAGACATTATGCTTTTGTCTCATACTGTATATAGTTATTCTACTATACCTGAGGGTATTAATATAGTTTGTCAGTTCATAGACCATTTTCCCAGTTTTTGTCCATTCTTCTGGTCTGGTGTGAATCCAGTTATTAAAACATAAATCGCAATACTTGACTGAAATGCAATAACATATTTTTCCCAAATCGTGCAATCCTATTGTTGATCTAAGGCAATTTCCTCAAGAGTGCGTGGTGCTGATTTCCACCTGCCCATATGTAACTGCATGTAACCGACAGAACTATGCTGCTGGCCTGAATGCCTGTACAGATCATGAGAGCAAGCAGATTATTTTTTTTTGTGTGTGTGCTAAGATGGCTATTCAATGCTTCTGAATCCAATGTCATTGTTGAAGAGAAAAAAGTAACTAAGCAAAGAGCACTGGGTGCAGGTGAAAACAGGAATTTTCGGAGCAGCAGGAGAATATAGATTACTCAAACATGCAGGAATCACTCTAATTACAACTTTGAGTGGGTAAATGAGTACAGTAAACAATCATAACTCTTGAAAGTTGATTTTGCAGAATCTTTCCTGTAAATGGTTTACCAGGATAATGCTTTAATATAATGCTTATATAATGTACAATGAGTGCGCTGCAGTTGGAGGCGGAGAGCCACTGATCAGAGCGTTGTCCCCAGAGGAAATGTTTAACACCGACCAATTGAAACAGAGCTGAACAGAAATCATTAGTCCAAACATTGAGTCATGCGGCTGCCTGCCTTTCAATAAACACATGCTACTGTTCTTTCAAAAAGAGACTTCATGGTAACGTTTTTTTATTTTTTTGGCAAATAAATCTTTCTCTTGCATAAATTTGTAGTCCTCTGGAGATTAACATGCACGGTCATTGGTTGTGCATATGTAGAGCTTTTTAAAAATACTTCATAAAGGTGTCCTCAGATTAGGACTATTATAACTAACGATTATTCTGGTAATCGATTAGTCGAGCGATTATTCTTATCGATTAATCAATTAGGGGTTTAGAACACAAAATAAGAGAGTTTACTAAATTTTACCCACATAAAATTAAAGTGAAGCCTGGTGTAGAATATTTTCAAATGAAAGGGTGTTTTAATCAAAAACACAAAATGTACACATTTCCAGTGTCATTTTGTGTGATTCCGGCTCTGTCTGAGTCATAAAATCTCTTCTTTCAGCTCGTGGCATGTTTTGGAGTCTGTGTATAGACCAGTTAACGATTATTCGATTACTAAATTAGTTGACAACTATTTTGTTAACCGATTAGTTGCAATTAATCGATTAACTTGTTGCAGCCCTACCTCAGATGAAAGACAATGTTAAAACCAAGTATTGATTTGACTGATTACCTTAAGTGACACTGTCATTTTCTGGAGATGACATGAGAGATGAAATACAATGTTAAAGCCATACTTTGGAACATTGTTCACGGAAATGGTGGATTTGTTTTATGCTTTACTATGGACAACAACATTTCCATAGAAACAAGATGGCCAATTTTGTGGAGACGCAAACCCACTCAGAATAAGAACAAACATTGATGTAAACGTGTTGTTAGATTCTTATTTGATTCTGAAACTGATTACTCATTCAAAAACACTGAATGAGCAGAGCATGCTACTACACTCTTGATCCTGATTTGGTCTCGGTTTCATTGTAGTTTAGTCTTGGTTTACTTTGTGCTTCTTTGCGTTTCACGTTTTTCACCAAAGTGTGTATGCATATATATATATATATATATATATATATATATATATATATATATATATATATATATATATATATACATATACATATACATATACATATACATATACATATACATATACATATACATATACATACATACATACATATGCATATATACATATACATACACATACATATATATATATATATATATATATATATATATATATATATATATATATATACATATACATATACATATACATATATATATATATATATATATATATATATATATATATATATATACATATACATATACATATACATATACATATACATATACATATACATATACATATACAATGTATATATATATATATATATATATATATATATATATATATATATATATATATATATATATATATATATATATATATATATATATATATATATATATATATATATATATATATATATATATATATATATATATACATATATATATATATATATATATATATACATATATATATACATATACATATACATATATATATATATATATATATATATATATACATATACATATACATATGTATATATGGCCCGCAATCGAGCCACACAGGAGATTGTGGATCTGAAACTCATGAAGGAAGATGCACAGACATCTGACAGTTTCACTCAAGAGTTGGAGATATTCCAGCGTATAAATGAGCTGGACCTAGAAAGGTTCAACCTAATCAAACTGG
The DNA here is from genome assembly GCA_019453435.1 of Rhinogobius similis. Classification (NCBI taxonomy): domain Eukaryota; kingdom Metazoa; phylum Chordata; class Actinopteri; order Gobiiformes; family Gobiidae; genus Rhinogobius; species Rhinogobius similis. Next base: position 25,288,523 of record CM033625.1, read on the forward strand.
TTGACGTCTTTGATTTCCAGGGTCAGCAGTGCATGGCATTTGAGGTCCTGGACTTAAGTGTCAGCGACCTCATGGAACAGGGGTTCAGTTTTACACTGAGCCACATACGGACCATGGCAAAGCAGCTGCTGACAGCTCTGCAGGGTCTGCAGTCGGTGGGTGTGATGCACACGGACATTAAACCAGATAACATAATGCTGGTTAATCACACGGAGCAGCCGTTCAAAGTAAAACTCATAGACTTTGGATTGGCCAAGCCCACAGACAAGGTGGAAACGGGAGCGCTGATGCAGCCGATCAGCTTTCGTGCCCCAGAGGTGATCCTGGGGCTGCTGCTGTCAGAGGCGGTCAACATGTGGAGCCTGGCTTGCTGCCTCCTCCTGTGGTACTTCGGAACCCTAGACTTTATGGGCATTTCTGAGTTTGAATACTTTTCAAAGATCTTTCCCTTCTTTGGAAAACCAGCAGACGAGCTGCTGAAGAATGCCATATACAGGTGGAAGTTCTTTGTTTATGAGAACAAGTGGAGACTCGCTACACTCCAGGAGTTTCAGGAGAGAACTGGTGAGAATCCAAAAATGTCCGGTCGCCAGCCTGCAGCCGCAAACCTGGACCACCTCATCAAAGGCTTGAAGAAGTTTGAGTCTGATGAGGAGTTCAGTGACAGGGAAAAGTTTCTGGACCTGCTCAAAAGAATGTTTGAAATGGACGCGGAGTTGAGGATCACACCAACAGAAGCCCTCCTCCACCCATTTATCACCATGGCCCACTTGCCAGAAGAGGACCAATACACCAAGGACGCCCATGATCTAATGCAGGTCATTGACATGGAGTCCAGGCCACCGCAAAAGACTTCTGAGGACACTTTTTGTTCATCCCCTGTCTGCGCCAATGACTACGATGCCTTTCCATCCTTTGAAGATTCATTGGTGCTTGAAACATCTAGTGGCAGCAACCAGGAGGCATCTCCAGAGGAACTGTGTGTTTCACCAACTGGAGAACGCTCAGAAGCTGAGGATGCCAAAACTGAACAGGACAGTGCGTTGGCGATAGCAGCAGTTTTGGACAGAGTTAAAGAGGAACTGACTCCGGACTTCAATGATATCTTGGAGGAAATTGAGAAATTATTCCAGGATGGAGAAGTTACAGAAGACCAGTTTGTCAGTGCCACCAGGAAAGCCTCCAGGTCCATCTTCGGCAGAATAATTCCACGCCCTCTCCGGCTGTTATTCTCAAGATTGTCAAAGCTTCTGAGACCTTGGCCAAAGAAAACAATCTTTAGAAAACCCAAATGGATGGAACGGGTCACACTTTTCACAAGAAGGTCCACAACATCTGGACCTTCCGGACCTTAGGTCCCTCACCCTCTGCAGTAAAGAGGAGGATCACCATCTCCTGATCGTCCAACCAACATCAGGACCATCGAGAACTCTTCACTGCGTTCAATAAATGCTACAGAAAACGCATTCTTTGTTTTTTTATTTTTTTATTTCAATCTATAGATATAGATTTCTTGTGATGTACATAAAGACATTCATTAAATATAACAAGAAGAAGAAAGAAAAAAGAAAACATGTTTTAAATGAACAAATAAATACTTGAATACCTAACGATTTTCTGAATTATCTTTGCTTGAAAAGGAGTGGGATCAAGTGATACTTATTGAACCCCACCCCTCACATAATTTATAAGATAAATATTAGAATATGCTTCCTCTACATACATTTTTACGTCAAACTATTAACTACCCAGTATACACTAAGAGACACTGTGTTACAAAGACAGAATTCATTATAATTCCTATTACACAATATATTTCCAAGCCAAGCTATCAAGTCGAAACAAAGTATTTATGATTTTTTTTTTTTACAAAACAACTCCTAATATTCCCTAGTGTACAATTTTCCATGTCCAAGATAAAGTACAGCACTGGTTGATAATTGTCTCACACCCTCACAGTTCATGCTCAAGTTTATACTGTGAGAATATAATGTGTTTATGCATACTTTTACATTTGTGAATGTTTTTGCATTGTTTGTGCGGCTCCCCAAGACTATTCCATAGTTTTACGATGCACACAGACACACAAAAACTTTTTCTTGTTGCCCGTATGGTGTTTACTTTAAAATTGTTCACTCAACTTCCCCTCTACATTCGAATCATTTTTGTATGTTGCCAGGAAGAGCATTATTGTTTGCTCTGTACATTAGTTGAGCTGTAGAATATTGAACAAGATCATTTAACTTTAGTCATTTTGACTGTAAGAATAATGAGTTAGTGTGCTCTAAATATCCAACTTTACGTATTACCCTGATTGCTCTTTCTTGAATCGCTGAGATGGATTTTAATACAGATTTGAAGTTATTTCCCCATACTTCAACACAATATGTAAGATATGGTTGAACCAGAGCACAATAAAGCATGCCAAGTGAGTTAGTATCTAGAAATATTTTGGGTTTGTTTATTATTGAAAAGCTTTTAGCCATTTTGTTTTGTATATGTCGAATGAGCGACTTCCAACTGAGTTTGTTATCTATAATTACTCCAAGAAATTTGACCTCTGTTACGGTTTCAATTTCAGTGTTATTTATGTATATTTTGGATTCAGCTTCATTATTACAGTTGTCAAAAAACATGACTTTTGTTTTAATTTATTTCTGTCCATCCATAATTTTACTTTGATCAACTCATTTTTCACAACATTAATCAGATGATCATAATTGTCACTGGAGTAAAATATATTTGTATCATCAGCAAATAATATGTATTTCAGTTGAATAGGTCACTGATGTACAGGTTAAACAGTTTAGGGCCCAAAACTGTGGGGGGCACCACAACAACTACAGAACAGGAGGATATTGTTTCTCCCATTTTTACAAATTGCTTTCACTTATGTAAGTAACTTTTTACCCAATTTAGCGTTACTCATCTTACCCCGTATCATTCAAGTTTCTTAAACAATATAGAGTGATTTAATGTATCAAATGCTTTCTTCAAGTCAATGGAGATTCCAACTGCGTGGTTTTATTTTTTATCTACAGCATTAGTGATTTCTGCTACTGCCTCAATGAGAGCCAAGGAAGTGGAGCTTTGAGTGATTGGTCTGTAGTTAGTGTAGAGATGTTTGTGTAGTATATTGTGTAGGTATTACTTTAGCTTTTTTCATTTCAGTTGGGAATGTACCAGATGTATTACTGTAACATTTACAGCCATAAGTTTGCTTAGCAAAAGAGATACAGCATTCAAGCAAACTTAAATGTGGCATCTCTCTTTATTTTAAGAGATACATGTATTTTTTGTTTATTTATTTCTTAAACAAATAAAATAAGTTGTATTTATATCTTAAATGTGCTTAAATGGGCATTTATTGTGCCAATTACAGAAATTAAGACATGGAGAAGAAAAAAGTGGATGAAAGACTAAAGAAATGCAGAAATGCTCATAACGACTCTGGCAAATATTTACGGACTTTAAAACAACAGAAGATCTCGGCACTCTATTACGTTGAAAAAAAAAAAAGAAGAAAAAAAAGTCACTAAACAGGATTCATCAAACCAACGTACAACTGCAAGTATTTTTTATGAGGGAGCAATGTTATAACATGTTTAGAAGCTCAAAAAAGTTAATTTTGCACAATATCTGTCCTTTAATAATCTGTAAGATTATAGGACAGTAGTTTGTATTGTAATAGTAATGTTACATGAGTATATTTCCACCGGAGATAACTGCCATCTAAAATTCGGCCGGAAGGTTGAGCAGTTTGACTTCATTAATGAAGCAGGTTTAATATAATACACTAGACTCCAAATTATAATTAACTCCAAAAAGTTAGGAGCATAAACACAGCATAAAGACACGACACACCAATAGAAATGTAGGCAGAGATGATATTGCTGATATTGTGTTGTTGAGGAAAAATCTTTGTGCTCTGATGTATGTGTTTGTGTGATATACTGTCTAAATCAGTGGTTCTCAAACTTTTCACACCAAGTACCACCTAAGATAATATTTGGCTTTCAGAGTACCACCATATCTAAACATTTTTTTAATTTGTTCTAAATTAGGGCTAAACCAGGTTTAAAAATAGAATAAAACAGGTCTAAAATGAGACTAAACCATGGATAAGGTAGTTTTACACAATGATTAACCCAAAGGAAGACATATTATATAACATATCGTATCATATAACATTAATTGATTTATCTCTAAAACTCAAATACTCCTACTGCAGAGGGCCCTGTATACCACCAGTGGTACACGCACCACAGTTTGAGAAACATTGATATAGGCTACTATATATACTATATATTAGTAATATATTGTGTTGCCCAAAAAGATGATCTTGTGTTTACCCTTGGTCTTCTCTTGCATCCTTTTTGAGTTGCAGGCTTTGATGTTTAGTGCAGAGGAGGTTGAGTCACTGTGTTTCAGAGTTTGCAGTATTGATCCCGTGTGGGCGGGTCTAATCACATTTTGAGAGTGGGCCCGATGACACAGCAGCGTTTGACGTCTCCAACACATTTATAACACAGCACCTGTTTTACACCATGACTAATCACATCTACTCATCAGATTACACTTGTTTACCTCTCGGGATGTGATTTTACTTTCCTTATAACGTCATAGAGCATGGGAGGACATTAAACAAGTGCTCCAGATCACATTAGGCCGAAATATGGTGTGAATGCATGTTTTGGTGATGTATAGGAACGGTCAAAATGATCAAGCAGTTCATAAGTTGGAGATGATTTAGAAGATACTCTTTTGTCCTGGTTTCAAATTGGTTATATGTCTGTGCTTTTAATCGGCTTGTTTAGTTAAATAGTGCTGACCGTTTAGATCTTACCCTGTGCCAGAAGTGATGGTTATATAAAATTTTGATTGCTTCCATTCCGTGTCATTCAACCAACGTAAGAGCTAGACAAGCAAATAATTACTTATTTGGTCTACCTTATTACATTGATTAGCGTAACCGTTTACCATTCATTTCTAAAATAAACATTTCAAATTGCTCAAACACTCATTCATTTATGTTACAAACCTTGTTCTCCTGTCGACTGTTGCTAGGTCTTTGGGAATTCATGACTTTTCACCGTGTTTTCTTCTATTTTTCACCACTAATCGTACATTGCTTTACTTTGCATCTTTTCTTTGTCTTTTAAGCAGATTTTCTGTTACTTCCACTCACACTGGAAGTTTGCAAATAAAAGCTTTATGTCATGCCAGTGTTGTAGACCCCAAGGCATTGACTACTACTGATGTCATTATAAAGAGTGTCTACTTCCTGAATTTGTCTTTGCGCTTTCCGCCTCCACAAACCTCCAGCTTGAGTCTTGCCTCGAAACGGTCAAATAGAACCAATTTCTGATCTTGTACTAAAACATAATAACCCAGTCCAGAGCAAGTTAGAGTTGAAAATAATGTCACCAAATCTAGGGTTCACGTCCTCTGTTCAATTCTGATAAAAATGACATAAAATATAAGGCCAGGACTATTCACAAAAGCTACAAGAAGTTTAACCCCAACTATGCCATTTGTGTTGTTGTAAGTTGGGCAATATTTTGAAAAATCTGTAATATTGTAAATGTTGTTTTAAAGTTATGCAAAATTTGAATATCATGCACATTGTTAGATAGTGAAAATACAGAAACATTGCACTCTTTCAAACAAGAGTATGGAGTGATATTACTTCACTTTTATGGGTATGGTTTTATCAGACGTTTCATATTTGTCTGATGCTTAAATCTTAATACATTTAAGGACACATTTAGCACTTTTCTGCTCAGTTGACATTATATTGTCTGAACAGGATATTCCAAAAAAAGTGTTGAGATAATCATTTTGCTAATATCACCCCATAGTCGTTATTGTACTAAATAAAGAATTGTTTTGAAATGTCCTCGATTTTACAACTGAAAACTTTGGATCTAAAGTATCACTCAGATTTAAAGGGAAATTACAGCTGTTTTGGTCAAATATTTCCTGGGGGAATACTCTCAGACCCCCCTATCGATAATATCAGCAGGATATTTTAACTTTTTCTCGCTTTAAAAATTAAAACTTTGAATTCATCAGATCATTTTAATCATGGTTTTGGACTGGTTTAGCCAATGTTCAGACTTTAATTAAATAGTTGATTGCAGTGCAGAGGTGAAGTCTCATGTGAGGTGTCTGTTGGTTTGAGAGAATGTTTTCATTTGCCCTGCCCTCAGGCCTCTCTGCCCTGAAACAACACAATCATTTCAACATTAAACTGTCTCCTGTCTGTGCCCTGGAGCCAGTAGCAGATATAGATGAGTTTGTTTTGTGTCTTTGGGCAGAACCTCTTCTCTCCATCCACCTGTTCAGCTGAAGGGATGGACACACGGCTCATTAGACTCAGACAGGACAAAATGGGTTTTTGAGTGCACCGTGTGGGCAGAGGGTGGCCTTTGTTGACTTTGAAAGCATGTTCATCTATTATTCAGAGCGGGAGCACGTGTCCCAGGGAGAGTTCATTTGGCAGTTTGTTCAGGTGCTGTCCGAGTGAGGCGTGTATAAAATCAATCAGGATTAAGGACTCACAGTGATGCATTATTGGTTCTGTTGAACAAGGGCTTTTATCTTCAGTAAATTCATTTGAAAGAGTGCTATTTGTCCTATTTGAGTTGACGTTTTGTGTGTTACTGTTAATCGCAAATTGCAATCTTGTAATTATTTTTTTATTATGCTAATAAACAAAACAAGATAAGTGACAAGACAAAAACTAAAAGAGCAGTTAGTATTAGTGGTGCGTATTAGTGGTGCACCGATATGGAAATGCCAATATTACTGAACTGGCAAGAGCCGATAACCAATATTGGGCCAAAATTTTGAACACTTTCAAATATTTTGAACAAAGAATTATAGCCGTAAACTCGCTGTAAACTAGGTCCTCTTTATAAGTTATTTGTAAAATGAGAATTTCAGAATAAAGACTGGACTAAAGTTACAGATAGTTCTGTTTGAATAAAGCCTCAGTTAACTGAGCTGCTGTTTTCTTCCTTTTTCTGCGAAAGGACGGCAGAGTTAACTCTTTCATCATCAGTGCACTGTTATCGGTGATTTTGGCTGAAACCAATATCACTCAATGATGTGAATATCGAATGATATGAACAGTGGGCCGATATATCGGTGCACCCCTAGTTCGTAGAAAGTCAGTTTTTTTGTCCCCCTTTTTTCCAATGTCTGACAAATTTGTCCATTTTCAAATTCAGTACAAAAGTTAGACTTTCCAGTTTAAAAATGTCTTAAGTTATGTCAGTCCAGTCCTTAACAGTCTGCTCCCTCCCTGTCTCCATCTCCTTGTTTTTTTTTTGTTTGTTTGTTTTTTAATCAGATATCGGCTTCAGAATATCAGTTCGGATATCCTGGTTTGGCCTTTAAATTGATTTATTAAGACTATTTACAGGCCCTTGTTGGTCCAGAACATCTCATGATATTTGAGGTTTTGTTACATAAAACTGTTCTGTTGTTAGCTGAAGGATAAAGAATAGTTGCACAACCAATTTGGATTCGTTTTGTCATACGTTATTCTTGTTTTAAGAAAAAAAAATGCTATTTTCAGTCTCTGCAGAGGTATCGGTTAATATCGGGAATAGGCAGATACTTAAAGCCCATGTATCGACATCGCTATCAGTTCTGAAAAAGCTGGATCAGTGCATCCCTAGTCTCTTCCAAAATATCAAATTGGATGTTTATATTATTTTATATAGATGTTATTACCCCCAACTGCAATCACATTATCAGTTAAAGAAGAGTGGTGATGGACAGGACATTTTAAACAAAGAGCAGTCAATGACACAGAAACAGACTTTTATTAGAAGCACAAATTTGCTGCATTTTCTTTGTTTGTTTTTCTCTCTTGTGTATTATTTCACAATATCATACTAACAGCATATTGGTGTCTGTCTTCACAAGTACTCGACATTAACTTGAACTTAAGTGGTAAAGATATTAAAGTTTTCCAATAAATATTTTTGGTGCAGAAATTAGGATCAGTCCTTGACAACAGAGTGTCCACAGTGACAGCAGTTCCCAGAGGACTCGCACACATCAATCATCTGTAGCTCATTTATACATGACATTTCACATTTGTGTCTCTCCCATGCTCTTCGCTGCTTTGCATTTTAAGTCTAATCACAGCCCACCGCATCCCACACATTTAGTTTTGCTGAAGTCAATTGTGGATTTAATAAAAAAAAGTTATAACTCAGCCTATTTGAGGGAGCAAGTTTGTTTGCTCATAATATCTGCCTGTCAGTCTGGAGATAAAAATAATAACTTTTTCTTATTTAAAAGAGACAGTCAGTTGCTATGACACTGTAATAACTTTCACAGGATTGTGGTGTGTTTTCTACAGTAAATGAAGGATTCCATAAACTGTATATCGTATGAAAGAAAACCCAATATTCGTTTTACCGCTAAAAGGTGGTGTTGGGTTAGTTAGTAGGTTCCGAATAATAAAACATTTACATGATGATGCGGTTGTCTATGTTTGCATTTGTGTTTTGGTTCTCAAGTGATTTCTATAACCAGAAATGGAATTGGCAAGAATGGGACTTCATCTCTTGCTCCAGTGTGCGGAATAACCTGAGCCGCAGTAAAATCATACACAAATAGGGATGTCAAGGTAATTATCCTGTTGATGGATCATGATTACCCAGGTGTCGATATAATTTGAACAACTTGAAAATAATTGTTGTGACATTTCTACAAACTTAAAAAATGCAAATTTAAATGTAACATTAACTTCAATTATTCCGGAAGTCACGTACTTGAGGAAAGATTAAACAGTGAGAATATAAGAAAAAAAAAACATTCCCCTGTTATTTGGTCATAGTGTTAATCATGAAAGACAGTAATAGTGTGTTGTCTTTTTCACAATAGTCCCACCACTAAAATGTGATATTGTGAGAAACTATTCTCTTAAACTGCAAAATTGCATTGGTTGTCTGTCTATCATCATGTGCGGCCTAATGCAAGTTTGTGTTCATCCTCCTGTCGGGGTTTGAGCGCCTGCTGTTGAGGCTATGAATAAACTGAAAGTCTCCCACATATCTGTATCTGCTCCAAACCTTTTCCTCTTCAATAAAAAAAAAAACATTCTAAATGTTCACTTCTGCGGTTGAGTCATTGATAAATATTCCATATCCACTCTGCCGTCCCGTGTGGTGCAAATAACAAACCCCCTATTTTTATCCTCTTGTAGGCCACGCAGGAAGCGTTGGTCTGGTTGATACTTCTGCCAGTACAATAATGATGCTCGGCCCAAAGTCTGTGCAGCAACATCACTTTAATATGATCAGACTTTAGGAGGCCATTAAAGAATAAGGCTTGACTCCATCATGTCTGGTGGTCCCCTCTGAGAGAGGAAGAGCAGTTGTCTTTCATTAAAGGGGAAATATGTAAAATCGGCTTTGACAGCGATTAATCTCTGATGGCAATTAATCTTCAGGAGGGAGGTGGAGCAGCTGGTGGTCTGGTGCAGTGTCAGCAACCTGGGACTCAACGCTGTGTGGTACATCCTCACCTCCTCCATCACCGTGTGGTACATCCTCACCTCCTCCATCACTGTGTGGTACATCCTCACCTCCTCCATCACTGTGTGGTACATCCTCACCTCCTCCATCACTGTGTGGTACACCCTCACCTCCTCCATCACAGCGTGGTACACCCTCACCTCCTCCATCACTGTGTGGTACACCCTCACCTCCTCCATCACAGCGTGGTACACCCTCACCTCCTCCATCACCATGTGGTACATCCTCACCTCCTCCATCACCATGTGGTACACCCTCACCTCCTCCATCACTGTGTGGTACACCCTCACCTCCTCCATCACTGTGTGGTACATCCTCACCTCCTCCATCACTGTGTGGTACATCCTCACCTCCTCCATCACTGTGTGGTACATCCTCACCTCCTCCATCACTGTGTGGTACATCCTCACCTCCTCCTCCTGTGTGGTACATCCTCACCTCCTCCATCACCGTGTGGTACATCCTCACCTCCTCCATCACTGTGTGGTACACCCTCACCTCCTCCATCACTGTGTGGTACACCCTCACCTCCTCCATCACAGCGTGGTACACCCTCACCTCCTCCATCACTGTGTGGTACACCCTCACCTCCTCCATCACAGCGTGGTACACCCTCACCTCCTCCATCACCATGTGGTACATCCTCACCTCCTCCATCACCATGTGGTACATCCTCACCTCCTCCATCACTGTATGGTACACCCTCACCTCCTCCATCACTGTGTCGTACATCCTCACCTCCTCCTCCTGTGTGGTACATCCTCACCTCCTCCATCACCGTGTGGTACATCCTCACCTCCTCCATCACTGTGTGGTACATCCTCACCTCCTCCATCACCGTGTGGTACATCCTCACCTCCTCCATCACTGTGTGGTACATCCTCACCTCCTCCATCGCTGTGTGGTACATCCTCACCTCCTCCTCCTGTGTGGTACATCCTCACCTCCTCCATCACTGTGTGGTACAGGAGCCACAGCCAGGAACAAACACAGACTGAGGCACAGCATTGTGCCTCTGCTGAGAAGGTGATCGGCTGCAGCCTTCCATCTGTCCAGGACCTGTACGTCTCCAGGACTCGGGGACGAGCAGGTTGGATCACAGCTGACCCTTCTCACCTGGACATGGACTATTTGAGCCCCTCCACTCGGGCAGGAGGCTACGGTCCATTTGGACCAGAACCTCTTGTTGTATTTCAATTGATCTCTGCAGGTTTGAGATCCTGTTTTCACCTACCTCCTATCTTTACCCACAGCCCTGTACTTTGCAATTCCACTCCAACACCACGCCTAAGGCCCATAGTTGCAAAAATATATTTATTTATATTTTTAAATGGTACAATTTGCAACCCCAATGAACCAAAACATATTTGGGTAATAACTTAAAGGACTCTTAGTAATCAATTGTTGTTAATTTAGCAAGCTTTCCATTACAATTCCACCTATATCCTCTCCAGATTTACCATGGCCTTTTTCAGCAAAGCGTTTCCCCTCTGTGGCACACCGTGGTTGGGATGCGCTTCATAACTTAGATCATTTTCTGGAGCCAGGCAGAGCAGCGTCAGGAGGCAGCCGGGTCTAATGTGCTGGCAGCTGTGAAAGGCCTTTAGCGCACCATAAAGCAGTGTTAAGAGCTCTTTCTGATGAGGAGTCCTGCTGAGGAGCGTGCACGTACGGCTGCTCCGTGTGCACGCCCCGCTCTGCTAATTGGCCCACATGTTGCTAACTCACTCCAGGTCTTTGAAGCAGCACATTGAGGGAGACTTCATTAAGACGATGTTTATAAATCACTATTTCATGAAGTGGACACTGAGCTGTTACGTCTGGACTGGAGTTTAAGACCAAATGTGTGGGGTGTTTATGTGGTGTGGACCTTGATAAGCTCTGTGTAGACTATTTGAAGAAAAAAGACTCAAGTGAATCCATGTCTTTTCAGTCATATTTAGGAATTTGAAATAAACTGCATTGTATGCAACTTTGTTACTAAGTACGTAACTTTGTTACTAAGTACACAACTTTGTTACTAAAGTAAAAGTACAAAAACGGGTGCGAAAAACTGAGTGAAAATGTAAGGAGCACATAAAAGTGTGAAGTAAAAAATGCACTTTTAGTAGTACGCAGATATTGATAATGTGATTAAGTGATAATGGTAATGATAAAGAATTTAGCTGATTTTCAGTCAACAGAAACCATTTGAATCAATTTCTTATTTTTCTACAGATTTTTTTTATTTTTTCAAAGCTTTTCAAAGAACTAAAGACGTTTAGTCAGAATGTCATGAACTAATGTGTGAAAAATCACTCCTCAAACCATGTGAAAGTACTTTTCCAGTTAAAAAAGTACAGACACCTGCTCTCAAATTTGGATGGAAAAAGTTAAAAAATATCCTCTTGAAAATTGTAAACAAACAAACAAAAAACGCTGGTCACTGGTCAGCGGTTGTTTTCTTCTTGTTTTTTCTAATATTCTCCTGTAAATGCCCTTTGTCTTTTGTTGTTGTTTCTAGAGGCTCCTAGATCGCAAAACTTGCATATCACTTTAAGTAGAAAAAACCTGCTTAAGTACACTACTTTTACTTTTGTACTTTGTTACTTTCCATCACTGTTCATCATCATCATTGTTGTTATTGTTTCAGAACACTACAGATCACTATCCTTCTAATTAAATTATATTCAAATTCTACAAAACCATGCACAAGTGCTTGTCAAAGTCTGGAATAAAAAGATTCAGTTATAACATAAAATCATGTAAAACGTCTGTCGGGGTCTTGTAAACATTCCTTTAGAAAACACAATCACATCTTTCCCTCCTTGTCTCTCACATGAGGCTCAGGTCTAAGTCGAGGTCCAGACGTCACTGAGTTCATACACAGCTGCGTGCAGGAGGAAGTTAAAGATTTAAGAGCTTATGTAAGTGTGATGGAAACACCCTCTGTCACCCCGCCTCAAATAACTCCTGCAACATGGCCCACTCTGCTGTGCTGCCACTGGACTTCAACACAGGACACACCTCACATGTTGGTGTTTTGGTCAGGGGTGAGGCTCAGTGTTTAGAGCACTCGTCTTCTAACCCAAAGGTTGGTGTTTGATTCCTGTTCGGACCAAGTTCTGTCGCTGTGTCCTTAGGCATGACACCTTACCCACTTTGCCTCGATGAATGGGGTATATTTATGGCAAAAAATCATTTTCTTGGAACCAGATTTCGATTTTGTCACGATTCATGTACACATTGTATTTTTTTTTTATAACTTTTAACACTATTCCACATGATTGGTTGACAATTGGAGGAAAGGGTGATGAAAAGTGCTTGTATTTGTGCAAACGACTGCATTAAATAGAGAAAAGCAGATTACAATTACATTTTTATCAGTTTTTCCATCAGTCTGCTCCTGGGCAACTGTGGCTATGACCACCTTCTATCAAATAGAATATTTGAATATCTGTGTTCACTCAACTAGGGATAAAACAAGTCGATTAATTGCAACTACTCCATTATTGAAATTATTGTCAATTAAAGTCAATATGACAGGTTATCATGTTTTTCTAAAGACTTAGTTTAGTTGGGAGGGCACCTGTGGTAAATATTTATCAGTCATACATCCGAGAAGTTGCAGTTTGTGAAGAAATCTTGAAAAATAAAAGTTTAAAATTGTAGGAAGTAGTGCTGACTTCTAAAATGGAACCCCTCTGTGATGTCCTCAAAAAGCGACGTACAGTTGAAAACAGTTAACACCTAACTGATACAGTTTTAACGGTCATTCAACAAAATAAGGGTGTTATAAATTCATAACTATTATGTAATTTATATGGATTTTGTTGGCCCTTGTTTTCAAAATAGTTGCTAGGTAACAGTTGTAGATTTACCTCTAACTATGTCATATTTGCTGTTCATATTCAACCAAGAAGTAACATTATAAACATTATGAAAACTGTGAAAAACTATGAAAACTGGGGACAAACAGGTAAAATGTTTAGTAAAATCTTAAATATAATCATTTCCTCTATTATTTAAGGGAAATGTGACGTCATATAGACTCTAAGTAATTGAAACTGACACATTGACACACTTTAGCTTCATCTGGGTTAAATTTAGTAAAGATCTGATATTCATGGGCCTTTCATGTTTTAAACAATCTATCAATCAAAACAATCATCTTTATATCAATGTATTTGCAAAATAATTAGTTGCTGCTCTACTCAAGTAAGAATGCTCCTGGACATGTTTCAAATGAGGATATCATAAAATATATAAAACACAAGTCTCAATCAAATCAAATCAAAATTTCCAAAACAGTTATATTTTTTTACCTGGGTCCTTCTCAGTATCAGTGTACATGGATTTAGGGGTCATGATCAGTTTAGAACATGAATCACTGTGTGATTAATTAATAATAATAAGCACTTGTGTCATACTCTGGAAAGTGTTGTCTTTATAAGGATATTCTGATTGTGCGTGTGTGTGTGTGTGTATGTGTGTGTTCTCATGCTCAGCATTAATTAAACACTAATCAATAGGTGGCCCCACCGAGGGGAAAGCTACAGTGAGTCTAAATGTCAGGATGAGACATTTGTGCGAAGGGCCAGGGCTCTGTGGGAGAATTCATTAAACGCCAACTGAGAACAGCTATTAATAAGAGCTGCTTTGCCCACACTGGAAACGACTTTGTCACTGAATGGGATTAGGACCTGAAAAATACTACTTAACCAATGCTTCATGTTTAAAAACCAGCACAGACACAGTTCATTTGGATTCAAGTCCTGTATCTTCCCTCATTTTGGTCTTGTTTCTGGTTTGTTTTGGTTCAGGTTTAGTCCTGGTTAAAGTACAAATGATAGGTTTTCTTGTTTCTCTAATTAGCTTGGTGGGACAATACAATATTCATCATAGTATTACAACGATTTTACAGTTTATTCTTGTCGTTTAGTTGTAATTTGGTTCATGTTTAGTCCTGATTTAGTCCCGCTTTATTCTTGGTGTTGGTTCAAATCTGGTTTAGTCCAGGTTAATTTGGATTTAACAGTGAATAAATCTTGATTTACAAATTAGCTGTTGATTGTCCTAGATTAGTTCTGATTTAGTCTTTGTTTTGTCCAGGTTTAGCTAATCCTGTTTTAGTTCTGTCTTGTTTTAGTCATGGTTTAGTCTGATTCAAATTTGCCTTAGATTAGCTGTGATCTAGTCCTTGTTCAGTTCTGATTTAGCCCAGTTTAGTTCTGATTTAGCCCTGATTTGAAGACCTTGCTTAGTCCCAGATGTATTCGTTTCTTACTGTAGCTACATCGCCCTTTGCTTGTTTTCAAAGTGTAGTATCTGAAGATTTAAATCCACCTTTTAAATGCTATATTGCTCTTTATAATGTTGCATATAAGCCAACTTTCGGTCTGACAGGCTGTTAATTATTTAAATCCACGTTAATCCTATATCCCAGCAGAGGGAGGTGTTCTGAAACCTAATCACAAATCTGCCTTTTTAATTAGTTCTTATTAGGCCGCCATGACTGAGCGATTCCCAAATTATTTCAGCCAAAAGCGTAACCGAGCCTCGTCCTCATCTTTCTTTAATTAAATTTCACAAACCTGCAGTGTTGCCTTCAAAGGTTGGCAAAATGTGGGTCGAACAGTCACTGCTGCAGTGTTTTTGTCTCAGAGGGAAATGTTTATTGGATTTAAGGAACCGTTTGATCTGATATTGGAGAATCACTTTAGACACACAGTTTGGTCAGTCAGCTTTAGGCTTACTTTATGCTCAGGTTTCGGGTGAGGGAAAAGAGCTACTACTCGACTACTTCCACAAACAAGTTGCAAGTGTCATCACTAGAGATGGGCCATATATTGAAATGTAGATAATACCATTAAAGTTGTTTTGAAAAGATGCAAAATGAGCATTGAGTAGATGGCAAAATGAAAAGGAATGAATGAAACTTGCAAAAAAGGTAACAGATGATGTTTCTGCACTTTTGTGATTAACTTTACAGACATTTCACATTTGTTTGATAAACGAAGCTCAACTTATACGTTTAAAGACATATTTGAACACTTTCTCTACTTTCTGTTGACATTATTGAATATCGTTATCGAAACGCTGCCCAAAATTATCGACCACCCCTAGTCATTACTCATTTACATTACATTTGCATACATTACATTTAAGACACGATCTACAGAGGCAAAATTATGACTTTTTGTTTTGTTTGTGAAGATCTCCATTAAGATATGTTTAAATCTTGGTGTTGCCCTTGCCTGACCAGCCAAGACTACACGCTTTTGGTCTGGAATTATATATTATATCTTCTCCCTGATTTCAACAGTGATTGACAGGCGGAGTAACCAATCAGAAAAATGCATGGTTCGTTTGTGTCTGACCAAACATGGTGGCTCACAAGTAAAAAAGGGGAAAGAAATAACACACAGGGCTGAGAAATGAAGCATATTCGACAGATACGTGGTTGGACCGCCCCGTCATGATCCGATTCCAGACGCTTCTGCGTTGGTAATGCACTTTGTCGAGGCTCGTTCATCGCTCTGGTATAGCTCTCGTTTTCTTAATTTGAACACTTTTTAAAAAACACATAGTTCTCTGGGCCTCGATGAAAGTGTCCTGTGAAGGATGAGTCAGCTCCAGCTCTCATCATGTTCACACACACACACATCCACACATACTCTTATTTTACTCTCTAACTTTGTAAAACAAGTGCCAATTTAGAAAATAGTTGACGTTCACATAATTTAACTAAACATCAGAACCAAAACTTGGTACTACAGCAAAAATGGAACACAACAAGGACCAGGACTAAACCAAGACCAAAAAAGGACTTCATCGAGACTACAAATGTCACAATATCAAGTTTTAGTGTTACAATTATAGTGAGAAAAAGCAAGAAAATTGAACGATTACACACGATTACTGAGACCATTACAAAACAACTGTGACATTTTTCATTTTCTTTTATTCTCGGTCCAGTGTCTAATGTTACGAAAATTTTGTGACCTGCAGCTTTATGAAAAACAACTTTATGAATGACGTAGTAAAGTTAAATGTGACAAAAACTGCAGTTAAAAAGTTAGTTACATTTAGATTTACTGTTTGAACTACAGATTGAATACAAAATACTTAATTTTGCTACAGTTTTTAACAATTATTTGTTATTCGTTATTCTTTTGCAGGTCGAGTCTAGTGATATTTGAGATTTGGATACTCTTTTTTTTTTTTTTACCTTTACTTGGGCAAATTGTGACATATGATTGTCCCGAAGAGGCTGTGTCATGTTAGATGTGTTTTTGCACCTTTAGCTGCAATCTTTCGAAGAGAAGTTTTTCAAATTGGATAACAGTCGGCTTTTACTACCCCCTCATTGACTTTAGGATACCCAAAATGATCCCACACTGCAGACTTTATTAGTTTTTTGGGTGGAAGCAGCTCTGGGAGTCTTGCTGTTCCTTCTGCGCTCTGGCTGTACTTCATGTGAGACATTCCATGCAAAGAATCACGATTTTTGAAAAAACTGTTAATCTTGATAGTCCTAGTTCTTACAGTTAAATTGTGACCTGAAAATCACAATTACTGATTAAGCTAATAATCTTAACTTCCCTAATCAAGACTAAACCACCAATGATATCATTTGTTATTGAGGATTGAGGCACATAATCAGGCAGTGCTTTTAGTCGTTTTGCTAATACTTGAATTATTGTAAAATGATTGTGAAGGCTATTTATATTATACTAGAAAAAGAGCATAATATTATATTTGTAATTCCATGAATATTTAACTGGCATTCTTTCATTCATCATCTCTTTAAAGCTCAATCTTTTTGTGTCCGAATTGTCCAATTAGTCCTGATGGTGATGATAACTCAAATGGAGCCTGTGATGTGTTAAATGATCCTACGTGTGAAAACAAAGATGTGTTTTTTAATCCGCGTGATGACAACGGAGCATCTGAAAGTGTTATTGTTATAAAGCAGCGAGACGATGCAGGCAATTAATCTGAAATTAAAATCATTTGCTGACACTAATGAAGAACGATTCACTCTTTCATTAGCGTCCTCCATCCTCACTTCCACCGCAGCAGCAGAACCACCTGCCTCCACTGCCTCTCCATCTTCTGTCTTTTAAAATCTGATCCAAAAATAGTAATCAATTTTATTCAACTTCAGTAAAAGTTTAAAAGAATAGTGAAGTCCAGATTTTGAAGCGGTAACTAAAATTTAAAGAATCACAGAGTAATTTTTCTGGCAGGGTCTGCCACCTGCTTCTCTCCATGGAGATGTTATTGCTTTGTCTGGAATGTTCCATATTTTTGGCATTAAACTTATTTTATTTGATTTATTAAATTATTATTATTATTTTTTTCATTATTATTTTATTATTACTTTATTTAGTACATTTTACAAATGTTTCCAAAGTGCTGCACAGAAAACCATAAAAAACAAACAAGCAAACAATTGCTATAAAATAATAATAATGCACCGATAATGCATCGGTGGCGAAATGAAAAAATTTGCTAAGTCGTGTATCAGCTCCAAAATATCGGTTGAGCTGATGTCCTGGTTGGGCCTTTAAACTCATGTAATTAGACGATTGACTGGCCCTTGTTGGTCCAGAACGTCTCATGATGTTTGAGTTTGTGTTTATAAACTGTTGTGTCATTAACTGAAGGATAAAGACCAGTTACACAACCCATTTGGATAGTTTTGTCATGTTTATAAAGAAAATAATGCTATTTTCAATCTCTGCAGAGAAGTATCTGCTGATATTGAGTATCGGCAGATACTTAAAACACAAGTATCGACATCGGTATCGATTATCTGAAAAAGCTGGATCGGTGCATCCCTAAAAAATAAAAATAAAATAATAATTGCACTCTTATCTTTTAAAGTATTTTTATAAAGACTGTGTATGTCTTAAGCTGTTTGGGGATTTTAATGCAATTTGATTCTTTTATGTACAGCACTTTGAATTACCTTGTGTACAAATGGTGCTCTACAAATAACCTTGCCTTGCCCACTCGCTATAAGAATTTTTCAAGGTATTTTTGAGCAATAAAATCACAAGTTTTATCCCATACTGTGGAACATTCCAGGCAAAGCAATAAAAAATCTCCATGGACGCCTCCCTCACCCAGAAAAGTTACATATTGCGCTCATAGTTTATGTTGCTGCAGGACGTATAGGTGGATCAATACTTCCACTTTGTGCCATGTTAGCCGTGTGCTTCCACGTGCGTCTGTTTGAACTGGACTCCTGCTCCGTCTCTGCTGCTGCCGCCTAATGGAAAGAAAATGAGTCTCTGATTGATAGTCATTGCGTTTTCTTTGCTCTGCCTTTCTCCCCGTCACGATCATTAATAAACCACAGGCAAAATACAATCTCAAACCACGCAAGTCGTTTGTCAAGACTTCAGCTCAGTGGAACCACCGCACCGCTCCTCTTATGCACATTTATTTAGGCCCAAATGATGAATTCATATTTGAACGGTTATGATGCTCGGAGGCTTCTTGAAAGTGATTTGTCAGTGACGTCCATGACTTCTTTGTAATGATTCTCTGCATTTGACGGTAGTTTATCTCCGGGTTTGATCGACTGGGTGCATTGGTAGTCATTTTATCTTTTATCTCTGGCATAAAGCAATAGATATAGTTTCTTTTTAAGTATTTATGTTTTTGGTTAACTGAAATTCATCTGAAACTGCTGAAAGTGGAAATCTTTCTATGTCAAGTGAATCTCTTCATTGTCAAGCTCGTGCATATCTTCTCACATAACAACCGATTTTATGTCCTGTCACTAGTACTCACTACACATTTATGAGCTTCCTCTAAGCCTTAATCAGGACCCATTTGTTGAACATTGTGAAATTGTGTGATGATGATGATGATGATGGTTTCAGTATTTGACTAATTGGCGATTATTTTTTCGATTAATCAAATAAACTGTTGTTTCTGTTGAACATTGAGACTGTTTACAAAAAAAGTTGAAATATTGTGACTGAAGGCTTCTTATATATTTGATAAATAAATGGTGTAATTGATGAGAATCTATTAATAAAATTGATAAGTCTGCAGTCTTTGTTATAAAAAAATGTTTGTGTGTGGAAATGTGTGTTATGTATTATGTGGATAATGATGATTTTTTTTTTTCTTCTGTCGATTTATATGATTACCAGTAGTTGATTAACAGTTGCACCCTTGCTGTCAATTAATCATCAAGTCGGACTCCTATTCAAACTTGGAATTGATCAAAGCTGTATGGCCTCATTTATTCATCTTATTTATTCATCTGAGCTGGATGAAGTGTCAGGTGTGACGGATGCCTTTCGTGGAATCACCAGTAATGTACATAAACAACGTGGTAGATAATATAGCAAAAATTCACAATTTTGATTTATGACTATTTCTCTCAGTCGTCTGAAAAGAAAATGAATCTTTTACAAGTTACCACCATGGAGGTCTATTGTGTCGAACAATGAAAGCCTGATGTAAAGCCTATACTTCATGCTGATACGAGCAAACAAGAACATCGTGTTGTTTAGAAATACACTATTGTGCAGAGTAAATGACGCCTGTAGCTGCAGATGTAATTACAGGTGGAGCAGTTGCCAGATCTGACCTCTCTGTCCCCGTTTCACACATAATGAGCTCCCAGGGCAGAGGCAGCATCGACCAGGGCACCACCCTGCATCACCCACAATCAGCATGGATGCAGCACAGTAGAAAATGTGGCAGAACTTGTATGTTGCTTAAATAAATAACAAATAAAATAAAAAAATAAAAAATAAAATCCCTTCTTGCTGCCTTCATTAACAGCCCGTGGACTGAGGCTGAGAATGGCACTTCCTTTTGACTCATCACTGTCTTTCTGTCGTTTGTTGCAGTTGGGAAGACGTCTCTCATCACACGGTTCATGTACGACAGCTTTGACAACACGTATCAGGTATGAGCTACAAACTTATTTTCTTTGTCCATTTTTAAACGTTTATATCCTCCTTTGATTAAAAATCCAATATACACTTTTCATATTGTTTTTTCTTATCACTAAATCACACAAGTGTTTAGTTTTTAGTATTTTACTTTCCTGTTAAGACGACTTATGTTCACCATTAATTCAGAATTTCTTATT
Organism: Rhinogobius similis; assembly: GCA_019453435.1. Taxonomy (NCBI): domain Eukaryota; kingdom Metazoa; phylum Chordata; class Actinopteri; order Gobiiformes; family Gobiidae; genus Rhinogobius; species Rhinogobius similis. The sequence goes on from CM033625.1 coordinate 25,309,190, forward strand.
TTACTTGCATAATTACTTCAAGCCACCATATTTGTTTTGTTCAGGGCTACACAATAGTGGAAATGTTTGCGACCAAACTGAGAATGATCAATGCTATAAGACTGAATAAGGAAAATTATGAATAAAATCTGCCTTTTATTTATTTATTATGTTTTTTTAATACAGTACATTTCTGCCAGATGGAGTGTTGTCACAATACTTGAATTTCAACTCGATTTCGGTACTGAGCGAAAGGCTTGATCCAAATTTTAATACAACAATGATTTAAAAAAAATTAAATAAAAGTTGACAAGTTTAGTGATATAGAGCTTCAGTTCTTTGACTTACTGTATGTTTTACTTCAACTAAGTAATTTTATTATGCAATTGAATGCTTAATTACAGAGCACAGGACAGGACATTTGCAAAATATTTTATTCATACACGGCCACAAGTGGGAATGAGAGTATTGTCTCATTCCCACTTGAAAATATCTTTATGGAACAAGTTAATTATATTCCAGTTAACTCTACGTGTTAATAAGTCGTGCGCACGTGATAATTAACTCACTCCCTCAAGATAATAATTTGTCCCCTCGAGATATTGTGGCCACATGTTAATATATATGTCTCTAACGTCCTCTGCAGGGCTCGGTACTAAACTGAACCTATAGAGCTGTTCAATAAGGCACCTTTGAACCACATTAAACACAAGAGCAGTGCAAACCCTCGGGCCATCACTATTCAGACTGCTGCCTAATCTTTTTTGTCACGACCAAAACAGAACTTGCAGCTCGGAGGCATTTTGCTCACATCTGCACAGGGCCCATAAATAAAACTCAAGTCTTATTGCCTCATAAGCAAAACGTGTCTTGTTTCAGAGCAATAAAGTAGGCATTAAAAATAACCCGGTGTATTGTGTGAAAGGAACTCACAAAGTGCTTCAGTGTGCAGGATATGAGGCTGTGCACTGTATATAAAATCAGATAAAGCTAACAGACACGCAGAACGCAATAAAAAGGTAAAACAAAATGAGAAACTAAACCACTTTAGGACTATTTTCTGGGAGTAATGACAGAGGGGTATGCAATATTTTCAGTCCTCAAACTCCTCTTCAGTGTTTTAAGTGTCAGAGACCAAAAACAAAAAGAAAAAGTATCACTATGGATAAAAAAAAATATATAAAAATAATCTTTATTCCTGGATTGGTAGTTTGTGTAATTGCAATATGCCTTTTGATTAAGCCAAATGCTAGTAAGAAATACTACGTCTAACATGAAGGCCTCTACAAATGAATACTGTTTTTGGGTTCACAATTTTTTAACAGCGGTAAAGCTATATTGGTCCATGTTACAAAATCTTGCAATAGATTAAATTTCCAATCTTCAACCTTGAATACCTAGTCCTTTTTAATTGACATTCTCTTTAAAAAATATTCTCAAACAAGGACTAAACTGCCTTGTACATTATTAGATTCACAATTAAAACCTTATCTTAAACTGAGATCTTTCTTTCCAGAGTATTTTGGACCACTCTTGCGTAGTTCAGTGGCGTAATCAGATTAGGTCGTTTGTGGATTATGTTGCTTATGTAGCTTGTGCATTCACATCCCCTTTATCCATTTCTGTCCCTTCGCTGAAATACTGCTGCACCAGACGTCTATTTTGACACCACAGATTTGTGGAGATTATCTCCTAAGGATTGTTAACCGTTTCCTCTGAGATAGGCCTATGTTTTTTTCTCCGGGTTCATAGAGTTTGCATGTCTCTAAGTAAACACATTATCACTGTATTATGTGTGGTGGATGTGGGCGTCTGATGTTGCTTTCAGTGCGATGAACTTCAAGGACATCGCTTCACATGCACAGAGATGGATTGTCTAACAGGCATCTAAACTATTGTGCGATATGTCTGTAAATCGCACATAGCTTTAGTTATAATACTGTTTAACTCTGATAAAGTAAATGGTAACATTCTAAGGGGGCATGAATTTATGCATTATCATGCCTGAACTACTGAGTTATTCATGCATGAATTCATGATATATTGATGCATTAGTACTACCGTGATTGAATGTGGTTTCATTGATTCATCATTGAATTCATCATGAGCATCCATGAACATTGAGTCATCATGAATTCTTTTTTCAGCAAATACAGACAACAAAATTTAAGATTAGTATAAAAATTACAGCAGTAATGAATTCATCATTAGTGAGCCCCCGCAGCTAAAGTGGGTGAATATTTAGGATGCTAGGACTGCATTTGGTAATTGAGCAATACTGTACATATGGATTGCTGTAAAGACTTTAAAATGAACTACTTTTTTTCACTTCTCAATACAGTAACAAATCAGCCCCTTTAAGAAATGGTAATTATATTTCCTGTTTATTTTAGTCAACATTAAAGAATTTTTAAAAAGATAATATAGGGCTGTTGTTCATTAGTTGTTTATGTCTTTAGCTGGTTGTCCACTGCACATTTTTAACAGTAAGATTACTAATCGTTTGGAAAATCTTCAGTCAAAACAAAAGCATGCGTAGTAGATTTCACTGAGACAGGGGCAGAGATAAAACTTAGAACTGTCGTATTGTCAAAGACGTTCTGCGATTGAAATCGAGCGGTGTCTGATATTTTGGAAGCTCCAAAATCAAATGTATCCTACAGCCCCTGCCTCAGCTAACTGGTGAATTTACTCTGCCTGTATCATTTTACACAGGGCTGCCGATCTCAACAGCAAATAAGTTCTCCACAGACTACAACATCTTTTCAAGCCGCAAACCAGAGAAATTGTTTACTTGTTTGTGCGCTTTAAAACATTGAACATTTTACACAAATCAACCTTCTTTATATCATATTTTAGCGGCAAGTTACAGCAGTGTTTCCCAAACAGGGGTACGGGGACCCCAAGGGGTACGTGAGCAATTACCAGGGGTACTTGGAATGCCAAAACAATGGAATGAATGTGTACTGTTGTGTCTTATGATTTTAATTTGTCATGTCTTGTAGTGTGACGTCCATAATTGAAAAAAGTGCAGCGTACACCGAGCTTTGGCCCTTTTTTTTTAGTCGACGTACTATTTTATGGGGATTTATGCACAAAGGCAGAAAGGAGAAGGCATGGAGTGAGTTAGCTGGAGTTTTGGGTGTGACCTAACAATGTAATTTGCCTTTTCACTTGTAAAGATGCTGTTCCTCCCTCTATACATAATGTATGATCCTATTTGGAGAGCTTTTGCCAGTCCCACGTCCCTTTTTATTCAATTAATCGATGCACAGGGCATATCTTTAATCAACCACAAATTTCATTAGTCGACTTCACATTTGCTCAATTAAATGTTATTGTTTTTGTGCTTCTTCGACATAATACTAATGTTTCAAACTTGCTACTCAGCTTTTCTTCCTAAAGTGGCCTGGCCCAGAGCTTTGCTGATTGTATCTTCTATATAATTCAATAAAAGCCCATATGTGGTTTAATGTCTTTCATAAGAACAAAGGAAAATGGCCAAGAGCTTTTCCTGTTCTTTGAGGAAAATATGGCAAAATGTATTAAATAGGGGGGGTCGGAATGCAATGAACCGCTTTATACTTGTAGGTTCATTTCACCTTTCATCCCAAATGCAGTTTTGGTTTGTTAAATCAAGAATCTGTTTCAATGATGCCCAGATGCATTTTTAAATCCCTGCTACACTCACAAGAGCTGAGTCTAAATTAAAAGCCTGCCTCCATGAGCTCACTGTCAGTGTTTGTACAGCTCAGAGGGACGCTCCATTTTCCAGTGAGCAGAAGATAACGCTCCAATGCATCACCACAGGGGACGGGACTTTTGGGGGTTTCGCGACGCACAGTTCTGTCTTATCTAACCGACAAGAACAGATCCTGCCAAATCCAGCAGAGTACAACGGGATAGCCACCAAGCACGCCACTGGCTGGAGTCTGCTGGAAGGGACAGAGATTTGCCACATTTTGTCTGGTGGAGAGAAAGGGAGAGAGGGAGGCTGAGCATGTTAAAAAGCGAGGTGCTCCGGAGGGAACTGGAAGAGCTGTCAGTCAGAGCAGACAGCCTGCAGCCCGGGACGCATCTGTGCGCTGCTCCCCGGGAAGACGACCACAACTGCAGAACTGTTAGTGCAATAGAAGCTGACAGTGGCACAAACGGTTGAGTGTTCAAATCTACTCTAGTGTACACGGTTGTTGCATCCTTTTAAGCAAGACAATTCACCAACAATGCCCTGTCAGTATGTATTTATGAGTGAGCATAACTAAAGATGTAATAATCAAAATATCTCTATCGTATTGTCAAAAGTCTCACAATAATACCATGCATCATTTCCTTATATATCAAATGGCAAGCTTCTTTGCTCACATGCATTGTTTTGTTTTAGCTGCAGCTAAAGAAACAGAGGAAACTACATAGACTATGATCCTTTGCTCTGTTTTAGTGCAGACATCATGATGAAATAACTAGCATTTAACACGTTTATACTGTGTTATATTCTGTAATTTTTTGTACCAAATTCTTATCAAGGCATTATAAAAGGAAAAACTAACATTTCTGTTAGCTTCTTCAAAATAACGCCATAAAAATTGTATGGTAAGTTGCATATAGATATCGTTACATCCTAATTATAACTAGGTTCATACTGTTGGTGTGTTTTTGAGCAACACACGTTACCTATTTGGTTTCATTTAATCTTATATATAAACAAATAAAATGTCTTGCCATATACTTTTCCTGACCATAAACAACCGTTAATCATTTCCATTCAACACAAAAAACTGTATTTTTTTTCCTCCAAATTCTAATTCCATTCTTTCTAAAGAATACCGAAGAATATAATTGACAATTAGAAATGACTGGATCTCAATTAAAGTGGTTCTACCAGATTTTTACTGTTTTGAAACGGGAAAAACATAACTAGTTTTAGTTTCGTTTACACAGTTTAAACTGAAAGCTCCATGGTCTCATTTTCACCCGATGGTTTTTACAATATATCTGTACTGGGGCAACTGGGTACTTAAGTATATGCAAAAAATCTGGCACATTAACTTTTTTCATATTTCAAAACAGTACAAATCAGGCACAGACCCTTTAAAAATGTGCTAAAATGCACAGCCCTAATGAATGAAAATTGCAAGCCACAATGTCAAAGTACAATAATATTTCAATTATTTATTTTATGCCATTTATTCTAAACTTTTCTACAACCTCTAATTCTATTTAGTTATTGAATTGACCAGTCTTTGTCCTCTAAGCATGACTTTTCTCACATCACCAACACATTTACCGTCTATTTGCCGGAGGAGGCTTCAGAGCGGCCCGAGTGAGCAAGGCGTTCCACATGGGGTTAGAGACATGGGCCAGCAATTAAACTGTCAGCTCTGCCACGGTGAGAGATGACAGACGAATAATGAAGTCAATTTGGCTTTGTCAACTGTGAAGGCTTGATTTGTTTCTATTTGTAAGATAATAAAAACGTTGTATACTAAATCCCATTGCTGTCTCGCGCTCATTGTATTCATAGTTTAAGTAAAAATATTCAAATGTCATACAAGTTTAACTCTACCTTCTTCTACCTATTTTACTTGTGTACTTTAAGTCATATTATGTCCAAATGTTGAAAGAGAAAATGTTCCTAATCAGACCAATTCATTGAAAATATTAATGCAATTTTGCTTCTGCTGAGATTATGAGATCCGGGATGACATTATCATAAATGCTTGTGAATACCATACATTTTTCTGATTTTTTTTCTTTTTTTTTTCTTTAGTTTAACACAAATGTTGTTCAGTTTTTACTTTACTTTAATCAAGGTTATTCAAAAATAATTGAAGATCAGATTAAGCCCCCATTCATTTCCAGTATGTGCCACAGTCGAGGTCTGTCTTCTAAAGATATGTGCAGGTTAATAATTAAAATGTTACATGAATAATTTCTACTCCATCTAATCTTTTCATGTGAACTGTCTGTGTGGGACGCTAAATTTAGAGAGCGGAATACATCGTCACTGCTATTAGAAAAGTCAAACACTGTAAGGCTTTTAACTGTACACTGTGGAGAAGGCATTTTTGTCCTGGTTGGCCCGAGCCAGTAAACTGGCGAGGGACATTGTGTTTCGTCCGTTTCGTACTTATTCTTATTACGCACTTTTTTCATACTCTTCGTGGCCCTTTTTGACCCAGTAAACATGCACGAAAAGTCTTCAATGGGGGTATAGTCGCGATCGGCCCGGAAAAAAATTTCGTGTTTCACGCGTCTCGAGAGCGTCCGACCCGGCCCGAACGAACAGCACCGGCCCGAATCGGATCCCTATGGGGATGGGACGAGCAAATTTTGCCCGACGCGCACGAAACTCGGAGCAGTGATAGAGAACAGTGAACCGAGCAAAACATAACATTGGAGCGCGGCCCTCGGACCAAGCGCACGGCGGCCATATTGGACCGAAGTCGCCACGCCAGTTTGACTTTTTTTTTTTGACGGAGAACTTGTCCTAGGGCTTTTGCCCGACGTGGGTCTGGCACACATTTCTGCGATCGGGACACATTGAAATTTAATAATCGGCCACTTTTTTTCGGATATCTCAAATGGTTTCGCCGTGGCTCGCCGTCGACGAACGCCTTCGTTTCCTGTTTTTCCGATCGCATGTCACGGCTACACGCTTGGACTGACAGAGCTGTAATTTCAGTCACGAGTGCGTAATTATGATCTGAATGTAATGCATTAATAAAAATACATTCAAAGTACTCGCTAGCGCCCCCTACCTATTAAGTCAAACATCGACTTTGTCCGATTTGGACGAAACTTGGGGAATATGTCCAGTGCAGGGCGCCATGAAAAAAACTGAATTAGTGATATGGTGCATTTATCATCGTTGGCCACCAGGGGCGCAAAGAGTGCTCACCAAATCATTTCAATAGCTCCTGCACGCACATGCATACTCCGATCGACATGAAATTTGAAACACTCGTAAACGTAAAGCTGCTGAATCCATTTATGTGCGCACAATAACAATCAACCCTACGGCGCCACCTGTAGGAACGCACTAAATTACAATGGGGAAAAAAAACATTACTTTGACTTTTATTAGTGAAAATTTGCAGACAATTCCTAGATGGCCTCCTGATCAGAAAAGCCAATGAGACCCATAGCCTATTTTTACACTTTTTGCCTCTAGAGGCCTCCAGAGCTCCCATTCATTGTCTATGGGACTCAGACTGTCTTCATACAAGGCTGCAATAATAAACAACTAAAACCTGCAGGACAGCCACCAAACTCAATACAGTGACTCCTTTTAAGGGACATTAATGGGTCATAACCGTATTTTTCCTGAAACTAATAAACAGCCTCTACAGCGCCACCTTTTGGGTGAGGCCTATGGAGAGGGAGACACATTTACTTTGGAGGAGGCCCATCAAATTTGGCACAGTGATAGTACACATAAAAAGCACCCTTAAACATAATTGGTGCTCAGTGGTCAGAGCAACGACACGGCGGCCATATTGATTTTTATTTCACACGCCACTTTAACTTTTTGTTTTCCATTGAGAACTTGTCCTAGGGTTTTTGGCCGACATTGGTCTAACGTACACGTGCCTAATCAAGACAGATTGACATTTAATAATCTGCCAATTTTTTTGGCCTATCTCGCGCGGTTTAGTCATGACTTCCTGTGAAATATCGCCTCTATTTCATGTTTCTCTGCATGCTCCTCAAAGGCACATGAACTGTGCCTACAGAGTCCAAATTGCCACCAATGATGGAGAATTAAATACTACACAAAATACACTAGGGAGCACAGGGCCACGAATCACTATAGCGCCCCCTACAGTTCAGTTAAATGCTCCAAGCTTGTCCGATTGACACCAAATTTGGTGATATGATTCTTCGCTTAATAAGATGCAAAAAAGTCAATGAGACCCATGGTCTATTCTTCATAATTTTGCCTCTAGAGACCCCCAGAGCTCCAATTCATTGTCTATGGGAGCCTAACTCCATTCGCACAAGGCTGCCACAATAAATAAGTAAAATCTGCAGGACAGCCACCAAACTTAATACAGTGACTCCTTTTAAGGGACATTAATGGGTCATAACTGTATTTTTCCTGAAACTAATAAACAGCCTCTACAGCGCCACCTTTTGGGTGAGGCCTATGGAGAAGGAGACACATTTACTTTGGAGGAGGCCCATAAAATTTGGCACAGTGATAGTACACATAAAAAGCACCCTAAAACATAATTGGTGCTCAGTCGTCAGACCAACAACATGGCGGCCATATTGATTTTAATTTTAAATGCCACTTAAACTTTTTATTTTCCATTGAGAACTTGTCCTTGGGTTTTTGGCCAACATCGGTCTAACGTACACGTGTCTAATCAAGACAGATTGGAATTTAATAATCTGCCAAATTTTTTGGCCTATCTCGTGCGGTTTAGTCATGACTTCCTGTGAAAAATCGCCTCTATTTCCTGTTTCTTGGCGTGCTCCTCAAAGACACATGAACTGTGCCTACAGAGTCCAAATTGCCACCAATGATGGAGAATTAAATACTACACAAAATACACTAGGGAGCACAGGGCCACGAATCACTATAGCGCCCCCTACATTTCAGTTAAAAGCTGCAAGCTTGTCCGATTGACACCAAATTTGGAGATATGATTCTATGCTTCATAAGATGCAAAAAAGTCAATGGGACCCATGCCCTATTCTTCATAATTTTAACTCTAGAGCCCCCCAGAGCTGCTATTCATTCTCTATGGGAGTCTGATTCTATTCACACAAGGCTGCAATAAAAAACAACTAAAACCTGCAGGACAGCCACCAAACTCAATACAGAGACTCCATTTAAGGGACATTAATGGGTCATAACTGGTATTTTTCCTGAAACTAATAAACAGCCTCTACAGCGCCACCTTTTGGGCGAGGCCTATGGAGAGGGAGACACATTTACTTTGGAGGAGGCCCATAAAATTTGGCACAGTGATAGTACACATAAAAAGCACCCTAAAACATAATTGGTGCTCAGTCGTCAGACCAACGACAAGGCGGCCATATTGATTTTTATTTCACACGCCACTTTAACTTTTTATTTTCCATTGAGAACTTGTCCTAGGGTTTTTGGCCGACATCGGTCTAACGTACACGTGCCTAATCAAGACAGATTGAAATTTAATATTCTGCCAATTTTTTTGGCCTATCTTGCGCGGTTTAGTCATGACTTCCTGTGAAAATTCGCCTCTATTTCCTTTTTCTTGCCGTGCTCCTCAAAGACACATGGACTGTCCCTACAGAGTCCAAATTGCCACCAATGATGGAGAATTAAATACTACACAAAATAGACTAGGGAGCACAGGACCACGAGTCACTATAGCGCCCCCTACAGTTCAGTTAAAAGCTGCAAGCTTGTCCGATTGACACCAAATTTGGCCAGATGATTCTATACTTCATAAGATGCAAAAAAGTCAATGGGACCCATGCCCTATTCTTCATAATTTTGCCTCTAGAGCCCCCCAGAGCTCCTATTCATTCTCTATGGGAGTGTGATTCTATTCACACAAGGCTGCAATAAAAAACAACTAAAACCTGCAGGACAGCCACCAAACTTAATACAGTGACTCCTTTTAAGGGACATTAATGGGTCATAACTGTATTTTTCTTGAAACTAATAAACAGCCTCTGCAGCGCCACCTTTTGGGCGAGGCCTATGTAGAGGGAGACACGTTTACTTTGGAGGAGGCCCATAAAATTTGGCACAGTGATAGTACACATAAAAAGCACCCTAAAACATAATTGGTGCTCAGTCGTCAGACCAACGACATGGCGGCCATATTGATTTTTATTTCACACGCCACTTTAAGTTATTATTTTTTCATTGAGAACTTGTCCTAGGGTTTTGTACCGACATCGATCTAACGTACACGTGCCTAATCAAGACAGATTGGAATTTAATAATCTGCCATTTTTTTGGCCCTATCTCGTGCGGTTTAGTCATGACTTCCTGTGAAAAAACGCCTTAATTTCCTGTTAATTTCAATATCTCTCCTAGCCACAGGTATTGCCCTACAGAGCCCAAACTGTAGTCACAGATGCAGAATAAAATATTAAACGGAACAGACTCAGGAGCACATAAGCAGGTTTCACTATAGCGCCCCCTGCTGGTCATGTAAAAGTACCAACATTTCCTAATTTCCACGAAATCTTGTAAACTGCTTTGAAGCGGCAAAAGCTGCAAAAAAGTCTATTACATTGATGTCCTATTTTGTATTGTTTTGACTCTGGGAGCACACATATCCCCCATTCATTTCCTATGACACATTTCATAAGTCTGTGGAGATCCCTAAATTATTTCGAGCAAAGTCAGTGAAACTTGGCAGATGCATTATTTACAGCATTTTGATCGAATAAGTTAATTACATCGAAGCCGTGTTTTGGATGCTTTTGCCACTTTTGGAGAGCAGTGCCCGCCTATGCACTTCTATAGGGACGGCGCTTGGGGGGAGGGGGGGTTACGGAGGCCCGAGTGACGCTCAGAAGAGGAGGACGGTGCCCCGTGGCGGTTTGGGACCGGCCGAGGCCGCTTGGGAAGGCGGTCGCGCGCGGGGCGAGGGCCATCATCGCCGCTTTGCGGCTTTAATTTAGTTCTGTTTTTTTCCAGGCCTGGGTTGGCCCTGTGTATTACTCATGCATCCCTGATATTCTTAGGCTTGATATGGGTAGTAGAGGTAGTAATACTCGTCTTGATCATAGTCCTGGGTTTCTTCTGTTTCGTCATCAGTTCTTTTCTGGTTAAGCTGTTCTTGATCTTGAACTTGATTTTTGATTAAATCCTGGTTTTGGCATGAATATATTCTTGATTTATTTCTGGGATTGGTCTTATTGGTTTCCCTAGTTTAACTTGTGCCCTTTGGCAGTGCCCGTCTGAGATGGTCCACTACTGCAGGAACACAGTGTGGACGTCTTCTCCACGAAAGGCATATGAAAGGCATAAATCAGGGCTAAGAAAGAGTTAAAACTATGACACACACAACAAAATGGAGCACTAAAATGTAACTGGAGTAAAGCAAGTTCCCAGTGCATGTTTAACTCCACCTGGTTCTGTTCACATTTTCAATCTTTCATTTAAAATGGATATATTCCCAGAATGAAAACCGACGCACATGATTTTAATATTAACCAGTTTCATTACTTTCCCAATTCCCAAAACTGATAAAGGTTTATTACTTTATGGAAATTATGAACATTTCTATTCTGTTTGTCAACTGTCCTCCAGTGAAGTAGTCACATCATTTGTACATTTTTAACATGTTGCCATGTTTTCCATCCATTCATCCATCTTCTTCCACTTATCCGGGGTCGGGTCGTGGGGGCAGCAGTTTAAGCAGGGACTCCCAGACTTCCTTCACCCCAGACACTTCCTCCAGCTCCTCCGGGGGGATCCCGAGGCGTTCCTAGGCCAGCCGAGAGACATAGTCCCTCCAGGGTGTCCTGGGTCTACCCCCGGGCCGCCTCCCGGTGGGACATGCCGAGGGGCATCTGGAACAGATGCCCGAGCCACCTCAGCTTGCTCCTCTCGAGCAGCGGCTCTACTCCGAGCTCCTCCCGTGTGACTGAGCTCCTCTCTATCTCTAAGGGAGCGGCCAGCCACCCAGCGGAGGAAGCTCATTTCGACCGTTTGTATCCGCAATATTGTCCTTTTGGTCATTACCCAGAGCTCATGACCAAAGGTGAGGGTAGGAGCTCCACCTTTCGATTCAGCTCTTTCTTTACCACAACGGTCCAATACAGCGCCCACCACCAGGTGGTGATTGGTTGACAGCTCCGCCCCTCTCTTCCCCGAGTGTCCAAGACACCCGGCCGAAGGTCAGATGACACGACAACAAAGTTGATCATCGACCTCCGGCCTAGGGTGTCCTGGTGCCACGTGCACTGATGGACACCCTTGTGCTTGAACATGGTGTTTGTTATGGACAAACTGTGAGTAGCACAGAAGTCCAATAACTGAACACCGCTCGGGTTCAGATCAGGGGGGGCGTTCTTTCCGATTACCCCTCTCCAGGTGTCACTGTTGTTGCCCCCAGTAGAACAACGGAGTCCCCAGGCGGTGCACTGTCCAGTACCCCTCCCAGGGACTCCAAAAAGGCCTGGTACTCTGCACTGCTGTTCGGCCCGTAGGCCGCCACAACAATGGGAGACCCACAACCCTCTCGTTCACTTCAACATGTGACGGCCTAACTTCAACATGTGACGGCCTGCCCGTGGGGAGAGCCCGCCACCTCTCCCTACGGGCAACGCCAGAGAAATGGAGTGTCCAGCCCCTCTCAAGGAGACGGTTTCCAGAGCCCAGGCTGTGCGTGGAGGTGAGGCCGACTATATCTAGTCGGTAGCGCTCGACCTCCCGCACAAGCTCAGGCTCCTTGCCCCCCAGCGAGGTGACGTTCCATGTCCCTAGAGCCAGTTCTGCCTCCGGACATCCGGTCATCAAGGCCCCCCGCCTTCTACCACTACCCGTATCTCTCTGCACTGGCCCCTTACGGATCCTCCCGCAGGTGGTGGGTCCATGGGAGGACGGCCCCATGTCACTCCTTCGGGCTGTGCGTAACGCGAATCCGGGCGACATACACGACCTCGTTGTGCCATGTTTTCCTTTACCTGAAAATTGCATGTATTCCATTGCGTGCTTGTTTACTCAAACCCACAGGCATAAAGCATCTGGACACACAGCGTATGGCACATGATTTAGAAGCAGTCGTTTCTCCGCTCATGTTCATGTATGACCTGCCACATAGTGAAGAAACTAGCCAAAGGGGATAAAGGAACTCTATAGCCTAAGTCTAAAAGTGTCATTTGTGCTGCACAAAATTGATACAATGGATATACTGTCTTAGAGTCATACTTTAAAGTTAAGAAAATTGTTCAAAAGAAGGAATTTACCATTCTGAGGTTGATATTTTGCTGTTTGTTGTTCTAAGAAGACCATTATCCTATTTAGAGAAGAGAAAAAGAAATTCTACAAACCAGCCGAATTAAACATTTTACCCCATACAACACAGACAGCACAGTCAACCACATTGTCCTGGAAAAACTAAACCAACAGAGCACATTTGGAGGACATGACAAAATCCAAGCTATGAATCCGTAAAAGTCAACCATCAAACGATGTTAAAAGCCAAAGAAAATATATGACTATAACCCTCAGTGGCATTTAAACTGTTGAAATGTATAAACTGTATCCTTGACCCTTACCCTTCTCTCGCTCTATTTTCTCACCCAGGCGACCATCGGCATTGACTTCCTGTCCAAAACCATGTACCTGGAGGACCGGACGGTATGTGCATGACACGTACAGTAGTGTGTGGGGTGCATACTTAAGTTACATTGGCAGCCTGTGATAATCAGGCCAGTCTCAGAGCCCTTTATCATGAGGGGCCCCAGCACACTGACCTTGGAGGTGTTATCATGGGGTCCTTCTCAGAGCACTATATGGTTCCGGTTTATGGCTGATGTATGTGATATCTGTGTTTCATGTGTGCGTTGTAAAATCTCCTGGATAATCAAAGTCGGTGGTTTTCAAACAAGGATGGCTGCTGCGTGTGCAAAGCACTACCATCTATGGGGGGGCAATAAATGCTAATCCTCTCATGAATTAGTCATTCTAAACCAAACCAGGCTGGTTTTGAACTTGTTCAGTCCTTAATAAGACTAATTTGAACCTGTTCAGTCTTGAGGTATATATTTTATATTTTTATCTTTTTTTTAATCCTGATTGGATCTCTTGAAATTAAATAATAAAAAGAGACATAATGCAAAATGTAACTTTAATGATCTTATGGTGCTTCCCCAGAGTTCACTCAAAGTTATATTTTGATTGATTAATGCATGTAATCCTGTATTGTCCTGCAACTGAGACTCGAGTGCTCAGAAAATTTCCATTTTCACCTTCCCCTTATCCCCGTCCACATCTTTGTACTTAGTGGTTGAAAAATGAACACTCCGAAAAATTCATGTAGGATTATGAAATGTAACTGAGCCACTTTTTAAAAATAAAAATGTGTATATAAAAGTCTGCAGCTTGTTACAGTGAAATGTCAAAGTTTTGAACAAAAAGTCAGTGGACTTAGTGGATTTCTATTAGAAAGCTGTTCTAGATCAATATTATGCTTTACAAAATATAAAATGATGATCCAGTTATGTTTCTATACAATACTAAGTACCTAAAAAAAAAGCGTAATATGACTCTTTTGAATTATAACATCCTCAGTTGTATGCTTTGATTAAAGACAATTAAAGGTGCACTATGTAACCTTTCAGGTGTAGACTACTGGCTGGTCTCTTCAGTAGTGTCAAAGACTTTATTTATCTTAGTCCTATTTTAGTCTCACATATAATTATATCTCATTCTTCCCCAGGTCCGGCTGCAGCTCTGGGACACAGCGGGACAGGAGCGCTTCAGGAGCCTCATTCCCAGTTACATCCGCGACTCCACTGTGGCTGTGGTGGTCTATGACATAACAAGTCAGTAACACTTTTCATACTTACTTTAATATGACAAATAGACAGGTTTGTTTGTTACATTTGCACTATTTGAGGGTATTCCTGTAATCCTTTCTTCACTACCATTGCTCCGAAAGCATCTACAGGCATTACCACTTCCGAATGTCCTCTCTCCGTTTGTAATATATTGACAGTTTAATCAACCAATCAAGTCCCTTTACAGTTTTCTGCTCTTTGTTTCCTCATCCATTTGAACATTGTACAATATTTTATGTTGCTGCTGTCCCCTGCTGATTGGTTTTCTTGATCAATACTATTTCATAACAGCAATTTGTGTATATTATTGTAAAAATATAATAGTCATTATTGGCTCCTATAGTTTAGTCCAATTCAGAGGAAGTTTATACACAAGAATCTATTTTGCAGGCTCAACAAAACTTCACTATGATGCAGTTCCTGTGTCAACATTGTACCTGTTCTTAAAATATAACACTGAATGCTTTGCTTTTTATTATTTATTATTAACCTTTATTTAACCAGATAAGGACCCACTGAGATTGAAACCTCTTTTTAATGGCCTTTTAAATGGTATGTGTTCAATTGAACTGCTTCCCTGTTAAATATACTTTAAAAAGGTTTCCCAGTGGAATATATCTCATTCCCGATTATGGAAATCAAAGCACACACTCCCCTCACCTTGAAAAGGGCGTAGGATCGTCCTGTCAAACTCCCAGGACAAGAATAAGAAACATGCCGACATGACTGCATACTTAATGAGCTCGCCAAGGTCAAGGTGGTCTATGGTTTATGAAATCAGAGTACTGAAAGCCTTGACACATTATATCTATTCTTCACACAAGGCTTAAATTAAATCTATTCTACGTATACAACAACAGAAATATAATTAGATATATTTTATTTTTTATTCCATCTCTGTTGGAGAGTGCTTCTCTGACTTTATTTTGTGTGCTTTTTCCACAGATGTGAACTCATTCCAACAGACGTCCAAATGGATCGATGATGTCAGAACAGAGAGAGGAAGTGATGTCATTATTATGCTCGTGGGCAACAAAACAGATCTGGCGGATAAGAGGTAGATATTTAGCAAACACTCATCTATTTGAATGTATTTAACTCTGTACATCACTAAGGTGTGACCAAGAAAATGTTTAAGGGAGGGGGCTCTTTGCACGGCTGTTAATACAAAAAGAAGACAAGTTTATTTATAGCTGATCTTTTCACTACTAAACATTATTGTTGATAAATAAAAGATGGGTGCAACTGTGAGTAGGCCTTTCAAAATTAATGTTGAAATTATGTCACAAGAAATCATGTAGTGAATGTATTATAGCGTACATATACATGTATATGACACAGTGATGTTTAGCATATGCCCTCATTAGCATATCAGGTTACATGGGTAGGCCTACATTTAAACATTTTAATTTGAAATGAGAAAATCATTTCTCATCATTTGTGATTTCTTGTCCCTCTGGGAAATTAAATACATTAGTGTAACTGACACAGTCGCACTATAATTGAATTATTGTGCAACTGTTTTCGTATGACAGCCACACTATGAACGGGATTCTTCTTATTCTTTTCTTTCTTTTTTTTAGACAAATAACGATTGAGGAAGGAGAGCAGAGAGCTAAAGAGCTGAGTGTTATGTTCATTGAGACCAGCGCCAAAACAGGCTACAATGTCAAACAGGTGAGTCTGGCTATTGTTTGAATAATTATTTCATATATCAGTTTAGGATTTAGCCGTTTTTCTTTTTCCCTTTTGCTCCACCAAATTATGGTCCATTTTAAGTGACTTACGCATTTACACCTCTAGATGTCACTATAGGCTCGTTGACAGTTTGCCCAAAACAACAAACGCCAATCTGTTTTGAGTCACACATTTGAACAAACAGAGCCAGTGTTCATTGGGTTCATTAGAAGTGATGCTCTGTGTCTGCAGTCGGTGAATGGTGCAGCTGCAGTGGAGTTCACACAGGAGGCTGTTGTCATGACGATAACTGTCACATGAATGAAACACAAAACAACAATCTCACTAACGCACATATCAAATAGTTTTGGTGGTAGGAACAGTACATAAGAATATACTAAGACACACAATTACAGTAACAACAGTTGTCTTTTTACAGTGTAGAAACAGGTTGAAATGAAATCTTAATGGGATAATGTGATGCTGTTATAATGGACATTTTATTTTCCTAGTTGTTCCGACGTGTGGCAGCGGCTCTTCCCGGCATGGAGAGTATGCAAGAAACAAGCAAAGAAGGCAGTATCCTTTACGCTGGAAGAATGTAAAAAAAAAAAACAACTCAACTCAACACAGTCATGAAAAAAAAAAAAAAAAATCTAATCCAAACAAAGCTCTAACAAGACAAAAAAGGTCTGAATTTATAATCTTATGTAGCTGACCAGTACTAAAAAAATACAAATAATATTTAAGTATAAATCAGAAATGTATTGTCTTAAAGGTACCTTACTATCGTATCATAAAACGAAATCTATTAGTATCTCCTTTAGTATCTCCTTGTCTGCCAAGAGTCCACCTACATTTGACCACTGTACAATGGTGATGATACTGTAGGGTCTAACCTTTTAAAATGAACAGTCTTGGTCATGGACTTATCAATCTAATAGCTCCTCTGAGCCCAGTCTTATGACTTTTATTACTGTCAAATGTGTTTCCTGGTTATAACATCAATCCCACACAGCCAATTTCCTTTATATATTCCTCTGTGTGCTTTAGCCTCGTCCTGATGAGAGGCGACGGAAGGAGTCTGATGGAAACCAGGTCATTAAATGGGGAGACATATATTACACCTGGTCTATAAAATTGTTTAAAGGGGGTTTGTTAACTGTGTGTGTTTGTAACTTAAGTGTAACCTAGAGAACCACTCTATCTCATCAACTAGGAGTCTAAAGCTGGGTAAACTCGAGGCTGAATCAAAAACATTTAATAATTCATTCTTACTTTGATTTACAACAAATCATTTAGTCGCCTATTTACCTTTCAATTACTGCCTTTATATTGAGGTTAAGGTACACTTTTTGTTCTCTGCATTTGACCCATCCTTCAATGCGGCTTGGGGCAAACCCAGGACCCAGCTCCAGATCTTGAGCTCGGTTTGTTCAGGGCCTTGTCTGGAGGTTGATTGGGTAAATCGGAGCACTCAGAATTTGTATTTATGAAGATTTTTATTATGATGATTAATAAAGGGGATATAAATGTCACATAGCCACTTTTCAAAAATGAAAACATATAAATGACAAATACAATATTGTAAAAAATAAACAGAGAAATATTATACAAAATCTTATGTAAGATAATATGAAAACGCTAAATTATTTTTAGTGTATGAGTTTCCTGCAAATGAGGTCCTGAGGGGTTAAGCGTAATGTGGGAAAAACTCATTTTAAAGTAGTTGTTTTTTTAATTGGGTACAGGCAGGTCATAGTGATTTATGTGAGATGTCAGGGACTATAGAGGGCACTTCTGCTTCCTCACCCTCTCTCTCACCTCTGAGTGGAATCACAGGCTGCACATTTAGAGGCTGGACCCAGATCAAGTCCAGCTGTGGATGGGAGTGCAGGGAGTTTCTGTTATATCAGATTTGAAAAGAATTGCTCTCTTGCACTCAATTAATTTGCATTTTACATAGAGGTCAAAGTAATGATAGATTAAAACTAGGACAAAACATTCTTAACTCACTCCTATAACTATGTTTTGGGATAGTGTGGTGACTTAATGTGCGTCTGTGCATTTCATGCTTCTCAGTCAAGATTAAAAATGGGCAGTGTTCGCTAGTTTTTGTTTGTTGGAATGCAAAATAATGTTCTTTCTTAGATTAGCAAGTAGCCCAACTATCAGAGTATACATAAATAACGTTAAAATTAAAGGGAAAGTAATCTATGCCATCTCATGAAGGTTGTGTATTCTGCAGTGTTATTTTTTATTATTTGGAAAAAAATGAAATATTACAATTTTTATCTGGGGTTTTAAAGTTTTAGCTCTTGATAAAGAGTTAAATCTTTATATATTCAGAATTATTCAGGCATGCCTGAGTATTCAAATAGAGAATTCACAAAAAAATGTGCTGAAACATATCTTTAAACATACGTTTATTAAGGTTGAGGTATAAAACAAATGTGAAATATGAGTAAAATGAATCACAAAAGGGCAGAAATATCACATACTTTTATTTGAAAATCTACAACATGAAACATCTCCATAAATGTTTCTGCTAATCATCCTTTGCAAACCTGTGAAATGTTGCCCTCTAGTGGACTTTTTTTTAAATTGCCCACACGAATGCTTTGAATGATTTTCTTTAACAATTCCTTCAGTGATTGACATCAAACTGGACAAACCCCAGGAGCCACAGACGACCGAAGGCGGCTGTTCCTGTTAATACTCACCATCACTACACTTTGTCACCACACGCTTGTAATCTCGCTTCCTATTGGTTTTTACCTGATTCTGCACGTCTTAATCTGGCCTCTTCAACAAGACTTCCAGCTAAAGTTTGAACTAGCTATATGTGAACATTTGTATCGTAGGCTATGTTGCCAAAATATCTCAGAATTTACTAAAGAATTGCAACCATTTCAATAATCAGTGTCCACCGTTTTGTAAAGTAAAATATGTTATTGCAATTTTCTTTTTGTATTTTTGTATAATCAGGGAATCTCCCTGTAAAAATGTTTATTTAAGATGCAAAACAAAGCTCTGTGGTAAGAGCTGAGAAGAATGTTTTGAGGAATGTGTTGCTCTGTCATGGAACAACAGTACAGGCATAACAATTTATAGTGTAGGGATTTAAGACAAGACCAGATTTGTCCTTCAAGTTTGGTGAGATTTTTTGGGAATATGAAGTTTTTGGTGGGTTAAAGAATCTCCAAAACTGCAGCTCAGGTAGTTGTACGTTTGGTTTTGGCAGTCCCCTGTACAATATTTGAGAAATCTTTGCTGTCCATAACTATAGAACGATCCTGTGGGACAAAAGAACTATGTTGAGTATCTAATGCATGCCTAGTCTTTGAGCTTAGGTACAGTGTGTCCGTTTACACCACTTTGAATATGTAAATTTCACACCAGTGACTTACTGCACTCTTCGTTTCAACGATTTGTACTTGAAATCTCTCCCTGTCGCGTGTACGTGTGCGTTTTACAGTACAGACATTACATGAGAACGTTTAGAACTTCACAACAGCCACGTTCAGCTGTGTCCTCACTAACTCATTCCAAATATTTGACGCTGTAACTAATACCATGTTGATTTAGCTGTGGAGTATTGTCAAAAATCACCATATTGTATACTGTTCACAGGAGACGTTTGGGGACGCGTAGATCTTTATGATGTTAGAGATGCCTGCATGCCCTGAAATTCGTAAATAAGTTTTGCCTTTTGACAGATTTTGCCAGGGTTAAATAATCAAGGTCATTAATGGTTTTGTTCTCTGTGTATACATAACTTGACACGTCGTTTTACGCACAATTTAGTTTCTTTATTGTTTCATATTCGTTATTGTGGCCTATGTTGGTTGTTGCCTTTTATCACATGGTGCATTCTAATTAAATCCACCGCCCACAGTCTTAATTTTGCACATTTTAAACCTTTCGCGGGTGTTCATTGTACAGCCACATGTTCGGACAATTGTAAAGTGTCCTGTTGTTTGCTGCTTAAGTTGAAACTACTGACTTTGCCATGCGTTTTATAGAGCTAACCTTCACTGAAATTAACGCGAGCCAGCGTTAAGAACAACACTACTTTGGTTTGAAATTGTTGCACTTTTTATGACGATGTTTTAGAGTTAGTGACGATGTAAATCTTAAATTAAATATGTGAAATATTCTCCACTGATATCTGGAGTTGTGTGTCTTAAGCATAGTCAAACGTTCATGAATGGTTTCCAAAAGGGGAGCACTCCTTACATGTGAGGTCTGTGCAAAAGTCCTAAAATAGAACAGAATCTTGCCCTGTAGCCGCACCAAAATGAATACTTTTGTCTATTACTGCTGCCAGTTTTCATGAAATACAATTGTATCTTTAGTAAGTGTCTCGAGATTGTTCTTTAAGGCCAAATGATGATTGCCATAATCCAATACAGAAACATTTTAAAGACAATTAGGTGAAAAGTTTACGTTTTAAACCAGATTGTACAGACTTTACAGCCCTCTCAATTGGGCATCAGTTTTTCCCAGCGCTTGATGTGGAGTGGTTCATTTCCAAATAAAGAAAAGAATCTTGGTCATCAGATCTAGTGACGCAGCAGAGCCACATTTCATTGTCTCCTCTGGGATATGTTTGTCCTGTCCATCCACTGTACAGAGATCTGGCATGTCTCAGCAAATGGTTCATAATAAAGATGTCTTAATAACAAAAGCCCAGAGTTTCATGTTTTTCTTACATGTTTCTTAACGTTTTTGATGATTGTTTCGTTTGCAGTTAAGTTGTGATGTCGATATGATGCTGATTTGGTTCTCGTGTAGTCCAGGGTTTGTATAAGTGAAGTCCCAGTTTGACAAGTTGTATGCAAGTTTGAACACAATCTTTTCGGCTTTTTTTGCATTGGTTTTGTGTTAATGTGCCTATGACATGTTGGACTACTCATTTACTAAAATGCAGTTACGATAAATATATTTCAAATGTTTCTAAATGACAAATTGTATCCTGTTTTTTTGTTGTTGTTTTTTACTTCCTGCTTGTAAATGATAGCATCACACTAGAAAATTCCATAGTAATCATCCTATGTATGGTAAACTCATCTATTGTCACAGATTTGTTTTGACCTGGTTTTGTTTACTTCCTGTAACTTTCAACAGATTTGTCATCTTTTCTCCACAAATGGCAACATGAAACTAAAATGTATTTTTACGACCGGTATTAATACACCAAATAAAGTCAAAATTAGAAAATCATTGAAATAAGTCGAACAAGTCTTCAAAACTTTGTCCTACTGAAGTGACCAAACCAAAATGCCAAAAGCAAACATTTAATACAACCAACACCAAAAATGCTGAAGGTCCTGATAAGTGTAGCATGGAAAACATCCCACCTCAAGCCACTGCCCAAAATCCAAAGTGCGTCAACAGGGCAAGGTTGTGGCCTGGAGAAAAAACAATGCTCTGGAAATATACACACAAAAAAAAAAAAAACAGAGGAAGTGTGTTCAGCTCCATAACCATACCTGCAGTTCCCACCATTACAAATAATGCATAAAACAGGAGGAGTTAGAATAATATCTGGGTGTTATGATCGAATCACAATTATCATGGAAACATCACACTGACTTCATCAACAAAGAATACTTTTCCTCCTTGGCCTTCCAGGTGCTCCTGCTGTTCTTCAGCTCCGTCGTCCTCAGTCGTCCACACCTGATTAAAATATGCTCAAAGGTCATGGGTCAACCCTTGGACGGACTGTTTAAGATTGTAACCGTAACACAATGCAACCGGCCAAGAGCATCATCTCTGACCCCAGCCATGTCCTACATAAAGAACATGTGCTGTTACCTGTTACCATCTGGGTGTCAGTACTGTGTGCCACACTTCAACAGGGTCAAACAGTCCTTCATACATTAGATCAGTGGTTCTCAAACTAGGGGTCGGGACCCCAAATGGGGTCGCGAAATGATTTCCGGGGGTCCCCAGATGATGGGGAAAAATGATACAATAGTCTTAAACAAGGCTTGACACCTTCAAATGCAGTGGTAAATGTAGATTCCTATTTGTTAGCCTAAAGTCATTTTTCTAGATCTATATTCTCAAAATAAAGTCAAACATTAGATATCAGGCTAATTTATCACTTTGTGTGTCGCCTATTTTTTGTGTTTGGGGGTCGCGAATGTGAACTATTGTTATTTTTGGGGTCGCGACTGAAAAAGTTTGAGAACCACTGCATTAGATCAATCTATCCTAAAGCTAAACGAGGAGTTTAATCTACAAAAAACATAAAAATCATTGATGTCTTAATGAAAGTAGATTTTTAATAGATGTCTTCTATGTATGTCTGTGTGTAATGTCATTGTGTTCACGTGACAGCTATCTTCATTCATTCATTTTCTACCACTTGTTCCCGTTAGGTGTCGTGGGTGACTGGAGCCTGTCCCAGTAACTTTGGGCCTTAGGCGGGGTACACCCTGGACAGTGGTCAACTCGTCGCAGGGCTGACACAGAGACATGGACATTGACAGACAACCACTCACTCTCACATTCATTCACTACAGACAATTTAGAGTTGACAATTAGCAGTTACCACATGTGTGTTTGGACCGTGGGAGGAAGCCGGGAAACCCGAAGGGAACCCGCGGTAACACGAGGAGGCCACGCAGACTCCACCCAGAGAGATCGTGTCTGGTCCTGGATTCAAATCTCCGATGACTCCACTATCAGTAAGTGCTAACCTTGCGGTAAATAACAAAAAGATCCAAGTTGCATTGTTGCATTGTTCCCTTTTGATAAAGTTTATAACGTGACTTCCTGGTTGGATGTGAGCAGCAGGTGCATCATAGGTATTTCTACAAACTATTACTCGGAAACCATGCTGTAAACAAGTGCCAAAAATCAATATAAATTACACAATAATTGACTCATTGACTTGGTGGCAGGTAGCATGTTTATTTTTTAAATGGCTAGCTCAGTACTTATGTCTTATTCATTTCATTTTGGTCCAGTGAGTCTAAAATGTATAAATGCAGACAGATCGTGCAGTGAACAGTGAGATGTGCTGGATGTGTGTGAAACATGTTGAAGGCTTCACCAAAGGACACTTGTGTGTTTATAAAGGGACGTGTTTGTGTCTCAATGCTAACGTTAATGCATAACACTTTAAAAGTAAACAACCCAACTGACGTTCTGTGCACAGAGTCACTTTAATAATACCTCCAGTTGTATGTAAATTGTCTTCCTGTAATTTTAAACTTTTAAAGAAACTGCAGTTTCATGGGTGCAACTATGATAAATATTTACCGCAGGTTCTATCCCACTAAACAAAGTAAAAACATGAGAACCTGTCATATATATAGACTTAAAAGTCTATATGAAAGGTTAGATATCACATTTCACTAAAACGTAGTGAATTTGATTATTTTTTACAAAACATTTTGCCTGTTTGTCCCCAGTTTGACAGTTTTCGTTATGTTAATAATTTTACTTCCTGGTTAAATAGACATGGTCTATGGGTTAAACATGAGCTGCAAATATGATATAGTTGGAGGTACTTTCACAACTGTTACCTAGTAACCATTTTGAAAACAAGGGCCAAGATCCATATGAATGATACAATAGGTATGGTTTGACAAATAATAATACCTGATAACAACTTTGTTTTGTTGAATGATGGTTTAAACTCAGAAAAATGTGTCAGTTGCTGTATATTGTCCCTGTATTTTCAATATGTCCCCTGTTGATGACATCAAAGAATAATTCTGTTTTAGAACTCAAATTTCACAATTTCACTGCAACTTCACAGATGTAAAACTATGATACATATTTACCACAAGTTCTATCTCACCAAACTTAGTAATAAGTAGAAAAACATGAGAACCTGCCATATATAGACTTTAACAATGTCACCAAAAGTACTATCTTGAAATAAACATGTTAAAGGCTCAGAAAGCATTCCGATTGTCTGTGATGACTAAACATCTACTCCAATCATAGTTTTCATCATTGGATTAGTATCAGTGCTGCTAATTTGAAACTGGAGCGCTGGAGTCACTTGACTGGTCAGTGATGTGGAAACCTTATTGCTCCATTGTCTGGCTGTTGCACACTTCCTCCAGACTCCGGCTCGCCGCATGAATGAACATGTGACCCACAAATACATTTAGGAATGCAGTTGTTGAAAGCTTGATCACAGTTAAAGCCAAGACACCAGCAGTTTTGTACATTGGGAAGATGTTTGTGCTTTTAACCCCTCATTGACAAGGCCTCCTTCCTAAAACCACTGCCTAAAATGAGCCCCAATTCAAACTGTAGCTGTTTTTTGACACTTTGGAGTATAAACAAAGACTGTAGTTGTGGCCTCTGTTGTCTGATTTATAAATGGAAACAAGCACTGCAAAGAGGAATATCAATTTGTTAAATCCAACTCATAATTCTTTGGTCAATACTGTGTAAATTGAAGTAAAGTCTGGAGGAATTCATGAAATGAATGAATTGGACATTCTATAGGTTTTGACAATTCCTTTTTCAAAGCTGAAGCCAATATCAGTGGCATATTCTGTGGCATATTATTTTATTTGTGGGTTGGGAGTTCAAACTGATGCGGATTCATCCCAGAATGCTTTATTTTGATGTTAAACATGCCCAGCAGCTTTTTAGTTCCCTTTTATCACATGATGGACAAAAAGGAATAAAAACTGTGGGCCTTCCGTTTGGTAAGACTGATTATTTTCAAATTTTAAAACGTGCCAAGTTCTCATTCTCATGTCTCATCATGTGAAATATTAAATAATCCAATCTATTTACAGTATGTATCTATTTTATTTTTCTATATTAACTAACATCATCACAAAATCTGTACAGTGTATGTACAATACAATGTTATGTACGTTGTACGTAATGTTATGTTATGTTATGATGTACTGTAGCGCATACTTTTCCTTGCCTTTCTATCAGTTGGGTGTTAATGGATTTGCAGCTACATGTCTGTCATTGTCAGCAGTCATGAATTTATTGCGAAAGACAAACTGGCACTTCAGTGTTTTCCCAGGACTGTTTTTGTTTGATCTCCACAGGTTGCAGCAGTAAACCGAAGCTGAGCGAGCCCTGCGGCTGTCTGGATACAGCTATACAACAACAAATGTGTTCTAGGCATCGCGTATTAGAAGGTTTTTGAAAGACATGGCTATAAACAGCAAGTAAATAGGTGCTTCATTTCTGGCACGTTTATGGCTAATTTCAGTTGATGATACTTGATATTAAATGACAAAAGACATTTCAGCAAAATACTAAAATAAGATAAACATTGAACAGTGAGATTCTCGTGGAAAATCTATCATTTACAGTTTTGCCTTTTTTCCAAATGTGCTGTCCAGGGGGGGACTTAGGAATTTGAGGGCCCAAGGCAAAATTAAGCACAGCCCCCTCCTCATAAAGTGTGATTTTCTGTACATTTTCTTCATTCTTGAAAGGGAGCTCTCATTTTTTGCTGTTTCTGTTTTGTTTTTGTTTTTTTTTACGTAGGGTGGCCGGACAGGTTCATACTGTACATTTGGGGTGGGAGGGTGAACTATTAAATTAAAATTCATGTGAACAATTTACGTGTCCTAAAGAGTTTTGACATGGGAGGTTTGGACGTCCTTCCCCTGAAGAAAATGTAATAAATCGGACCGTATTTTCCACCCGTTCCACCTGTTGTATCTCATTTAAATATGTGGTTTTCATTCGTAATTTTATAACGTTCTATTTTATTTACAATATAGCTTTATCGAGGGGATGGCTACGGCAGAATAAATACATTTGACATTCACAGACTATTTTGTTGGTCTTTAGCTTGTTTTAAAGTACACAGCCCTAGAAGATAAATTGTTTCAGAGCCTTGTGTCTGTGATGATCGGGGGTCCCTTCAGGTTGGGGGCCCAAGACAATTGCGGCCAGTTGCCAAATGGTAAATCCGCTACTGGTCGAGCAGCAGACAGAAGCAGTTAACACAGGTTTTGTTAACCAGGTGCTAATGGGCCAGTGAAACCTCTCTTTGTGACAACTTAGCTCTTTACAACTTCAAAAACAAGGGCAAACAACGTAATGTACATGTGTAAAAGCAGAACATTTCTCAACAGAAACCAGGTATAATCTTACTGGCCTTGTAGATTAGATGATCTGAAACAGTTATTGAAAGATTCCTATTGGCACTGTGACATGGGAACAGATTTTGTGCACAGAAAACAGTATCCGTGTGTGTTTGACAGTTGGGAGGCGTGTTCCTGTCCCGACTGGTCCTGCCCCAAACCTGTGTGTCGACTAACGGACACCAGACTACAGTGACCTGGATACAACTGTGAACAGAGGTGGGCAGCTCTTCTTTAAATATACTGTCCTTGAGTAATTTACTTTAAAATAACAATACTTTTGCAATTCTGCCCTGCAACTCTTAATGTGACAAATAGTCTCAAAACTTTTAGCTGGTAACACTTTATATTAAATACTCTTAATTCATAATGAACCTATGTCCTAACCAGTTTTAAGTAAGCCTGAATCATTCTTAAATGTGTTCATTAAGTCTTTGTTCATGCTTTAATATGACTAATTAAGGTTCAGTTAATGTTTAATCTTACGGTTTTGTCTAATTACTATAGGCAGATCGATAAAATATATATATTGATACTGCCTGGAGTATTGAAAAGTATAATTTCTCGTGCAAAAACATCAATACTTAATAACTGTTTATAAAAATAGCTGTTTTAAAATACAATTTTGAAATGCAATGTGTATATTTTACTTTATCAATGCATGTAATTCATTTTCGATCAACTCAAACAAGTATGAAGCAAAAATAATGATAGCTAAAAATGTTATACAAGTTTCAATACATTTTATTGATACAAAATTCACTGGTATCGGTATCGGATTGATGCCACGATACTTGCCAGGCCTAGGATTGAAACATATATCGCTGCTATTGCAAATTACATTTAAACTAAAGCTAGGTTTAGGTTAATTTTGCTTAAGTTGAGTGTTTTTGGCAACAATATTATGTTGTTAGACCATAAATGTGTCTATTCATTTTCTTCAGTCATGCGGTATGAAAAAATAAACACATGTTACACTACTTTTTACTTCAACTGTAACCTTTAGAACCTACAGTGCTTATTTTAACCCATTTCTCAATAGAACCAAAGTGACCTTAATACAAATGGATGCCCCAAATCATAACCCAAGTAAACTTAAGCTTCACTTCTGATACTTTCTGCCCCAGCCTCTCTCTGATGAATGACCATATGGCAACACAATAGACGCCTCTAAAAGTGATGGGGAGGACTGTTTTAATATTTTGGTTGTGGAAGATTTGCCAGATGCTCAGTGATGCCGGTGAATGCACTTTTTAATCCGATTTCGCGCCCGGGCGACTCTTTTGTGAGACGTGTTTGTTCTGGATCTCGGACACAAAAGTAATATTTGCATTGTGATGTTCAGACTTATGCTTTCCCTGGTTTCACTGACCACATGTCCACTGTGTAATTAATACTGTCAGCTGGAGAAATTAGATTCTTTGACTTGATTGATTGTCATTTTCAGAAAGCGAGAATAGGATCAATTGTAAGTGGAAAAGTATATTGCAGCTTTTGAGGAAGTTGCAGACTTTAAACTCTATCCCATAGCAAACATGGCAAGATTGGCATAAAATATGGATGAAGCAAGTCTTTGCCTTAAACCACTTTTTTTCTTGGTTGAATTTGCTGATGATGAATAAAAGAAGAGTTTAAGGCGAGACACTGCAGGTGAATAGGGGAAAATCTTACATTTAGAGTATTACAAGTGTTTTATAATGTAATGGTTTAATTTTATGTGTCAAAATGGCACATTTAAATCTGAAAAATTGATAGAACCAAGTTTAAATTTCTTGCTTCACTTACATAAGGAATAAGGAATTACATAAGGAATTTTGGAGATCTTATTTAGTTATTGAGTAAATTAAAACTTACTGAAAATTTTGCTACATTTTTTGAAGTTAAAACTTAAAGTTAGATATCAACAAATCCTTCTGAACGATCTGTTAAAATGAAGTACAATATTATAAAGTTTGGTGGGTGTAGGTGTTCTTTATCTCTCTATGGAAGAAAAATGCATTTTGAGAAAATGTCCTTTAAAGTTAAAATATCCCATAAATCTATAGATGCAAGTGGATTAAACCAATAATAAGATCTATTTTGGTGCAGATTGGACATTTTGTTGTTTCCAGGTGTAAAATGTTATATTGAGAGAGCAAACTGGTAAATAATAATAATAATAATAATAATAATAATAAGACAAAAGCAGAGTCTCAGCTTAACATTAATGGTGTGTAGAAGTAACACTGTCAACTTTTACTTCTTTTTCAATAGTATTTAAAATTCAGCACTAATTGAAATCCTTCTATTGTGAAAGATTAAAATACCAAGTGTACTTGTAAGCTTTGAATCTTCCAGCACACGGACACACACGTGAAGAAAAATACTTTTATTAAACATTGTACCAGCTGTTTCATCAAATAGGGAGTAATAATTACAGTTCATTTGTGAGCGCCCTCAGGAGACCATCTGTGGTCTGGGGTGTCGTCTGAACACAATCCCAAAGCAGCAGCTGCCAGAATTAAGCTCCGAATAAATAATGGGGAAACCTTTGGCTGGGAACAATGGCGTCTGCTGACAGCTATACAAATGGACCGTCCACGTAACGGCCGCGAGTCCTGCTACAGTGCTCCTCAATGCTGACTCAGGAGGACGCCTCGAGACCGATGTAAAAGTCCAAAAAAAAAGACCCTGAAATCGTTTACCAAAAAAGTGTCAAAAAGTGTCCTCTGTAGAAAGCCTGCGCCAGGATTTCATCTCCCTGTGAACGTATGAATGGACAAAAGATATTGAACAGGTTAATGGGCTTCCTGTCGTTGTGATAAAAGGTAGCGTTCAGGAGGAAGGTGTGAACTTACACGTTGCTGCCGGGAATGATCTGCTCCTGGTGCTGCTTTGTCAAACTGAAGCGTTTGAAAAAAGCGGGGAATTTCAGCTTTGTCCTGGATGATCTGGCAGACAGGCTGAGGAAGAGAAAGACAATGTTTAGTATTTAGTTTTTTTCAATCATGTAGTGTTTGATTTTTTTTTTTTTCATTTGTTTTGTCATCCTTAGAATACTGGATACATTTGCTGAAGTTAAATGCTCAATACCGGACCTATTTAAAGTCTTTTTAAATCTGTGTAAGTCGTCCCTAGCTCTTGTTAATTGTTAATATTCACATGCCTAAATGTTTGGCCACATGCACAACTTTAGAGTGCTGCTTTCAACTCTAACTTCTGGTTTGATGAGACATAAAATACTTATTATATAATATTATTAGCCGCAGACAGTGCACAATGGTCTCATTTTGTCACAAAGTTCTGCTTTCACAATATACTCTTTGGGAGAAAACACAAAGTTTACTCCTGTACATAAAAGTCAGGTACTCCAGCTTTAATGTTGTGTGTGTTTATCTGTAAAGTATTCTATTAATAACAAAATATTACATTATAATTTAAATGTGGGGCCTTTTTTGTCATCATACTCTATCTAAAGTCAAAATCTGATGAGATGGTAGTACCTGAAATTAATATATATATATATATATATATATATATATATATATACATATATTTCGTTGGTGTGACTGTAGTTCCTTTGTGTTTTTGTTTATTTCTGTTTAGCCTCAATGCTAGCTTTTCATTGGCTTGTATTTGTCAACAGTTAAAGCATGAAATATGTCAATAACAACAAATACTGTCAAGTGATTTACAGCCTGGTAAGGTTTTGTTCCTGTTTTAGCCCCGTTCAAAATGAGTACGGCATGTAGAGAATGTTTAATCCTGCTTTAGCTCTTGTTGTTGTTGTTGCAGTGCTGTTTCGAATTTGTCCTGAGTTAGACACATTTAGTTACTAAGTGCAACTGGAATGCCAAATAGTTTCAGTGGAATTTCGCATCTTAATCTGAATAAATTGTATCTGTGTTTTGTTTTTGAGTTTGGAGACGGGCGTAACTTGTGCCACATCAGCGTTTTTCCTGCTTACATTTGAAACATCACAGACTTATTATTGGAATTTTTTTGTTGGTTTGAGTACCATCATGTTTCCAAGAATTCCCTCATTCATTCAGTGTTTACTCAATTTACAGTTGGAGCTATCTATAAAACTTTTCCAGCGTTCGCGGAAAATGTTTCGAAGTTTAGGCAACACTCAGAGGTCAGGGGTCACCGGCTAAATTTATCATGAGGTCATATGTGTACAGTCCCGGTGACAGGTTTCAAAGGAACTCTCGCTTATGGATAGTGTCAACACTGAGCAGGAAATAGAAGCTGGCACGTTCATGCTGTGTTTGGACCCACCACGATGATTCCTGTTTGGCCTGTCCGAATCCGACCACAGAGCCGTCCTGCCTCAACCGGTTCTGGGCTCGGTCGTTGTCCTCCTCCTCCTCCTCGTCCTCCACAATCTGGTCCCAAAGTCTGCTGTCCACCCACAGCGCGCCCTGGAGACCGAGACCCCGGCCCACACAGGTGACCCGGCGACAGAGCGGGCAGCACACGGTGAGGAGGCCGCCCCGGGACTGAGAGAGCGTCTCCAAGCAGGGCTGACAGAAAGTGTGATGGCAGTGCAGCAGGCGAGGGATGCGCTCCATGCGGGTGTACGGTAAAAGACAAACGCTGCAGTCTGTATCCTCACACAACACCATGGTGCAAGCAAACCGGCACTACTCTGTATTTAAACTGTTCAAACAATGACCATGGTTTATTAGGTGCTATAAAGTGGAAAAAACAAATTGAAACTTCTGTTCGGCTCAAGGTGATGTTGAGAAGGGATAACTGCAGAAAATGGGAGTCCTCGGGCACCTGGAGGCTTCTTTCTATACAATAAACAAAACAAAATGTATTATTATATTATGCAGTGACATGTACATTGTCAGATCAGTAGTTTTATGTTTGCAGACAGCAAAACAACTAACAACAGCTGCTGCTTAAAAGGGCTTAACGGAACCAGACAAGCAATTATGACATGGCCTCATTTTTTCTCTTGTCTCCACTTCCCATTAATCATCGCTCACCAACACTTTCTACTGTATGGATATTGCAAAGACCCCATTGTAGGTTTTAGTGTAAAATCTAAACAAAAGACAGCTATTTTTGGAAATAACAATTTGTTTTAGGATTTGGTATTCATTCTTATAGTGGAGAAACCCATAATATGTTACAGACAACAGTAAAATGTCTAGAACACCATAAACACAATAACCTTGTGCTCTTGAAATATGGGTCCCTCAAATAGGAGCACAGGACACACTGATCAATAGACCTATATTTTAGACCTCAGCATTAGATTAACTTTATTGATCTACAAGGGAAACGAGTCGGTTGCAGTAGCACAAATGCACACAAGACCCACCAAGCAAAACTATAAGTAAAAAGATAAAATGACACGTACTATTGTAAAATGGTAAAATATTTTAAAAGAACAACATAAATAAAATATAAAGGAAATTAAATGAATACAATTGAACA
The DNA here is from genome assembly GCA_019453435.1 of Rhinogobius similis. Classification (NCBI taxonomy): domain Eukaryota; kingdom Metazoa; phylum Chordata; class Actinopteri; order Gobiiformes; family Gobiidae; genus Rhinogobius; species Rhinogobius similis. Next base: position 25,340,896 of record CM033625.1, read on the forward strand.
AGCAATAGGAAATATTGGTAAGGTTATGATCCACAAGATAGATTTCATGGTCACAAAATATAAGCTACTTTTACAAAATTAATAAAAAGAAAAAAGATTTATAATTAGACAAAGACTAAAAATTTCTACCATGAATTAGAAATTAAAAGGTTGATAGAAAGTTTTAGAGCTGCCTACTTACTTGAGAAGGTGGAGGAAAGCCTATTCCCTGACAGTTGTCTTGGGACCAGTGTGCTCGCTCTCCTGAGGCTGCTCCTCTGTGAATGCAGCGTCTGCCTCCTGTCAGGCCCGAGTCTGCGCTGTGTCCGAGGGGGCGGGACAGAGTGGAGCGTCCCATCTCTGCCTCCTGTCCGCACACAGCCCTCATGCACAGCCCTCATGCACAGCCCCCCGCAGCACCGCGAGCAGAGCATAGAGCGCAGAACAGCTGGAGAGCCGTGGGGACGCTCTTTGTTCACGCTCTGACAGAGGGCAGGTGGAGGAACGGACGTGGGAAGTTTGGGATTAAAAACAGGAGGAAACGCGTCGTGACCAGTGTCTCCAACAGGATCTACGATTGAAACAGCGAGAATATAAGAAAAGACACAAACCACATGGGTAAACACACCATGTACATAAACAGACCTTGGATCTCCGAAGTAAATCAATGTCGTATTAAGAAATGGGAAAGAAAAAGCTGGGCTCGTCCGGGATTTGAACCCGGGACCTCTCGCACCCAAAGCGAGAATCATACCCCTAGACCAACGAGCCACACTGTCATATACATGCAGTTGGTGTTTTGATGCTGCGGCCACATGTGTATGGTCAATACAGATGAAAGCATTTAACATAGTCTTGAGCTCTATCTTGAAACATATTAAGTATGTAGTAACTCAATGCACTGGATCTTATCACTTATGTGTGCTGTAACAATACTGCCTGTGATCATTTGGGTCAGTTCAGCCGGAGGCCTGAGGGGCAACATGAGGCCGCTTCTGCCCCCTATAGGCAATAGTTAGGTCATCACAATATTATAGAATCCCTTAAAAATGATCTGGGGACTGGTCAGAATTATATGGTGGTATTCTGTCAGATTACATATTTGTTTGTGGTTAATATCTCACTTGAAACAAAATTTGTAGTTCAAAGCCTTACCATTGGTTAGTTTCACTTTGGACGCAGGGCAATGACCCGTCAGCACAAATAATAAAAGGGAAATAATTTTCTCCCATAGAGTTATATAGGCCCTTGCCCACCATGGAACATGAACACAACCGACATTTTCTTTATGCTATGGAATTTACACAGACGGTTGAGGAATCCCAGATTACACTCAGCACATAAAGCTAAGAAGAAGAATTATATTAATATCCCATAACGTTGCGTATTTTTATAATTGGCGTAAAGTTCAGAACACAAAGCAATTATAGGTCGCACACATACAGTTTATCTTTTTAAACCTAAGAAATACCCATTTAACAAAACAATGGGCTCGTCCGGGATTTGAACCCGGGACCTCTCGCACCCGAAGCGAGAATCATACCCCTAGACCAACGAGCCACGTGCTCAACGTAATAGAAAAAGTAGTACATAACCATGTAAACCACCAGTACGTAAATATGTTTGGTACGGTTAAATTATGTTATACACTGGTACACAGCCAAATGTAATGTGAATCGATTGTATATGACTATAGCTATCAGTGAACTGCCCACACACGCTGCACTAAACCATAACGTTTCCGGCATTCATTTATTTAACGTACCCAAAAATAATCGACACATGTTCATACTTGAGTAGTATGGTTTAGTTGAAAATTACAGAGATTTTTGAACAAATATTGATGATCCGTCTGATTCATAGAACTATAATAAAACCTGGAAGATGAATCCAAGATGGCCGTCCTGTTTATCCCTATGGAGAGTGCTCATTGGCGCATGACCCCAAAAAAGTTTCTTACTTCCGCATTTACTTCCTGATACGAAGGCTGACATCTTTGTTTTACTTCCTGATACGATGGCTGCCATCTTTGTTTTACTTCCTGAAACGATGGCTGCCATCTTTGTTTTACTTCCTGAAACGATGGCTGCCATCTTTGTTTTAGGACGCCACGTGACGACAATCCCCCACTTCATATAAAAACGGTAATTTCGGTGATTTTAGAAACGGTAGAAAAGAACATTTCCTTCTATTTTATTTAAATACAGATAATAATTCAGTACTGTCTGCAATTATAATGTGACATTTGAGAAAAAGGCTGGTTCCAAGAGGCTGCAGTACCTCGCACGGCCACAAATCAATCTGGGACCACAGACAGAGGGGGCGTACCTTATCCAGTTCTTTTAATACATCCATGGTCTGATTCTAGAGGTTAGTTGCAGAAGCTGCTTCCTGTTGTTACGCTCAACGTGATGAGGTCATATCAGAGGAGGAGCTACCGCCACAAATCAGGAAATAGTTGGGAAGTTCACATGAGCGTAGTGTTTTGAAGTTAATTTTATAGAAACTTTCGTTATTTCAGTTTATCTCGATATAACTCATTCGGTTTTTTTATCGAGGGTACGTGATGTGCATACGCTTCTCTTGCAACCCGCAACTTTTCTCTTGCTGCCCTAACGTTACGTTTATGCCCCAATAAATACACAAGTAGATGTGTTGTTAGGCTTGTCCAGTGTCTTATTTCTGTTTGTGAACATTAGGAGATGGAGCACTTGGGATCTCAGAATCCTGACTTGAGGTATGAGCTAGTTTGTTATTTTTCCCCCAATCTCTTTTATCTGTCTTGTATCTTATATTTACTGAGCTTGATCAATAGAAATCTAAACGTTCTATCTCTATGATGTGACTATTTTTTATTTGTTACACCATTATTTATACTGAATATTTTGTTTACATCTTGCGTAGATAGAGAAGCTCTTTCATAGCCTTTTGCATTGTGGAATTATGAAATTCAACTGTTCAAAATGGTTAGATGTAGTGAATATAATACCAATCTAACAGGAGCAATTCCAGGCACAATTTAGAAGTCTTGAGCTCCACCTGTATTTCCCTGTTAATAACCTTAACCTTACTTCTCAGTTTGGTGCTTTCGTCCTGTGAGCCTGAGCTGCAGGAGTTGATGCGTCAGATTGACATAATGATCAGTCAACAGAGGACTCAGTGGGAGGCGGAGATCCAGACCACACAAATCCAGCTGAAAACCACCCAGGAGGAACTGTTCACCTCAAGAGAGCTTCTACAGAGGAAAGATTTGGAGGTTTGACTATACCTTTTATAAATATTTTCTATTTCATAACTGAAGCTTGTTTAATATAACTTGTAATATTTATGGCAGATCTCAATACTTCAAAAGCAGCAAGAATCCACAAAGACTGAACTTATTTCAAAGTATGAACAACAATTGCAAAAAGTCTGTGAAGAGGTAAAAAAATATTTGTCTTGTGTATTTGGATGTCTCTGTACTTAAAAATAGGCTGAATAGTCCTTTAAAATATTTTTTTCTGCTAAGTAATAATAGATGTCTTGTGGTTGTAGTTAAATAAATTGAAAAGAAGTTACCAGAAGCTTCAGCGCAAACATGGAAAACAAGACAACATGAAAGACGCAGACACTTCAGAAGTGTCTAGACTCAAAGAGAAGATTGAGGTGCAAGATCTTCTCTCTATGTCACGTTGTTCACTGTTATTAAACTACTGTATTAATGGACAATGTATGATGAACTATACAGGAACACAGGAAACACTCCGCAGACTGGGAACAACAGTGTCTGCAATATCAAAAACAACTCGCCACAATGGAAACACAGAACAAGAGCCTGACTCAAGAAATCTCACTTCTGAAAGTAAGTGATTGTGTTTCTTCATATTTGAGAAATATAAAACTTTTTGTATGCACACAGTAGCAGAAACAGAGGTCTTTTGGGCTTTATTTGTCATTGACATAATTCTTAAAGGTCTGCCATTAAATAGAACAATTGTCCCCTCTGGTTAAGCTATGTTAAAAGTAAACCTATGGCTTTCCTACATTGTACTGCTTTGTGTAATATAAAACAAATTTCTTGTTTTAAATTGAAATTTTAGTCCCAGTGTTCACTGCCAAAGGAGCGAGAGCACAAGGGGTGTTGTTCACAGCTGCAGCATCTTCGAGCTCAGCTGGAGACAATCCAGGACAGTCTTCATTCACAAGAGCTGGAGCTGGAGCGACTGCGCCCCCTGGAGGTGTGGTTGGGACAATACCAGAGAGAGAAAACGGTCAGGATGAATGACTCCGGGAGGATGATGTGGATGGTGGGAAGAGGTGAGATGACTAATAGATGATAAAAAGTATCTTGTTTTTATTTTCTTCAGGTGTCTGCAGAGGAGAGAGAGGGCATCCACGCCACTCTGGACTCCCAGGATTCATTTGTCCGACGTGCCAGTTTGGAGCGACACAGGCTTCAAAATGAGGCAGAAAGACTCAAACAGCTGCTCCACGCTAAAGATCAAGTCATACGGTGAGGGACAACAGTATAACGTTTGAGTGAAGTACTGGGATGATACACAAGGCGGCACTGTTTACCTTTGAAATGGAGCTAAATTGTAGCCTCCAACTTCTCTTCAATGGAGTTGTAACGGTACATTAGAATATGAGACAATGTCAAATTTGATTTATTCACATGATTATTAGGAAAGTATACATTGAATGATATAATAAAAATTCTTCCTTCACAGCTCTCTGGAGGACTGTCTGGCGGCTCATGGCAGTGCTGGAGTGGAGTCCATGAGGTTAGACCTAGAGAAGACAACCATCAAACTGCAGTCAGCTCAGACTTGTGAGGCCGAGCTCAGGGCTGAACTGTGCTGTCTCAAAGAGAAGTGAGGGTTTCTTAATTTGAATCACTTTAAAACGTATGTCTTATGAATGTCAACTAAAGAAACAATAGAAAGTGATGTTTAAACCAAAAAAAATCTTTACAACTTTTATTATTTGAGTGTTTGAGTATTTTGAGTGTTGACTGAGTATTTTGGATTTTAATTTTCATACACAAAAAACAAAACATTATTGTGATATGGAATTTATCAAGCATATTAATGTCTGACATATGCTTATTGCGGTCTAAGATGGTAACCAAATTAATTAGTATCCTAACTGCCCTTGCCAATCTATTAGACTTGAGATGATGAGCAGACAGAGAGCGGACCAATCAAAGACGGAGCAAGAACTGAAGAGTATCAAGGCTGAATATGAGTCATGCACTGCAGAAATGAAAAAGGTATATACAACTTACATATTTATTAAAAATGCAGTATTCGGTTTTGTTAAATGTATAGTTTACAAACTTATCTACCATACTTTTTTGTTCTTGTAGCTGAGAGAGGAGCTTCAGCGGGCCCAGCAGACCCACAGTGGTGAGGTGGAGGGCATGCGGCTAGAGGTGTCCAAACTGACCAGTGAGCTCCACCAGAGGGACCGCACCATCTCCTTACACAGCAGCTCCTTGTGCAGCATCCGGGAGCAGCTCAGAGGAGAGCAGCAGCGATCAGAGCAGCGAACCACTGAGCTCAAAGTAGGAACATAGCATAACAATATGCATAAGGGCAAGGTTGTTACAATAATGTGATGAGTCAGTAAAATGCAACACAAGGCTTTTGTTCTCACTCAATAGCTTTTTAATCCATTTGATCGCGAAACATTTGTCTGTAACTTGAAAAATGTTAATTCTCCCAAATGGCTAAAATATCAAGTGGAAAACTTTTTTATGAGCAGATGAGCAGTCAAGGTTTATATCAGGTATCAGTCTCACTGTAGATTTCCTGTTTTTTCACTAGTCTGGTAGTAACACTGATAAAGCAAGGTACATTTTTCAAATGCAATTTAAAAAAAATACAATGTGTACTATTTGTCACTTAAAGACACTGTTGTGTTTTTTATCTTGATTAACTAATTGGTAATACATTTATTATTTTTATTCCCGCTTATTTTTTGGGGCTTTCTCAGATGACTCAGGCTCAACTGGATACAATGAAAGAAGAGAATCGACATCTGAAAAGTCTTCTCCAGCGTCAGGATCCTCGTTCACCCAAGGTTTGTTACACTTTGCCAAACTGTGAACGATAGACAGTTGTTTATAATAGTAACATGTCTTGTCTTAAGAGAGGAGATCCATCCCTGGCAGCACTGAGGGACAGTTACATCTCGTCGCTGAGCGGTCTGGAACAGGAGAATCTACAGCTGAGGCAGGCGCTCAGAGAAGTACAGAGTCAGCTTAAGGCTTCCACTTCAAATCATCAAGAAAAACTGAAAGATACTGTTCAAAGGTAGTCTCCACACAAATGCTACACAATGACAATGACTAACAATACTATTTAGTAAAACAATTACTCTTTTAAATGCTAAGATAACAAAACGGTTTACAACTCTTTGGATTTAGATTCCAAATCCACTTTCACTTTATGGAGATTAGTCTGTTACTGTATCTTAAGTTCAGGAGCAGGATCACACCTCAGCCACGCCCCTTCTGGTGGCTACTCTGTTTAAACACATACACGGACACACATACCAGTGTTCGTTGATTCTAATTATTCTGTCTTAAATCCTAGTCAGGGGATATTGAGGCCTGGGAGCCTGCAGCCCTCATCACTAGAAGCCCCAAAATTGCATCCATCATCTACTCTCACACACTTTATCATTGTTCTCAGTAGCCAATAAACTTTCTGCATCTAAGCTCGAGGTTGCAGTCCTTGCTAGTGAATCAAGTAAGGGTCCATAAATTGGATTGCAACGATTAATTGACTAACTGCGAAAAAGACTATACAGAGAAAGAGACTATACAGACTCTAAAACACAAACTAAATTTATAACAAAGGCGCCGGCATTATTAAATCTAAATAAAAAAAGAATGAACTATTTCAGATTTTAATCAATATTACACCTAATGCGTAAATCGTCTCTTCAATCATCATATCAACCTTTTATTTGGTTAAAAATGTGTTTTAAAAAATCACAATGTACAATAGAAATAATAATTTGACTAGTTTACTAATCAGAAAAAGAATCACTGACTTCTCAAATAATCATTGATGTCAGCCCTTGTCATAGGTCGGATTTTGAACGCTATACTATTCTCAGGTCTACTTAGCAACCGTGGCTTTTTGAACATGTAGAAATGACAGATAAATTGCTTTTACATTTTCCCCTTGCATACTGCATATATATTATTTTAGGTTGTCAAATGTGAAATGCTTAAAGTAATACTTAAAGTAATGACGACTATGCCTTTGATGACTATGCTTTCAGTGACCAAAGTGACCAAAGGAAAACTAGGGAACCAGGCAGCGGCTCCAGCCACGAGGGGGAGATCCAGAAACTGTTCAAACAACTGCAGGTTAAACCCCATCCCTCCACAGGACCATCCCACAGCAGCTCTAAGGACAGCAGGACCCAGTCTCCAGCTCTGTCCCAGGCCTCCTCCTCCTCCAGCTCCTCTGAACTGATCCTAGGCCGAAGGAACTCAGCCTCTAGTGACTCGGCAGCTGAGGGCCCGGGCTCCACACATGCAGAAATAAGGGAGAGGGGCACAGGAGCAGTGAGTATACAAGCAAATTAATTAGGATTAGCCGTTTTGTATTTTCAATTTAACATAAAATAGACAATAAAAACAATTTTGTCTACGAACCTGTCTTCAGTAGTATTCAGATACTTGATTTGGCTGAATACTTGTCGAGATATTCCTTGCCATTTTAGTCTGTGACACACTTGCTCTTTACTCCTTACTATATTTACCCCAAAAAATCAAGCAAAGAGTTAATCTACAGAGTGTCAGCCTCACAAAGAGCCCAGCCATTTGTTTATACACCAAAGGGTTACGAAACAGCTTAAAAAGTCTGGCGTTTTATTGAACATCAGTAGGAATGATAACAGGATCTACTTCTGCTTAAAAATAGGAAAATAAAGTATTGTAAGTTGCAACACAGCTGTGCCTGGAGCTTTATTTCTAGTATAGTGGCTGGTATGTATGCTGTACAGGGAACTACATCATTCAACATAGCAGTCAAGTGTTTTTTTACTGTATATCTCTTTTACCTTATTCCAAATTCAATCTTTACATTCATTTTATTTCCTTATTAGGAGTCCTTGTCCCCATCTCCTTCTGGTGGAATGGTTTCTCGGTTCCTGGAGGAGGAGAACCTGAGATCCAAGGAGCTGCTGCAGATACTGGACTCTCACATTCAAAATATGACCGACAACAACATAAGGACTGTATCTAAGTACCTGCCCTGTGCAACTGTAACACAGGAAACTACAACCACAAACGGTTAGTGACTAAAACAACAAGTCGAGAAGTGCCTATTCCTGACAGGAAATGAACTTTCGGACATAACATATACTTAACTATGTTGGAGTGAGACATATTGCAATTTGAATAGACATTTTTAACATTACATTTATGCTTACTGTCCACAATATTTTAAGCATGAACAAATATGTAAGATGTTACAATGCCATAATGAAGACAATAATAGAATAGATAGAAGATTTTGTTTGTCTAGGTCTAAAATATCCTGGTTAATTAGATTGCAAATTAACCATTTACACTAGACTGTAGGTTATCTGGTGAATGCTAATGTTATGTTGTCAAACAATAAAATAAAATGTTGTGTTTTCCGCAAAGTGTGTGTAAAATATAGCCTAAATTCCATTATGAATTCATACGGACCTGGAAAAAGTCATTTGACCTGGCATTTGCAAAGGGTACTCATTTATTACATTCTTCAAACAACTGCTGACCAAAAATACATCACCTGGAAAAGATGTGCCACATACCAAATACTTTTCAGGCCTTAAAATGGAACACAGCTACTTAAAAACATTCAGATGTGCATTTTTGGGGGATTACGTTGGGTTTTGGGCATAGAGAAGGAATCATGGTTCCAATTATATAAAAAATTGGCAGGAATGCTATCCGTCTGTGAGGCATACCAGAAACAAGTTCTAGTTTAAGGCCAAAACAATTGTTAAAATAGCCTCTGTGGATTATAAAAATAAAATCTGAACTTGTATATGCACTAATAATGGTAAACATTTGGCAATGCTTGTCTGTACTTTTATACTCTTGTAACAATAAAACCTTAAACGAAGCTATATACTGAACTAAATCACACTTATCTCTTATTTGCGCCTGTAGGCTTTATTAGACAAGACAGAAAATGCAACCAACTAACCTTCGAAAGAGGCAATGTTTGCTGAGATCTAATCCCTCAGTCTTGGACATCATGCATCTTGTTTTTTTCTATGTGCTATCGGTTTGTTTACTATTACTCCTGTACTACTTTGTCGTAATCGCTCTACACTGTCGGGTCGAAAGCTATACCTAGACGCTTGAAACATTCCAGATTCCTCGTAGTGACTTGGTCAAGAGCCGGTGACGTGAATGACCTGAACAGAGACATGCCATTTGATGCTGTGCTGCGAGTCTGTCACTGGCGTCAAAGACATGTATATGTTAGGAAAGTTTGTGTTATCGGCAGTTGTCAGTCTCTATGAGGCCTTATCCTCTTCTCTGACACAAATTCACTTCATGTCCTCTTTCACAACCTTCATAAATTACCTTCTTGGACTTCCTCTAGTTTTTCTATCTGGCAGTCTAGCATCTTTCTACACATATCATAATGACTTAAATTAGATATATTGTATTACAGGAAGTATGCAAATTTGTATACAACCTTTCAGGAAAACTGGTACAACATGTTAAGAGAATAGTCTATTTCCTCCCAGCATAGTTTTGCCAAGGCCTGCTTAGTAAAACCTGTCCCAAAGCTTTAACCTTAACCAAATTACCCGCTCCTAAACCTAACCCTAATCTTAAAGGAGAAATATTATGCTTTTGATCATTTTATTTACATTTTGTTCAGTAACAGTTGTTCGGTTCATTTTAGTAATCTGCAATATTTAGCTAAAACAGTTTAGTAATAAAACATATAAGCCCCGCCTCCTCATAGTGGTATTTCACTGTGACAAGAAGCAGATTCAATTATATTTTGAAAAGTTACTTTGTTGGAGTGGGCGATATGGCAAACATTTACTGTATTTCACAATATTTCACAATATTTTTCTATTGCTTTTAAGAGGTAAATAAAATAATCTGTTTCTTCTGAGAGTTCACACTTGATGATCAATGAACGCGATGATCAAATGAGATCACGATTAGATTTTTGTTGCCATATCATCAGCACTACGACTGTGTGACATTGTAGAACCCTACATGTGTCACTTGGAGTCTTTCCTGAACACAGGAATGTTTTGAACACACTGTTACAAGGTTAAAAGCTCATACGTTTATTTTGCATAATATGTCCCCTTTGATATGATTGTGAAAAAATATCTGTTAAAAGTTGAAGTTACGGTCAGACTAACTGGCTGGAGTATTAGTCTGTTGTGCATATTTAGCTTTTATTCTCCATACATGCTCAGACCATTTCAGTCGGTACACTTTATATCCAGAATATTTTATGATGTACTCATTTCCAATATACAGTAATCCATCCTTATATTTGGAAAGTTAATTCTGTCTTCTTGTAAACATTATCTTCTAATAAGACAGTTGTTAAAAAGCATGCCGAAACATGATGGGTAAATGAGCTTATAGCTTCTTCTTTTTTTTTTTGTAACTTATGTTTTATTGTTTTTTAACATCTTTTTACAAAAAAAAAATACAATTCCACATCAAGCCAAAACATATATATTTTTTAAAAAGTCAAACAAAATAAAAAAAAAACAAAAACCAATCAAATAAAAACAGCAATCATCAAGTATTGCTTAATGTTAGTGCTGACTATTTGCTGTCCAGTGAGTTTTTGTATGTAATCCATTTGTTGCATTTTTCCCTGAATTTGTCTTCTTTGAGTCTAGGGGTGAAGGCCATTTTCTCCATGACGAGTATTTCCTGTACAATCTCAGTCCACTCCCTGTGGCAGGGGGTTCAGGTTTGAGCCACCTTCACGTAATGGCCTTCCTTGCCATTACATCAATATCTTGATGGGTTACAACTAGAAAGGTCTTGCCCACATATAACACTGAGGGTTCAAAAGGTACAGAATATTGCAGTATATTTAATAATATCAAATGAATAGACTTCTAGAGTGGTTCAATTTGACTGCAGCTCCAGAAAATATGAGTATCTGCATTAACCATGTCACATTGCCTCCAACACATCTGTTGACTTGACAATTGTTTACTTTTAATAAACGGAGTAATAAAAAAAATGAATACAGTTCTTCCAATTGAACTCTCCCCATTTCAATGACAATGTTAGAAGACTGCGTTGCATATTCTATACCATTCCTCTTCTGATATTGTGGTGGACAAGAGCTTATAGCTTTTTTACAACTGTCTTATTAGAAGAAACTCACAAGTTTAGTAATCCATCCTGATGAGCAAAAAGAACCTCAACATTTTTTGCTCTGCCTCGGCTCGACTCACTATTGTTTACAACTGTCTTTCTGAATCTTATCTTAGATTCTTAACCTTATACACGAAGTCAGGTGAACTCATAGCATTTTATGACCTTACATAACTTATCAAGGTGTTGCTAAATTCCATTGAAAACAAATTAACCCTGTCATCTTTTCGACATTCTCTGTAACTGAAAACGTTTGCAACTGTCACATTTTTCAAGTTGCCCGGAATTTACCCTCAATTTAAATTAATGTCCAGCGAGGAATGAAGGCCGTCCTCCCTGCAGGTTTGAGAAATACCACATATGTACCTTTTTTTTTTTTTTAACCAGCGTCTGCAGGGATTGGGGCTAAGAATGTGTGCTTCATGCCAATGCTGTCATTCCAGCTTCATCCTCATAATTAGGAAGTTTAGGGAAATTAATATTGGCCATGTGCAAGAACACAAAATGTTAATGGTCCTAGAATGATTTTTGGATTTGGACCTAAATCTTTCTGTTGGCGAGTGGAGAAGTCTTTCCTAACTCCTTTGTGACTTTGCTGATGGATCATTTATCCTTAAACTAGTAGATTCCTATTGTGCCCATACATGGACTTAGTTTATCTTTAATCATTGCAAGTGCCTTTAAAGTCATGACATTTATTCATTTTTTCTTAATTAATCACATGGAGATCCTAATCTGATTATTCAAACATGTAATCTCAAATGGATTGTTTTTTTATATTATAGACACTAGTTTTGATGCAGCATGAAGGAATTTCACAGGGCAGGCATTCCTCAGCTCTTTTGGGAGTTTTGGAGATTCCTTTAAGGGGCCTAATCCAAGGGAAGAGAAGAGGAGGAGGGAAGATGGTCCAATTCCTAGGAGACTTGGGACTTTATGTAATAATTCCACATACATTATGCTTGAGGCCTAATGAAAATAATTTAATTTAACAAATTGCTTTCTGGAGACCTTTGACCCTTCACAGATTATACTGCACCAAAGGAATGTATCCCATATGCAGAGAATCCACAATCATAACACTGTTTGACACTGTCTGACTTTGTGTTCTCAGATTCTTGTGAAAGCAAGACTTACATCACCTAACACGCCAATCAAGGTGGGAAAATATTATCTGTTTTAGCACTATTAATACCAACTATACTTGCAATTGTTTTGCCTACATCGCAGGCATTTAAAGTATTTTTAACAATGTTTTTAGATCTTCAACACAGTGTTTCTTATAAGATAAAGTATGATGGCTATCTTTCCACAATGACAACAAAATACATTCAAAGAAGTATCTTACCAGTAGAGGGCGCTGTTACACACCCGTTTCATGCACTCCTTCTATGCCACTCTAACTGGTAGTGCTGATCATAATCATTGCAGTTCTTCTTTATAAGACAGGACATCAAGTCATAGAATTTAACAAATTGACAAATAAGTAATTACCCTCTTAAAAATGTTTTGTCATTGTTGATGAAAATGTACATGAAACTAATCTAACTTAAATGCACATGTAAATAATCTAACTAATCTAACCCTTTAAAAACTAGTAATGGCCCATCCAGGCTACTGTTGTTGTGATTTTGGGCAGTACAAAAATTAATTGAATTGAATTGAATAGTAACTGAGTTATTACAATTCTCACATCCTGTGTTCACACACGAATAAACAACATAGTACAAGTGCATCGTAAACCTTCACAGAATCATCTGATCTGTGAATGTGAAGTATTTGTAGGAGGAATTCCCGTTATGTCAAAGATCAGAGTTGTAGGGAAAAAAATGTAGATAGATGTTGCAGTGAGGGTTGGCTTTATCACTGAATTGTGTCTAATTAGCAGAGGAGGTGCAAAAGTGCGCTGAGATGACCAAGGCATCCTGGAAAAATAAAAACGGACACATTCTGAATGAAAAGTTTACAAACCAAACCAGAAAGACAGAGATATACTTTTCCATAAGGTCAGCAAAGAAAGGATGATTACTTTTAGTCAATAATTTATTGCTTTAGACGGTGACTCATAACATCAGAAGTTAATTTTTCTTACATTTTTACTCACATTTTAACACACTCTCACATCAACAATGATATTTACCAAGTGACCTCATTTAAGAGAGAAATTTCCTCAAATGAAGCTAGAATCAGAGCATGGTACATAGAAGTACAAAATATTCGCTTTTAACGTTTGCCTCGTAGACCCTAATTCTACCTGTCGTGCAAACCCTGCGCACTTGCACTTCCTTCAGAGATAAGCACTGATGTTCCCATCATTGTTGCTCGCTCCGCTGCACATTCCCTGGCAGCGTCTCTGAGCCACATGCCTGTCGTGCCTTGCGTGTGTCCGTGTCCCACTTGTCTTTTAATGGGAGGGGAGTGTTTCATTGTTCCCCGTTGGGAGTGGGAGCAGGTTGGCCCGACTTATCCTGGGACGTTCGCTGCGGGACCCTTGGAATGCCCGCTCACCGTTCTGCGCCCGGGACCAGTGCCAAACGAGACACATTCCATTGTCATACACTGGGCGCGTTGTTTGCTGCCTGTTGGCATGACGCAGAGTGTAAACACTGCCTGGATGAAGTCTACTTGTTTAATTGTGAAGTAATTTGGCGGCTAAAAAAGTGGGTTAGTCATTGTTTTGTTGTACCGTTTAGGTTTTGTGGCAAAAGCAGAGGGAGTATGCCCGCTCGCAGGTTAGGAGGTCAAAAGCAGGTTTAAGTCCACAGTTATTGGCTATAGCCTGTTGGAGAGCTAATTGACTCCTCATTAGTTTCCCAGGTTGAAATTGTTTCACACAGTTCAGGAGAAACTAAACTCCTCAAGTCCTCAAAACGTGACTCCAGAGGGTCGTTATACCAGACCATTTGTCCTTTAGGGAAGGATAGGGAAGTCATTCCAGATACAGGCCTATTTTCTATTTTAGTTATTATTTCAAAATATGTAATTGTAAGTGTAAGTAAGTTTATCATACCACACCCAGTGTCTCTTTTAGCAACATTTAGGACCATTCAGCGATTTAGTAAGCGAAAACACTAGCTATGTTTACATGCACCCCAAAAATCTGATTGTCATCTGATTTCCTGAGTTATCATATTGGAATGTCATGTAAAGAGTACATCTGACATAAGTAATCTGACATAATGTTTTGACAAGGAAAGTTTTGCACAAACTATTGTGACAAAGACTAAAATGAAAGCGAAAAATCTTAAAGATTGAAAGTGTTATTTTTAAATTCATCTTAACTTTGTCTTTCAAATGCAACAGTTACTCTAAAAATCCTGTATTTAACTGACAAGTGTGGTGTGACCAGGTGGTACAGATTTCTTTTGTGCATGTAAACACTCACTTCTTCTAGGTATCTTATTTTTCTGGCCTCCCATGTATTCATTGTCAGTTGTGCATAACAACATTTGATGTGATTTCTGTCCTTTCTAGATTTGAGAAATTGGAACGCAATAACAAACACAGCAGAATTACTATTGCACATCATCAGTAGGGTAAAACTAACCTGTCTCACAGCGGTCTAATCCCAGCTCACGTTCCCTACAGAGTTGTGATCGGGACTGTCATGAAAAATTGGTCACAATATAATTCCAAGAACCGCTTATATCACATTGCTTTATGATTCAGAAAGTTTGATTTCATAAAGATGGTCACATACTTGTGGAATGGTATTATTAGATAAAGAATGAAGGACCAAAATGAATCATGACATTTCAGTTGCAGTTCCCCAAACAAACGTTTAAGTGAGCCAATCCATACTTTTAACCAATATTACTTGTATATCTTTAGCATATCATTTTCCAATAATCCATACTTAATCGATTATGTTTCTGCTCTTAATCATGTCTTGTTTGAATAGCGCCTCCAACTCTGCTTCTCTTTTGTAACCCAGTAAACTTTGGTCCACAGAAGTCAATAAAGAAATTCCTGGAACATGGCGGGGCATCCTGTTGCATTGCATTCTTTGTTGCCCACAGTTTGATCCGTTATGTAAGCATTCCTGGCCCAATCACTTCTAATGAGGGCCTCATCTCACAAAGCCCCAGTATTAAAGCGATGCCTAAGTTTCTTCTGTATCTCAAATGCTTCAGGACAGTCCCAATCTCCTGTTTTGACTTATGCAACTTCAGGCAGGTGTGTGACTGACAGGCTTTTGTTCAGTGAGAGGTGAGAGCCAAAATCAGAATGATGCAATAGAACAAGTATGTACTGAATGACTGGCGAGGCTGGGAACGCTAACGGTTTCAGAGTCAAATACATGTATAATTACTGCTATTATGTTACAAGCAGAAGTGAAAACATAAATATCAATGTAATAGTAATAATCATCAAGGCTTACTGATACTTTGTCATGTTATGTTACTAAAACTACTGTAGATATAGCTTTATACACATTCTGCCAAATTACTGATACTTACGGAAACGTAGAACTGTCAATGCGGAGTAAACATTATTTTAAGGCTTTCTCGTTATAACGACAAACTATTACGTTAAAACGAGAACACGTTCTCGTTAAAACGAGAAAGTATCACGTTATAACGACTTTATTTTCTCGTTTTAACGACTTTGTTTTCTCATTTTAACGAGAAGATTTTCTCGTTATTGCGAGAAGATTTTGACTTTATTTTCCATGTTTTGGAGAACTTACTTTGTCATCTCGTAGTTTCACGATATACTCCTCGTCAATATTTCGGCTCCTTAAGAATGTAAAGAGTTCCGTTTGCGCCTCCATCTGCTCCTTGTTGTGTGTCGCCCGTGACTGCTTTGCTGTGCCGCTTCATGAGCGGGAGAAGGTGCTGGGGAATTATGGGTATTGAAGCAAATAAACGAGAAAATCTTCTCGTTAAAACGAGAAAACAAAGTCGTTAAAACGAGAAAATCTTCTCGTTATAACGAGAAAATAAAGTCGTTATAACGTGATACTTTCTCGTTTTAACGAGAACGTGTTCTCGTTTTAACGTAATAGTTTGTCGTTATAACGAGAAAGCCTTAAAATAATGTTTACACCGCATTGACAGTTCCACGTTTCCGTAGATACTCAAGATAGTGTATAGATTTGTCACAGAACGAATGATAATGAATTAGTGTCTTGACAAAGTATT
Source organism: Rhinogobius similis (assembly GCA_019453435.1). Taxonomy (NCBI): domain Eukaryota; kingdom Metazoa; phylum Chordata; class Actinopteri; order Gobiiformes; family Gobiidae; genus Rhinogobius; species Rhinogobius similis. Next base: position 25,357,396 of record CM033625.1, read on the forward strand.
GGCAATACCACTTTTTGGCTAAACATATTCAAACTTTAAAAAGCTTTTCTATGTTATATAATTGTGCACATTACTACTGGAATGGGTGCTAAGCCTTTGCAAGTACTTTACTTCTGCGTTCTCCTTTTGGGCTTGTTTTGTTTTTTTGAGTATTTTGTGACTTCTCGAACTGTTCTAAGAAATTTCCTGAAGCTATATTATTTACATTTTTAAGCCAAGGAGCAGTAATACTCCTGTTACATTCACCTACAATAGAGAGGAAACAAATAATTATCTATACACATTGGTGCTTGGATACGGTCTACACACTGGGGACTGTCGGTTTACATTCTTTATCCTGTAGTGACATAAACAGAGCTGCATGTTTTGATTTGTTCGTCTTCAACAGAAAGCCCCGGAGAGTGACGCCCGCCCTGCGTTGGTCTTTACTGAGGCATCTTTCCATGATGCAGAGCTGCCTGCAAAGAGTATGTAAAACTAATGATAAGCACTTGTACATTTTATATTTGGTTTAATTTACGGTGCAACAGCAAAGTGCGGTCAACTGGCAGAAGGTGTGGGTTCTGCTTTGATTTCAGTAATGCTAGCAAAACATAAAACATAAAAATTACATTAAAGCAATGAATAGGATTTATTTCTATTGTATCAGCTTATTGTCAAATGTACCACAGGGATCCATATTTGGCTCTTTACTATTCACATGGTGCATACTTCAAATTGTTAAATTACCAGCCAGTTATGTTTGTTTTTGTTTTTATAGATATAGTTGCTTTACACTGCTAGGTTTCTATAGTCTGTTACAAGTATTTCTCATCTGCTTAATTTCCTTCACTAAAAATATATCAGACTTTAAAAATACAAATAGCTAGGCCTGACTCTGATAAAAATAGTTTTTCAGCACTTCTTGTTCTGCAGTGGAGGACAGAAAACATCCACATCAAGAACAGACAAAAACAAAATAACCATACACTCACTGACTACAAGTGTAGCCTAAAAGAGTCTGTATATCTTTTTAAATTGGGCATCAAAGCTGTTTGTCTTTAAATAGAGGGGGATATCGTTCCAGAACCTGGTGTTGTTACAGAAGAAAAATCTCTCTCTAAAGGTGTTCTAATGGAGGCTACTGGGAGCTGCTTCTGTGAGCAATCCAGTGTTTAGGTGTATGTAAGGTATTAATCACATTTTAATTGAGTCACTGCTAATTGTCGATGATATGCTTGGCTGTTTTTAATCGAGAGGTCTACAGCCAGTCCACTGTCAGTAAAAGTAAGCAGAATTTTGACTTTGGGGGACTATTTTTGCATTAAATGGCGATGATTAAAGTCTATACTGTTTATGTTCAGGAGAAGTTTATTGAAAAACATTGAATCTATTTTTAATAAGACGAAATAAAATCAGTTTGAAAATAGATCTGGCGAGCACTGTACCTTGGTGGACCAGCTGAATTTTAATGACCCATGTTGTAAAGCCTGTTGTGTTCTGAGCTACATGTTGTGTGGATGAGGGGAAAGTCTTTTCATGGCTCATTAACCATGGGCAGCTGCTGTCTGCATAGCGCTAAACTGATAAAGCAGCCTTATCACATTTAACACATCACAAATGACTTCTTTATCTACACAGAAATCATCTACCCCCTCCCCCAGCCGCCCTATTCCCAATCTCCTCTGTACACCAAAGTATGTCTGCCTAAAATGTACACATTGCATTTAGCTCCCTTGGCTGCACACTTGGAATCTGAAAAGGCCAATTTAAATTCCTTTTACCTCTATATTTCCTTGTGCTTTCATGCTTGGGTCGACTTCACTGAGTCTCTGTTGTTAGGGCCTAAATTAGTGATCATAAAATTGTCGTTACGCTGAAGATCAGAGGAGGACTGTGGTCACCTGTGCTCCTCTGTCCCGGGACATACAGGGTGTAAATCAGGACTTTCTCGCAGTTGTTGTCTGTGTGTTGACTCGGCAAATGCTTCGGGAACTCAATGTTATTCTGTGAGACTCTCAGCTTAAAATACATGTTTAGACCAACTCACAGTGGGGATTGTTTGCAGAAGCCTGGAGTTTGTACCAATGGAAAGTGCATTGACATACGAGTGTATGCTTTTCTTTTCTCTTGGATGCCTAGTTAGTTAGTGAATGCAATGAGAAATCTAGTTGCCTTATGTTGTTATCAAGCATAGAATTATTATTATTTTTTTCTTTTTAAGTTTCCATTGTTTGCACAGACTTATAAAGTGGTGTGATTAACAGAGGGCAAGCCAAGTTCAAGTGACATTGTTACGTAACTAAAATATAATGCTAGGTAAACTAGTTGAAAATAGAAATAGAGCTGGGAATAAGACAAAAATGAAATCACTCACATTAAAAACAAGTAAAAATGTCTTTCAATGTTATTTTCCTGCTCATACACAATGCAAACCTTTAATCTGTGCCATTTAACACAAAAAATAGTCCAGTTTATTTCTCCAAAGTCTGAACTTGCCATGATTTTATTGACAATATAATGCCCAATATATGCTTAGCCCAAGTATTATAAATGATGATTTGAAATGATTGAATCTCAATCTCGATTAAAATTCAGTTCATTCAACAAACCTTACTTTTAAGTAATATCTCCAATGAAAATAAATTTATAATTAACAATAATACCAATATTGAGACATTAGATTTTTTATGTTGCTGTCATGTTGTTATCATATTTATTCAGACATGAGAGTGATGTTTATGAATATTTCAGATTTGCCTAATCAAACTTTGACTGGTTGTCTGTAAACAACTTTAATTACCTTCAGCAGCCAATTATTCAATGAGAGTCAGACAATAAACAAACACGCCTATGACCATTGCTGCAATTTATAGCCTATATAGCATTTACTTATTTTTGTAACCTTTATGCTTCATTAAATCCTTGGAAATTCCGTGTCCCATAAAACCGCTGAGTAAATTTATTTTGGTTTGATACTCATGTCAAACACCTTTTTTATTGTGTTTAATTGTCTATATTTTATCTTTAGTTTCGTAAATCACCTCGCATGGTTGCATTCTTCTCTCACATTATGATCATTTATGGCAGGCTTTTTGCTTGTTTTGGCTCATTATATTGCACATTCCCATTCCTCCCCAAACAGCAATGCAACACATCCAAATTATTTCAAAATTACCTAGAAATGTTTTGAATATTTGCTCTGGGGCGTAAGCACTTGAGACAGAGTGTCCTCTCTTCTTCTCTCTCAGCTGCTGCGTGATGATATAGGAGTCAGAGATGCAGTAAATGCCTTGTCTTTATAAACGTGGTCTGTGGATGTCATTAGTCGTATAATAGCCACCTGCCTTTGCCCTATCAGTGCAGCGCAGCACTCCTCCCACGCTTTTAACCCCGTCACCCCTTCGCTGTCCCGCTGGGGAGTATGCAAATGGGACCACTTCCTGCCCCCCATCTCCACACGGGACAGGAGCAGGGGTGGGATTTCCTCATTCCTTCTTTGGCTCCAAGGCCCTTGAAATGCAGTCTACCATCTGGATGTATAATGCTTATCTGAGCCAGCCCCTGCGCCCTTTTATTTACAGGGCAGGGGGGGGGCGCATGGAGGTCTTTAAGTGAAAATCAAAACACGCATTCAGACGCATCAATGGTAACAGGTGTGATCGACAATAACGGCAGCATAAAAGAGGAGAATGTGCGAGGAGGAAAACAACTAGACAAAGGATGTGTTCTGATCAAGGGGCGTCTTGTGTCCTGGAGGAGGTCAATTTTGTTCCGCTGACAAGAGAAGATAGTTCCTTCTTTTGTTGTTTATTCTTTCATTGATCCGTGTTTTGTTCTTCCCGCTTTAAAGAGACTATATTATGTAAAATGGACTTTTAGGAGCTTTTAGCTAGGTTAACATTATTAACTTTCTTAAAATTATCTTGTGATTGATTCCTGTAGTAATCCTGGTTTGACTTGTACCCATGGGTTGAGTGCTCAGATTATTAGCTATTCAGAAAAACGTCTCCCTGTCCCTCCCACATCCCTGTACTTTGTTTGGAATGTACTCCAAGTGATACACGTAGCATTCTAAAATGTCACGTAGCCACTTTTCAAAAATAAAAACATGTAAGTTACAATCTTCTGCTTGTTACAGTCAAATGTCACTATGAAGAGCTTATCAGTTCTACAGTTTTGAACAAGTCAATGGACCAGTTTCTATTTTATCTGCTTCACAGTGACACCAAACTCGAGCTGGCCTAAGAGAGCTGTGAAACGCACTTATAAACTCATTGCGGTGAATATTTAGGATGCCAGAAGGTATTAGGTCTTTAGGACTTTAAAGGAGACCAGTTATGCAAAAGTGACTTTTAGGAGCTTTTAACCATAATATAACAGTCCCCCCCTTGTCATTAAACCACTCATAGTTTCTTTAATCTTCATTCTCCTGCTGACAAGACACCATTGCTCTGTCAGTCCAGGTCTTTACCGTTCTCTGTGTTCTGCCTCTTATATTTACTTACTTTGTTCAGCAGTTTTATTTACTCAAATGGTAACGCATTGGATTTGTTAGTACTGCGCAGCCCTTTTAGCGCAAATGGAAAAAAATTATCTGCTGGCTGGCGCAGGTTTTCAATTTAAGATGTTCAAAATCGAACATAAAGACCGGCAGGTGTCGTGGATTAGAACTAATAGACAAAAGCAATATAGATCTTCTTTAAAATGAACTATTTCACGTTTTTAAGACTGGAAATCAGGTACAGGGCCTTTAAGTCATATGTATGAAATGTAAAATCATGATCTTCATACTGTATGTTGCAGTTTTATACTAAATACCCAGGGAAAAATCATAATATGTGTCCTTTAAGGTAGAGGTGACTACTAGAGCATCTTCCAGCAGTTAGGGGTCTCACGTTCTTTCTTATGCCCAGTTAGCAGCATGGTCAGACCGCACGTGAGCAATATTTGTATTCAAAATATTTTTGTAACTAATGCTTCACCTGCCACAATACTTTTGCGCATTTCCCTCTTCTGCACGACATGGACCCTGTCTGATGTTTGGACATAAATAAACTACACAGGCGTCGTCTGGGCCTCTCTGCTGCAGGTCCACCTTCCTGTCTGCTCGGAAGCACTTTCTCTCTCCCCAAATTAGAGTGAGGGACCTACATTGGTCTCTAAAATCCAAAGGGACATCAGTACATTGACTGTATGTTTTGCAATCAAATCACCAATGGCTAGAGATAGTCTTAATGCCCAAAGCAGCTGCTATACATTTGAAATCCAAACCGAAGTCAATAAGAAATAGAAGATGAATACCTTAAGAAGAATTATGAACACTTTTAACTAAAGCAACTATAACCTTGTGTTGCTGTCAGTGATTTGACAGAGAACAAAAATGGAATCATCTTTCATTCACGTTCTATCAATAAAATGAATTCATCAGTGGAATGGCAAGATTAATTATAATTATTTAGTTCATTGTGATTGTTCTTAAGTGCTAAGAAGAACCCTAATTATGGAGATTCTTAGTTTTGTGACTTTTGTAAATTGAAGGTTTAGCAATATTACATTTTTTACAGATATAGAAAATAAATATAGTAAACAACAACGTAACATCAGCACTCTTGTATGTCTCCCGGTCTGTATGGAACCACTTTTGCTCCCCGACATTATAGAGAGGGGCACAAATTGCCCTCTGAAACCTAAGGGGACATCGGTAATTTGGGGAAAGGGCCGGACACATTCCTTTGCAGCTGAGTGAGTCCAGCCTGAGTCCAGAGGAAGTCCGGGACAATGGGAGCAAATGTCCAGAAACATGCAGTCAGACGATTGGGGCGAGGGGCGACGGGGGCCGACAGAGGAAACTGTGTCAGAGCCGCCCAGCTCTACAACCTGCAGGTACTTTACTGCAGACGGATGTGTGTGAAGGCATAACGTGAACGGACTAGTGTTTGTAGGTTACCAAACGAAACGCATGAAATGACTTTACTTGATCTGCTTGTATAGATTTGTCCTATTGTTAATATAGAACTATCCCAGGATAAACAAGCAGCAATCAAATGAACTAAAGAGACAAAAAATATATATTTAAATGACCTGCACTGTACATAAGTTGCTATACTGCTCCTGCCACTACTGCTACATCACCGTGTGGCAGCTCCCCTACAGTCAGTTGTTCTTTACCTTTACCATCGCAAAATGAATTATGTGTCTTCTTAAACACTTAACACACTATTACTTGTTGCAGTTAAAGCTGGTGCCATGTTGCTAGGCCGTTTCCTGTGCGTTATCTGCCGGTTCTGGGTGGGATTTCCTCATTCCTCACATTCAGTCCCAGAACTGGGTTAGGGCTCCTCTGAGTACAATCAAGTCACACAGTAAATCCAAATTCAGGAAATTCTACACATTGTTCCTCCTATATTTACTGTGGGCTATAGATATAAGGTAGCTATACAATCAAGGATATTCAGTGATGTAACTGTATATTTACTCAGGAATAAGGCCGGGAGTGCAGTGAGTTCAACAACTTGGTGTTATAGAATAGGATTTTTTGTGTGAAAGATAGATGTACATGCTTTGAATCAATCTGAGTTTGAAAAACGATGCGTCTGCAAATATAGACTCCTCCCTCGACAAATGGAGAGAACAATGTTTTGAAAGGAATTTGACATAAAACCTAAATCAGCAATTTAGGTACATAATAGTGACTGAGAAGGACTTAAAACTGGGGTGCCTGATTTCCAAACTGCGAATGGAGGAAGTGCGTATTTAATAGCTCTCACAAACCCTTTGGGACACTTTTTTTTTCCTTCAGATCGAGCAGGGTGGGCCTTGCCTGAGATCCAGCCTGATTCTCCCCATAGTTTATACAGAGGAGCTCAGTCTTGTCAAAATCTCCTCTGCTTCGTCTCAGGTTAAACTCAGACGGAGCCGTGCAATCAGGTTTGCTTGTTTCAGTCACGCATGGAAAACAGACGAGCTTATTGGCCAAGGGTCCGCAATGTTTTTCACTTCCATATGATATAGTTTTTCTTTTCCCTCGGAATCCACCATTATTTTTTTGATAAAAACTGAACATGCATGTCGCTGATTGGCTAATCCACCTGTCAATCATGCCCATCTGAAACCAGTGTCCAGACTTTGTAAAGTATTGAAGACGTGCGTATTCTTGAAAGGGTAGACAACCAATCAGCTCTCATTTAGCGACGCACATGCAATAGATTAAATGTTTTCTAATAAGATGAAGACAGTGTGTAGATTTCATCACAATGTTCTTTTTTTCATACACCTTCTGGGAGGGTTATTAATCATTTAACATTCAACATCAATCAACATGAGGAAATAGGATTAGATAATGCCACTTTAACTGAAAATACCTCTCACATTAATACAATTTTGATGCATTTGTTACCACCTTCACACCACTTTAAACCCTAACCCCATAACGTGACCCCTGCCCCTAGTGTGGACAGTCCCAGCGGTCCACACCTGCTGCCTGTCCCACATGTGTGTAACCCTCACATCCAAACATCCTTATCTGTCCCCTGCCCCGCCAGCCATCTGCTCCGACTGCTGCAGCAGGAATGTGAGCGAGCGCAGTTTCACGTTTGGACTTGTTGTGACTGATTTGGCACAATGTGATGATCGGGAGGTTAAATAAATTTGGTGGAACAGTCTGGGCATCTACAGCTGTGGTGGATGCAGTAGAGAATGGGCCTACACCTGCTCCCAGTATAATAGTCGTATACAGCAGTGCCAGCGAAGGGTGAATGCACTTGTGTAGGCAGAGAAACAGGTGGTGCATGGACTTTGACGTCAGGATAATGGGCATAATTGTTTAGCTGAGGTTATGGTCACGCTGGTGCTGAAAATGGACCAAATTGGAGCGCTCAACTAATCATCCGTCGAGCCTTTGATATGAGTTTATTTTATCTGCTTCTTCAGAGTTGTCGCCACAGCAGTAGAGTCACAGGCCTCCTCAGCCTCGCCATCCCGTCCTCATATTGTTTTGGTCGGGAGTTTGCAACTTTTAGGATGCAAAAAGACAATTCTTCCTTAAAATGCTGAAATCTTAAAAAGAGCCACAATCCATATGTATTTAATTCTTGTTTACAGTGAATATGAGGACTAAACCTGGACCAAAGCAGGACTGAAATGGAACCTAAAGTGCATGTGACAAGTTCTTGTGTATTTGTTTAGTGGGCAAGTTTTGTGATAAATGTTTAGCATAGTTTTAAATGAGTCAAATGGCAGTTTGACCATAAAAATTAAAATAGTGCTGAATTCCTCTGAGGGAACGCCTCCTATCGGACCTCCGTGGGGGGAAACAATCCATTCATTTTAATGTGTCAGAGCTGCTCTTTCACCCATTGTTCAATAACTACAAAAGCAAACTCTGAGTTTAGGAGTTATATCGTGCTAAATACAGACCAAAGTCGGAGAGAAGAAAAAAGTAATCAGTCCAAATTTGTGTAGTAATCCATGAACGCAAACAGCAAAGGCATGCTAAATGCTATAGTAATTGTAGCGCCGCCTGCTGTATTTACAGATACAGAACAATCCACGTACTTTTGTGAGGAAACACCTTACCAATAACGCTGTTAAGGCTAAGTTGTGACTTGATTAGAATATCTGTGCTTAAAATAGACATAATTTGCCAGGGAACGTACTAGAAGAGGGGAAAAGTTGGGTTTCTTGTTACATCAACACACGGTATCTACACAACGACTGTATCTGTCCCTCTGTCTTTGTCATCAATAAGCGACATTCCATCGAAAATACAGGGACAATTTACATGGAACTGATACATACTTATTAAACAATAATTTAACAAAATAAAGATGTTGTCTGCAACAATTATTATTTGTCAAATCATAACTATTGTTTGATCTATATGTTAAGTTTAAGTGAAATGTGTAGTCAAATCTGTCATATGCAACATTAACCGGCGCGTTTTTACAATGCGTCGCCCATTTGTTTGTGTTAAAGTGTCTTCACGATACCTACGATTTATTCGCATTCTAATGTATTCTGGTTCTCTTTCTGCGGCAGTATCTGTGTCTTATTGTTCCCGTGCATGGCTGTGTTCTGCTGGCGTCCCAGAGTGCATTCCTGGAGGGTGTAGTGTGTCCATCTGCCGAGCTGACAGGTGCCTCTGCCCTTGTGCTCCGGGGTAAGACCGAGGAGGCCGGCTCTGCTTTGTTTCCTTCAAACATCTGCCTCTACGGCCCGAGGTCCTAATCACACACAATACCAACATCATTACCGCAGATTTTATCCAATATCACGTCCTTAAAGAGGCTCGGCTATTTATTTTAATGGTTGCAACATGTACTTGAATAAACAGGCCTGCGTTGTTTGTCACATTCTTCACGGGTTACAACATAAGGCTTGCGAGGTAACTTGGATATAGAAATGTGCGAGAGGATTCGTTTTCAATGCTACGGATGTCACAATATCAAGTTTTAGTGTTACGATTCTTGTGAGAAGAAACATGCCTATTTTGGGGGTATGAAACATAACAAAACAAAAAGAGAAATCCTTAATTTTCTTTCATTCTAATACATCACTGTTCCAATAGCTTATGACCAGCTTTATGAAATCCAAACTTTCTAAAAGCAGAAATTAAGTTTTTGTGATATAAACAGCAACATACGAAGCACTATACATTTAAGTTTACTTTTATGACTACAGATTGAATTAGAATGTCTTAACCTAGCTTCTAAAATAGACACGATTATTAGTGACCTGAATAATCATTTTGATTAACCAAGCATTTTGACATGCCTATCCTGTACTTTAAAGCACTTAGAATGAAAATATGTACCTCATTCAAGCACACACTGCCATTGTATCCCTTGGCAAGACACTTCACACATGTAAAAAGACTGACAGGTTCAGTGTTGTAACCAAAAACAAGAAAGGCAGCAAGAAGGTTAATTTACCACTTATTGTTTTGAATACAATTGTTATTATTACTAAATGAAAGATGTTGTTCTTATATATAGATTTTCTCCTTTGTTATGCAGCAGTAGTACAAGTACTTAAACAACTTCTGAACAGAGTTGAATGCAGACATACAGTTCAGGCAGTGAGAATAATTGTATTTTGGTGCAGTTGTGGTATACAAGTGGTAGCAATTGGAGTTTAAACTAGCTAATCAATTAATCGCAAACGATTATTATGAACACAGAGAAGAGGTTTCATGATTCAGACGAAGCAGGAATTACATACGAATGACACGCTTTTGTTGAAAAAACAATTTTGTCTGTAAATATACTCCATTACAAAGTCCCAAAGCAACATTACTGAAGCTTCATCTCGATCAAATTGAGTTAAAAGCTCAAATTCTCTGGCCTTTAGCAGTGTAAATAACTAAATGATAAATCCAAAGAACAATCAACTGATATCTGTGTAGACTCTCCTGACTATAAACTTGTTTGTATTAGTTTCAGAGTAGTTAACTCCTCCATTCAGACAGTTATAAGGCAGTGACTCTCCATTTCTCTGACAGATGACCTGGAGAAGCTACTTGGATGAGCTGCAAAACATCCTCGCTCACTTATAACCTTTGTCAAGTTCTTTTGCCAATAATTGCTAATTGATTAGTAAAATAATTGTTAGTTTCAGCCTGTATATAGTATACAGGCTGTATGTATGTTCTTATAGTTGTGGTAATAATGCCCTTGGAGGATAAGGTGTAATAGTTGTAAAGTATTAGTAGTTGTAGTAATTATAGCTGTGAGATGAATACAAACATATACATTTTACTTGACTTAATCTTACAGACATATTTATTTGAAGTAACAATATATTACTTCAACTGGAAAACTTCATTCTTCTCTTATCTTTTCCCAGATAAGAGATTTTCAACAAACACAAGACTTGCATTCAAAGTATGAGCTCATCCATTTAGAAGACGTTTTGTGTTGACACAGGTCCTTGTTGTGAGCCAAACACTGCCCGATTGTTTTCCTCAGATAGAGAAATTTATCTTAATGCTCCAAAAGATTTCTCAACAATAGACTTCAGTGATCGCATAACATGGCTTTCGTTTCTTTATAATGATGAGAAACAACCATGCCAGTACTTTTAAAAGAATCTTATTACTCTGTTTTGTGTGTGGAAAAAGTCAATGGAGTGAAATGAAGACCTCCCCAGTTAATTTGCATTAGAAGTGGAAAAATAATGTCACCTACACCTTTAAACAGTGGATTGGGTAGAATTGTGTTATTAAACCAATGAAATTAATGACAGGAAGTTTAATCTTGATGTTAAAAGTAAGGGTAGAACTAAATACACTCTGATGCTGTAAATGACGTACATATTTAAACATGTCAGTGTAGATAATAGGATATCAAAGCTACCTTAACAACCAAAAGCTCAAAACCATAAATCCAATGTACAGTATATACACCGCCAAATATGAATACCTAGAGGAGTTAAAATTGCTTGAATTCAGGATATTTGTCTTTATTTCAGTATCTTACATAGTGTTTTAGCTACTCTTTCACTTTCTGATATTTGTTACTTGTTATAATACATTGCTTGTTATTTCAAACCAAATTTACATTTTTTAAAATCTCAATTCCCAGTGGGGTGAGGAAAAGATTAACCTAAATTGTAATTTAACTAATCAGAAAGGTCTTCAAACTAATGGAATTTTTCAGAATCAGAATTACGAGCCTTATTGTTCTCCCTGTGTCTGTGTAGGTTTCTTTTGGGTGCTCCGGTTTCCCCTACCACTAAATACATGTGTGTGAATGAGAGTGTGTTTGTGGGAGTGAATGCAGGACAACGGATTAAAAGTAGCCCATGGCTAATTCCGGAGTTGCATGTTCATTAACATGTACTGTCCGTACCAAATAAACCAGTAAATTGTAACATATAAATTTAACCATGTTCCCTTTAAAATGTGTAAACAAAAAACGTTCAAAATTCCAGAATGGGGAGGAACAGAATGTGGGTTCAGTGGGGGCACTGGGATTAGCTGGGATTTCACAAAATATGAAATTTTCAATAACAGAGCCTGATTTACAGACATTTACTGTTGTATTGTATTTTACATTATGTGTTTATTTAACAGGAGAGTTTGACAGATACTAAACAGATGCAGGCAAAAAAATGAATTTTAGGAGAAACTCACATAAATATTAACCCCACAATAGTTTTTCATTTTATCTACACATATATTACATACATGCCACAATGCATACTTTTTGTGAGCTTAAATACAATTTTGAGGCTATAAAATAGTGCTAGTGTCCTTTTTCAGCAGACTTCAACAGATCATTATAAATCAATGCAGATGATCCATCCTCCCTCAGAAACAGCCCGTGTAAGTCAATACTTTGCCTCCACTAAAAGCATCTTATTGAATGAAGGAGCCAGTGCTAATTTGTTTAGGAAAATTTAGAGTGAGAGTGGAGATGACTATCAGACCTGCCCTGACCTTTGCAGATGTGCACAACCTTCAAACTAAATGAACAAAAGAGGCCATGTGTTAGTACTGTTTTGGGATTTGGTGAACTATGAGGGCGAACTTCTTATTATTGCTGGATTCTGAACCAATTTGTTTGTATATTTATTTCATGTAGCCTTTAGCTCATTGCATCAATTCTTCTTTTGACATTTATAACACCATAAACGATAATACAGAAACTACATAATGGCGCTGACACAGTAAGCCTGTAGCTGGATAATAGCAAACAAAATTATTCTAAATGCAAAAAATTGTTGAAAAAACATGAGATAATAAATAAATAAATAGCAGAACAAAACACTTTTAGTTAGTTGGTGCAGATAATGAGACATAAAACTTACTTATTTCACTCTATTTGATGAAAAGAAAGAAAGAAAACATTTCCCAGAGTGCGCACAAAACATACACATAGAATACATTGCTCTTTTTAATCATTTGTTGCGCGATAAGTCGATACAGTAATTATTGTGACTGGCCTACAAGTCACAACTTTCTGTACCCGATACTTAAAACACTTAACTTGTTGTTGAATTTGAATAGGAGCAAAGGAGGCAGGTCGTACTTTAACACCACCATTAATCTTATGAAGTCTACGGTCCAAAAAGAGCTAAGTTGGATCTTTCTAAAGTGCCGACACTTGTTTGGCGTCCATCTTGTCTTGTGTGTTTACAGTCCGCGGCTCGTGTTGATTTTTCTGCTGAAGAGGAGAGTTTCTGGAGCCACAGGTGCAGCAGCAGTTCCTGGTAAAGCCACGCTCTGATCCCTGTAAACAGAAGATGGAGGTTCATGTTTTTGGACAAACAGAGACTGCCATGGCATACGTCAAAGTCTGGAAAACAACTAAAGGTTTCACTCAAACTATTTGCACAAGAAAAAATATGTGGTGTTACTTAAAGAGGAGGGCTTCTTTCTATAGAAATGTTGTTAAAATGTATGCAGGGAGAATGTTCAGAAGTATAGTTTTAACTTCCATGGAATCAGGTGACTTGTACTACAGGAGGACAATATATCGAAATTTAGACGACTGTTGTTTTAAGTTCTGCAAATTTTAATATCAAGTATATCGTTGATAGTTAAAAAAAAAAAAAAAGTTTAAAGCTCAACTAATAGGTTTTAAGTTATATTTCAACACATTTCTGAAACTCAAAAGAATATTGACATGTTCATTTTTGTCAATATCACCCACTCCTACATGCCACCTCTAGAAAGATACATTGTTAATTAATAGATCCTGTGATTGTGGTAAAGTCATTTAACATTTTTAAAAGCATGATTTTTTAACTTTATTGTATTAAAAGATTCCTTTAATAAGTCTTCAATTGTGATATCAGTAGAACAGGTATTGTGGTCTTAAAGTATAATGGATATGCAACAGTTTCAGTAGGATTTAGTGTTTGTTACTTTCACATAAAGCCTAAAAAACACGTTCTCATGTTTGTCTAATTATGAATCAGTTTGGTGGGAGGACCACTTGTTAATATTTATCATAGTTTTACATCAGTCAAGATGCACTTTATGAGGAAATAAAAAAAAAACATACACGTTTTAAATTACAGGAAGTAACTCTGAGTTCTAAAACCCCTGTGATGTCATCAAAAAGCGACGTGCCATCAAAACTACAAGGTCAATTTACAGAAAACTGACTATTTTCAACAAAATAAAAAGGTCTTAAAAGGTATTATTTATTGTAAATTCCTAACTATTGTGCAGTTCATATGGATTTTGGCCTTTGTTAACTAATAGTTGCTAGGTAACAATTGTGGAACTATCTCTGTCATATTTGCTATTCATGTTCAACCGGGAAGTGCAATCATAAACTTCACAAAAACTGCTGAACTGCGAAACAATGGGCAAAATGTTTAGTAAAATCAAGTATAATCATGTTCACTACATTTTAGTGAAATGTTTTGTCTAACCTGTCATATAGACTTTAAAACTGTTTGCATTTATATGGAATACAACTCAATTCAAAACCAGATTTCTTGCATAAAAATGGGCTTTTTATTTTTTACTGGTCGTAGATGTATACGTGTATAGCTGTTCTCTCATAGTAGGGCTATTTAGCATCATGTACAAAAACAAGCATGTATGAAGAACCAGGACAGCCCAAGATATTCAACCCTACCCCTCCTCCTATTATTCAGCTGGCTTGTGGTCGCACCCCTATCACCCCCCCAAAACAAAAACAACAGACTGAAGGCCTGCTCGAGCCTATGGTCATGTTAATGCCAGGAATGCGGCCATTTCCTCTTCTGAATCCAAACAAAGGGATGAGCTGCAGCGCCAGCCCAGTCCCACCTAAAAATCACCACTCCTGCCTCCCCGACCCGCTCATCCCGGGACGAGAACCGGTTCAGAAGGCTCAGATGACACTGATTTACACTGTGGCCCAAGGCGTTTCCTGCATATGGATCTGTGGCTATAGGCTGTTCATAATGAGTGGATATGGCAAAGAAAAGCCATGTTTGGACTGCCCCCCCCAGACCGGTTTCCTTTAGAATGGTTTGGAACAGTATGTTTCACGGTAGAATGAGTCTCCATTCTCTGGGCCGAGTAACTCATCATTTTCACAGTTTTGAAATGTGAAAAACAGAACTAGCTTGTTTTCAAGTCTTTCCAGCAGTTTAATCACTCACTTACACAATGCAGTCCCAGCATCATAAATAGGGCCGTAATCCTTTAGTCGTTTGGTCGATTAATCGGTCGATGGTCTTTAAATCGACCCACATTTTTATTAGTCGACCAGTTATTTTATCTAGATTAAAAGGATTTATATGGCAAAAACAGCAAAAACATAAAGATAAGGAGCGCCTCATGAGTTTAATCTGACTTCTATATCTCTAACTTGTGAATTTCTTCTAATAAGACAGTTGTTGCAAAAAAAAAAAAAAAAGAGGTATGAGCTAATTTACAACTGTCTTATTAGAAGAAATTCACAAATTAGAGATATAGAATCAGATTAAACTCATGAGTCATTAAAGTAATTCAAATAATTAAAAGATGACAGGATCTATATCTCTAACTAATAAATACACTGTTTACTGGTGATTTTCAGTATTAGTAGTTGTTTTTGAATTAACTCCAGTGGTGTCTTTTGAGTGCAGTTTGGGTTTAATATATGGATACTTCACAGTGTTGATATATTTTTGCCACACCCCCTTTTAGTCGACTAATCGGTCGACAGGGCTGGTCTTTGGTCGACTATGAATTTCTTTAGTCGACTACAGCCGTAATCCTAAATATTCAGTTTATAAGCGCGTTTCACGAATAGCTGAGCCCAGGGTTACGGGTAAAGCTAAAAAACATTAGCATGCTAACAGTGTACTTCCTGCTTCTCGTAGAATAAAATGCTTTATAAATGGATGCAGTGAAAACTCAGTAGGCTAATTTTCACCCGAATAGATGCTTTTACAATATATCTGTACCACTACTACTACTACTACTACTACTACTACTACTACTACTACTACTACTACTACTACTAGTACTACTACTACTAGTACTACTACTACTATTACTACTACTAAAAATCTGTTACAGCCACGTTATATGTCTTGTAAATCCCTTGTTTTGTCTTGTGTAATCAAATGTATTTGAGTTAACTGCTGCTGTATCTGACTCCGAGGACCCCCTTGAAAACGAGATGGTTCATCTCAAGGGGTTATTCCTCTAAATAAATAAATGTCAAATATAATCTCTGCAATTCACAAAAATAAGTTTGGTAGTTCAAAGTTGCTAGTCAAAGGAGCTGTAAGACGTTGCTTAAGTAAACAAGATACAACTTCCGGCTTATCGTTAGTTTCTTCTGTATTTATTTAACTTCTTTGCGCCTCTATGAATCATTTTCATGTCTCTTGATGTTGAAAAGTGTTGGTTTTGGACAGTGTTGGAGGTATAATGCACTGGAAATATAATAATGTGGGTCTTGAGGGTTGTGCTTCGATAAACAGGAAACGGCAGATGCTAGCTTTGTTTTGTTAAGTTTGATGGTTCAGCACACAAAGCGACAGGATAAAACAGCTGTTTATCACAAGATCAAGTCAATATTTGGTGAGAAATTATTCATTTCTGTTTGTATTTGCTTTTTGCTGTTTTGTTTTGCCACGTCTCTCTCTCTTGTCCAATCCTCTTGCTATTCACCTTATTCGGGAAGTTGCTGCGGGCGCCGCCATTTTTTTTTCCGTTATATTAGTTAACTTTGGGATGACGACCTCAAAAGAAAATAAATTCTACATGGATTACAGAGCCGTTTTCACCCAGAAAATTGGTGCATTGTGACTTGTTACGGCATTTGTACAATTGAACATTTTAAACAAATCAATCAACTTTATGCAATATTTTAGGGTAAAGTCTTTACCCTTGTTTGCCAAGTATCTTTACACGTGAAGTCTGGATCTGTGGCAAAAAGAGACAAAAGTGGGTGAGTGAGTGAATTAAGCGTTCCGGGAGCAATTCGTGAGCCAGACCTCTTTAAAAGCCAGAATCACTCACGGCCTCCTTTGGGTCGCTTAAATACTGCAGACCAGTACACTTCACTTAAGACCAATCCACTGCATGTTGAACCAGTCGAAACGTGGGTAAAGCGAGACTGAATTCCGAATATTTGTTATCTTGTTTTGACTATGTTATTTTAGATAATAACTTTGAGTAAGGGATGTATCAGATTACACATATGCCTTTGAGGATGTGCAAATTTATGGCCATATTTTGAAAAGAAAGTCTCAACAATACACGAAAAATGTACACACTAGAAAACAGCAAATGATGATACCTTATAAAGCCTTCACAGAAAGCCAAAAGAGAGGAAGTAAACCCGTAAATGGGACAATTGTTTATCCCTAATAATAGAAGACAAACCACCTAAACTGCAAACGTTAAAACGACTAAAGGAGCTTAAACTAAATTAGGGCTAAACCACTAAGACTCAACCAAACCCAAGTTTAAACCAAGACAACTACTTTAACCCTAAGACAACACTTCACCAAAGACTCTGCTGTTGACATCATGTAAGTTCTGTTTGCCCGTGTGCCGTTACCTCATTAGACTTCGACACGTTAAATCAAACCTCCTGCTGCTCCTTTACTACAGGGCAGTTAATGAGCTGTAGATTTGCATATATTTGCATTAAACACGGGAGTAAACACTAGGTCTATTTACAACAAAACAGCCAAGTCTGATACAACGATGGAGAGAAGATAAGATTTTGCAGGCTCTCAGACATTCAGGCATGTTTAATAGTGCAAAATATTCTGAGGTTGACTTGACTTTTTTGGTGAAGGGCATATGCCACCTGTTTGCGTCGCCTGGAATGATTCACAATCTGGTGTTAAACTTCTCTATCTCCAGGAAGACAAACAGGGGAAGCAACCAGGCCAAGTGACAGGTCAGATCTGTGGAGAGGCAAGCCACTCATAGTAAGAATTAATGTTTTACTTAAGATATTTTTGAGCATGATACATCTGTAATTGAACTGGTCCTTTAAAACAAATAAACAATGCATGTAAATTTTGGAATTTAGGCAAAAGTGAAGTGGAACAGTATGTGATTTCATATTGGATAAGCTTCAGGATACAATAAATTAAATAAATGTGAAAAATTAAGGTTGTTGTAGCAAATGAAACCACTCAGATACCGCATTTTTACAATATTTACACATGTGTTTTATTTAATTTGCTTATTCAATAGGAGATTATAATAGATAATTACTATTTTTGAAGGAGACAACCCAGAATTTTAGCTTTAACTGGACAAATGTTTACTCGTATAGTTTTTCATGTTACAGATACAGTATATTACATATTTTGCCACTAATTACTTTTTAAGAAGTTCAAATACAAGAATTCTAGTCTTTACAATAGAAAAGTAACTGACATTTCAGGCCTGGAAATTCAAAACTGATACGTCATTTTTGTTGTCACGACTTAAAATCGTGTTGATAATTGAAAATATTATGGTTTACTTAATTTTTCCTCCAGTCGCCCTCCATTTTGAACTTTGAATTTTGAACATTCTGATGCATTTAAATCAGGCATGTCCAAACTCAGGCCCGGGGGCCAAATGCGGCCCTCAGACCAATTTTTCTTGGCCCTCAGTCTTCCTGGTGAACTGGCCCACATTGTCCTGATAAGTACTATTTACAGCACATTTCAGATTTTCTACAATTCCAACCTAAATAACTAACATTTTGGTGCAGCACAGACCTGATATTAAGGCACTGAGACTGAATGTAGATGTGGTGGTGCTTAAAACATCAGATAAATGCAGCTTTTTTTAACGTTTCGCGATTGATTTGTGGCCCTCCGCTTGGTCTATATTTCAATATGTGGCCCTCGATGGAAAAAGTTTGGACACCCCTGATTTAAATGGTCTAAATGCGAGTTCCTGTCAAAAGCTATTACATCTTCACAGAGACAAGCTGGTGAATCGTAATGGACCCCCCCACCAAAAAAGTTGCAAAAACATTTCATTATTTTTTGTTGACTCAAAGTAAATAGTAAAGTACAAAGTTGTTATGCTCAAGAATTAAACTTCCTATTAACAGAAACAATCTTTTTGAACCCTTTTGAGTGTACTGAGAGAGCTGATTGGGTGGAATGTGTTACGTTGGTTTACCATCTTATGTCTGAGTCAACGTGTGTCATGGTTAATGTAACGTTAAACAGTGTTTCAGCGTGTTAGCATGAAAGCCATGGGGACGGATAAATACTTCTACAGAAGAGAAATAAGGACGTGTGACAACAGTGTGACTAAACATGAGTTGGACTGGGTTGAGGACTGTTGCTATTAACAAGTTAAAACAAAATAACTTCCCTTTGGAATGATGAAAGTCCTAAAATAGTTGGCAATAACAGGAAGCTGAAATCTATGACTATAAATGTAAAGATTCCTCCAAAAATGTATTTAATGTTTATCCCTGCTCTTTACCTTATTTCACACTACACTGAAATGTTTATCCTACAGGCCAAAAATATGTAATAAATAAATAAATATGCATAAATCACTTTAATCACAGGCATACATGGGTAAAATGTCCATTAAGTTTCCATTTTAATAATATATTAAATTACTAAATTCTAAGCTCAAAAGTGAACCTGCTTTTGAATAATGTAGACCCTTTAAAATGCTTTGTCATCAGGCAAAATGAAATCGACCATCTCACATTTTTACTGAACTTTAATTCTTGTGTAGAAATGTCAGCAAGTTTACTTTTATTTGACACAAGATAGAAAAAATACTATTTTCTAGCCTTGAATCTGTGTTTGAGCTTCACCAAAAGAATCATTTGTGGTAAAGTACGCATTATATATGTAGATAAAGCGAAAAACAGTTTTATGTGAATTCATCCAGTAAAGCCTAAAGATCAGGATTTTGCCTTCAAGTGGCTGTGATGATCTCCTTTTGAGTATACAAACATAAAACAACATAAAATACAACTTCAAATGTCTTTAAATAAGGCTCTGACATCACTCATATGTATCTGACTTATTTTCATTTGACAAAACCGCCTTGATTTTTCATATTTTGCGATATTCTGAGGTGCAGATTCTCCATTGAAATCACATTATTCTCCACTTCACTTTTGCCTCCATTCTGGAATTTAGAACATTTTTGTTTTTTAAAGGGTCTATACTTTAAAAGCTTAAGAGATTGAATAATGGCTATGTTGTGTGGCTTTGTTGGTTTCTTGAACATTAGCTTTCAAGTCTTCAGGTATATTTTATCTCTTGTAACAGTGACCCAAACATTTAAATAGTCCAAACCTGTTCAGAGGCGGCACAGGGCGTTTACCGGCTCCAACTGCTGTAACTGAAATGCAAATGAGCAGCTGGACTGTACCTGTGTGTCTGAATCACCTGCAGTTTGTCTTTGGTGGAGCTTTGTTTACTCTCCTCAAACGGACCTTTCACAAAACCAATATGATTACTACAGGACCATCCCCCATGCCCTAAACATGTGCATGAGGTACATGAGGGGTACAGGCGCAGAGACAAGGCTTTGTCTACAGAACTTTAACTCTTAATGGATGAATGTGCTTATGTTGTTGTATTGTGTTTGGAGCTGTTTGTACTCCAGAGAGTCTATTCTGATTAAAGTTTTATTATTTCTAACGTACAATACTTTCGGTACAAGTTCAATAACAACGCTACACATAACAGTAATCAGGTGTTGAAATGCAGTCTTTTTTTACTTTTTCTACAAAGTACTTTTGGGGATGATAGAAAAGGACGCTTGAACATTTGTGAGTGTGAATGTTGAACTATTGTCAGTGGTGTCTTAAGTAAAAGTACAGATACATAGGCGAAGAATTACTTTCGTAAAAGCACCAAATAACAAATCTACTGTCTCTTTCAAAATTAATTTCAAGGGTAAAAAGTAAATTCTTAGTAAATTCCGTGCTTTTTTTGTGTACAGTTTTGTTTGCTAAAAGCTGGGGCTTGTGCTCAGAACCTTTATGAAAAGTAATTACTACTTTACTTATAGGAGACATATTGACATATTTTTTTTCACGTACTTAGTATTGAACTATAACATATTAGGTCATCATTTCACTTTTTGTTCAACAGCAATATTGATTTAGAACAGGTTCAAATACAAACAGGTCCAATGACTTCCTGTTCAAAACTGCAGAACTGATAAGCCAACTGCCTCTTTATAGTGACATTTCACCGTAAAAGCAACGGATTTTCATTTACATGCTTTTATTTTTTTAAAGACATTTCAGAACTCTACCACTCAGAGTCTGAATTTTTCAAATAACTGCAACTAAGCACAAGGATGTGGGCAGAGATAGGGGGTATAGGTGAGAGGAGGATATTTCTGAGCACTTGAGCTTCAGTTGCAGGACAATATAGTATTATTCAAACATGCAGGAATCAATGTAAATACAACTTTGAGTAAACTAATGATGAGTTGATTTACGTAAGGCAAAGATGGATAAAAGGTTTACTTAAGTACAGTCCTTTTACTTTAATGCTATGTTACTTTCCACCACTGCCTACCGTCTACCTGAGACTCTCTAAAGAATAGAAAAAGTACCAGAAGTGATTTATCTTTTTGTTCTATCACATATCAAAATCTTCCAGTTAAACATTTGGCTCATTATTACCACACATAAACATCAATAGCGCAACTATGAACCCATACAAAGAGTTTTCTCATGGAACGTTGTACAATTCACAATCTTGCCCAAACAGCACTTTACTCCGTTAGCTCCCCTCCTCCCCCCGGTCCAGCTGATGTCTCATACACTCATCATGTTTGTGTTTCAGAACGGTGCGTGTTTCTGTCCCAGAGCCGGAGCAGCGGAGGGGAGCACACGGCAGATGGCAGCCCCCTCATGTCTGTCTTTTTGGGGCAGAACAATGCATCTCTCAGTGCTGCTTTTTAAGAGGAGGGGTGCAGGGGATTTGAGTGGGACAGCTGGCAGGCAGGACCCCTCCCACCACCGTCCACACGCTCAACGACACACACTCCGCAATTATCCGGCACGGGCCCCGGCTTAAACATTTACCAGACCCCAGCAAACAATAGGATGCACCACTGAAATCAATAATCCTGTTTGGATTATATGATTATGGTTATCACTGCAATTAGTGCAAAGTGGGGCAGCATGTGTCTTGCGTTGCGTTTTCTTTAGATTTTATTATTTTTCTAAAGCACGACAACACATTTCAATAGCCGATCATTTGTTTGTGTTTTTAAAAATGAATCCCAGACAATCTATAGACCAGTGTTTTTCAACCTTTTCTGTGTTGCAGCACACTTTTTTGATTGATGAGATACCATGGCACACCATCTACTAATTATCACTACCTAATCAGACCTTTTAATAAAAATAAAAATCATGATTGTTAAGCTTTTATTATTAGACAAATGTGAAATATCTGTAAAATGAATCACCAAAGCGCAGAAAAGACATCTTATATCTTCATTTGAAAGTTTACAACAACTCTATTTTTATTCAGCTGTTTTTGAAGCGTTTTTACTACAAACTATACACTTTTTACATATCTTCAAAACAACCTTCATGATATCTACATTTTGATATGTTGTCCACTCTATTGCCAAATGCCTTGTCCTGTTTCAATGCAGTAGCAGTGAACCCAGTGTAAGATAATTCCTCTTCTATTTCATCTTGTTTTTCATTCATCACTTGTATACAATAATACAAAACCTTCATTCTTTGCTTCCTTTCCAGCTTACCTGAGAAATATTCAATCAAAGCCAAAAGAAAAAAAGTTGAACGCCTACTAATTATAACCTTCACAGATGGTCAAAGGCAAGCCACTTACAACCTTACCATAGCAACGTTTTTCCAGAGTCACTATTATTTAGCCTGGAAGTTAAATCTTTGTGAACGGAACAAAAAAGAAATCAGTGGGGAAATACAGTAAAGGCTTAATAAACTGTAAAAAGCACTTTGAAACTTACAAATTACAACTAGTTCTTTCACCCACATGATTCCTGTTTATGCAAACAATATATCAATTCTCCAGTTCCATTCTAGGATTATCTCCATCTGTCCTTGGCATAAATAATTCAGTTTTCCAGCTGCCATGTTGTTTTTTTGATTAATGGAGCAGACTGAGAGCCATAAAATAAGCTCACATCTTCACAAAAAACAAGAACTTTACTAATTAAATCTAAAATGTACTCAACAAAAATGTATAACTACAAATGTAATCTCACACGTTTTTTGTCTGTATTTTGTATCATAG
The DNA here is from genome assembly GCA_019453435.1 of Rhinogobius similis. Taxonomy (NCBI): domain Eukaryota; kingdom Metazoa; phylum Chordata; class Actinopteri; order Gobiiformes; family Gobiidae; genus Rhinogobius; species Rhinogobius similis. The sequence goes on from CM033625.1 coordinate 25,380,562, forward strand.
GCTAATTCCAGTCGTGAAAACAATTATTTTAGCCTAAATACAAACTCTGACTTCGTTTTGATGCTTTGATTCTTCTCCATTGCATTTTCCCTAACAATAACATTCCTGCGTAACATTTAAAAGTGTATGGCCTTAAATCTCTTTTTACGCACAGTCGGCGTAGACAAAGCGCACCACCAGCGGCTCTTTTACATGACATTAGTTGCCAGCTGAAATACTGCTGCTCCTCTCCATCCATTTTTTTCCGCTTTTAGAGCCGTGCCACCCCCCGTAGTAGCTCCTCCTCCTCCCCCTTACGCTCCCTCTCTCTCTCTTTACGCACGCTGCTTTTGATCCCACGGGGACTTGGAGCGCTCACATTCCTCTCATTCCAGCCGCAGCGGAACAATCGCCTCTCAGTTATTTATTAGCGCTGTGAGGCTCAGGCTGCTCAGTCTGCTCAGGACGCACGGCGCGCACACGACGTACATGGAAGAACGGAGCAAGAAGCACGAGCGGCGAGCGACTTTTGCGTGGATTTAACTGAATTGAAAAGGATATTATTGGACGATTATTGCGTGGATTTTGCGGGGGATGTTACTATAAAATAAACAGGTAATTTTTTTCAACTTTTCACACATTTAAAAGAAGCGGTGTTGTCCTGTGCCTGCGTAACGCAGTTTCATGTGGCGCTCTTTCTTGTGAAATTGTAGAATATTTTGGCTTAATTAATTTTTTGTTATTATGCTATCTTTATTTTAACTTGAGTTAGATAATAGGCAATGTCGGTATCAATGCTTTTAAATGAGTGACCAAGGGGTTGTCAGTCTCAGTTGTAATGGTGAAGCTGTGATGTTTATAGCGTTTGCATTAGTTTTGTGTATCTGGATAAAGTTATGCGTCTAAGTGAGAGCAGTCTATAAAACTGGATCTGGGTTGACATCACTGACAGGGGTATTTCCAGAAACAACTCTGTACTTCACCACTCTGCACTGTACAGCATGCCATTCATGTTTAACATGAGGAATTCGGCTGCTAGAAAGCTAGGATCTTTTGTTTGTGCATTTTTGTGTAAAAGCTCATTTGCTGTAGGGTTTTAGCAGTACACAAAACAATGTAAACAAATATATATTTGAAGTTTTACCCTTGTGACATGCAGAGCCCTTTCTGATGTTTTTTTTGTGTGGCATTTTCCCCCCCAGATCTGATAGTTCCTGTTGAAGCACCTTGCAAACATCACTGCCATGAGAACAGCTGAAGACTCCTCTGGGACAGTCCTGCACCGGCTGATCCAGGAGCAGCTCCGTTATGCCAACATGAACGATGCCCGCACTCTGCTGGCCATCCAGCAGCAGGCCCTGCGCGGGGGCAGCAGCAGTGGAGGTGGCACAGGAAGCCCCCGGTCTTCTCTAGAGAGTCTGTCCCAGGACGACAGCCCATATATTTACATGAACACCAGACAGGAGCCACAGGGAGAGGAATACCAGGGAGAGGGCCTGTCCGAGAGCCCATTGTATCACCTGCACACAGAGGAGCTGCCCACATATGAGGAGGCCCGGCTCCTGATTTCACAGAAAGGTCTGGACCTATGTCCAGAGCAGCAGTGGGACATGAAGAGGGAGCATGTCCGCTCGCTCAGTGAACGCCTCATGCAGCTCTCTCTGGAGAGGAACGCTGCGCGGCAACAGCCCATGCCATCCTCTCTCAGCTATCCTCAGCTCTACAGCACCGGGACCCCAGGTCAGAGTGCAGAGCAGAGAGCTCCCCCTCCGGAGTACTCCTGTCCCACCAAGCTGCCCGGATACATGCTCAGCCACTCACAGGAAACACAGGGACAGTACTACAGAGAGCCACCCCCCTTCTATTCCCAGCACAGGTACACCACAGACAGGTCTATCTCATAAGCAGCATGGCAAAAGACAGTCTCTAACACCTCCTGTGTTACAGGTATGTGTCAGACCAGCCCCCCCAACCTCCCTCCTCCCAGAGTGAGGCACTGCAGCGGGAAAACGAACGTCTGAGAAAGGAGCTGGAGGTGGTGTCGGAGAAGGCATCCCGACTGCAAAAGGTAAGATCATAGGTGTGGTGCTGTGGGGTGCTTCCTGTTCACAATGTCACTGTGGTTAAATATACAGCTATAGTAGGTTTGTGTGAGGAGGTGCGTGTGCACCTCACTTTTGTAGGACGTTTTCAGTGACATGGGACCTCTGCTGTGGCCTCGGCACATTCTTTGTCTTGTAAAACGTCTCGGCTCTGTGCCATGACACCTGGGGCTCACAAGTGTTCACTGAGGAATGTAGCATCTCTATTTAAGTTACTGAAGAAGACATCTGCCTGTGGGCTTTGAAATGCACTGACTTTCATGAGTTTCATTGATAAAAACTCAAATTCTGTAATGGTGTTGTGTTAACTCCGGTCTTTTGTGTCTCACAGTTGGAGGTGGAGATCCAGAGAATATCTGAAGCCTATGACACTCTGATGAAGGGATCGGCCAAGAGGGAGAGTTTGGAGAAAACCATGAGGAACAAACTGGAGGCTGAAATCAAGAGACTACATGACTTCAACAGAGACCTGAGGGGTAAGGAGGATGTTATTCTGATACGGATAAGCGTTTACATATGTATCAGTAATAGAATAATCTAATATATTTGGCCAAATGTGACAGGCGTATAGCAATACTTAATCACAACTCAACATTATATAGACAGGAACAGATGTAATATGATGGGGACAGCGGAAAATACTGATTCAGTCTTTTGGTTGAATAAATACAGCAATATAATAGATTTTGTCACTAATATAAAGTATCATTTTCGTATCTATTTACAGAACAACTGGAGTCTGCAACAAAACAGAGGACGAACAAGGAAGCAGAGAGCTCAGACCCCAAGCACCACGTCTTTGTCAAACTCCTAGAGCAAAGTAAGTGCATTCACCAATACCCTTTCATTATAAATCAGGAGCCTATCCAAGAATGGCTAGCTTTACACATCATGGGTTTCATTGATTGGTTTTCCAGCTTAAGTCTGTTATAAAACTACAAACACAAACATTTCTCTATCTCACTCAACACTTTTCATCGCAAAAACAAATGTGGCCTGGATTCCTGAGATTTTTGCAAGTATTTCAGGCTGTTCCAGCATTAGTGACACCCCCTTCTCCTCACCCTCCTCCCTCCCTTCTCAGATTTGCATGATCACTGCTGACTTCTTTCTCTGTAAGGGGGAACTAATTTGTCTGGGACACCGGCACAGCATGACCCTTAGCCTGGCCTCTGTCCTTGTTTGGGCTGCACTTTGACTAATGGGTTAATCTGTGTGAGTGCTCCAGGGATACTTCCAAGCCTTTAGTCCTCTTCACAGTAAAATCAGAAAATTCAAAGCATGGAGGAATTTTAGCCTGAGGTGTACATAGACTAATTTGGACAATGAGCCAATTTGTAATGAGTTCACTGGCAGTTATATCATGCCATAAACTTGTTTATGGGTTGCATTAGCACTGTGAGAAACAGTATATTCTTGGTTTCAACATTTTTACCTACTTACATTTTCATAGCCTCGCCTCTTCTTTTACTTATTTTCTTCTTCTCTCTTACTACTAATTACTACTTGTACCACACACTCTTACTTGTAGAAAATGCTCAACAAGTATGAAAAATACACTGTAAATCAAACATTCCATTCAAAACGAAAACAGAACATTTAGTCCTAACCTTTCTTATCCTTGTTTGATCTTCCATAGGTGCTATATGTTCTGTACTCTTGGCACAGTCCCAGTGTACACTCTCTTTCAATAATAGGATGTAATCTTTATATAATTTCTTAAAAGTAGACTTGAGGTGAATTATATTTTGAGCTGCTTGTTTACTTGGGGCATTCCTGGGCCATTCGCAGCACAAAGCTATGCCTGTGTGCGTAAGTGGATAAGAGGAAGTCTGCATTCCCCGCACAGGCATGCACTAATGTTGTGTAATCAGCCTCATTTTAAACTGGCACAATCACAGTTCAAATGGGTTTAGTGTCTATTAGTTTAATCAAGGATAAAGCTTTTTTGTATTGTTGGCACGGCAGGTGCATTGAGCTTTTAGATGGGTTACAATGTTGGGGCTCAAACCTTTTGAAAAATATGCATGCTTGTTTTCCCCAATCGACTTGTCGACTCTAAAAGATTATCGCAATCATGTTTTGATAATGATAATGATATCTGAACTAGTGTAACCCTAAACCAGGCATTATTAAAAAAAGAATAGACTATTTCACATTTTCATCCATAACACAATTTTCTTGTAAATATTCTCCTCCTAGAAGCCTTCAGTCATTATATTTCAACCTTTATTTAGATGAAAATGTATTTAAAAAATCTCAAGGTGCAATAGAAATAATGGTTTGACTAATAGACTACTAAAATGATTGTTAATTGCGCCCGTATAAATTAGTTTTTTAAATTTTTTTTCTCTTTCGACAACCAACCATACATCGTAACTTTCATTCATGTGCACTCAACACTCTGTGCCACAATCGTCCATATAGTTTTTTGATCTTAAAACATTTGACTTACAATGCCAATATATTTTCTTGTGTTTCAGATGAGGAGCAGCAGCGAGAGAAGGAGCGCTTAGAGAAGCAGGTCCTGGCTCTCCGTGTGTCTGCGGCGGAGGCCCAGAGGAGGCGGGATGTCCTGGAGCAAGCCCTGTCCTCTGCCCAGACCAGGGGCCGTCTTCTGGAGGAAGAACTGCACCGGAAGAGGGCCTACGTGCAGAAGGTGGAGGGTCTGCAGAGCTCACTGGCCCAGCTGCAGGCCGCATGCGAGAAACGAGAGACGCTCGAACTGCGACTGCGCACACGACTCGAGCAGGAGCTGAAGAGCCTGAGAGCGCAACAGGTAAACCCTCAACCTGTGGCATAATACAGTTTGTCAAAAATATACTTCCACTTAGTCATATGGCTCATGCATTATAAAGGGATTCAGCGTCTATTTTCTTAAAACCAGAGTGTCACAACATATTTTACATACTCACATTATTGTAGTTAATGGCTAATTGTACATTTAAACACGTTGACCTACTTGTTCTTGAGTAGTATTTTAGCCATGTAATTGTAATTAGCTTAGTCTTGTTACTGAGTATAGCACAAGGCTGTCTCACTGCTCTCTCCCTCAAACACTATTATGCAATATAACAGAAAGTTGACTTATCCAATCTTCCAAGTAAGCTATCATTGAAATGCCCTAGGGGGTAGCCATAGAGGTCATAAGAACAGTGGTAGAAGGATTAGAAATCGTAGTAAGTGTTGCGGTAGCACTTGTAGTAATAAAAAAGCAATTGTCCACTTTTCAAACAAATTACGTGAATAATATATTTTTGGTTTTGTTTTTAGAAGCAGACGAGCACGACCACATCTTCAGAGGTCTGTGCGTCTACATTGGAACAGCTGCTGAGGGAAAAAGAGGAGCGTATTTTGGCCCTTGAAGCCGATATCACAAAATGGGAGCAGAAATATCTAGAGGAAAGCACCATGAGGCAGTTCGCCATGGACGCAGCTGCTACTGCTGCTGCACAGAGGTACCAGACCAACATAAGGCATACTTCTAAGATCTTTTTATATGTTTTTGTACTAAATTGCTTATTTTTACTTTGTTTTCAGGGATACTACAATTATCAAGCATTCTCCTCGGACGTCCCCAAACAGCAGTTTCAATGAAGATTTGCCATTGGCCAATCACAGGCACCAAGAGATGGCAAACAGGTATGTAATCTTTCTAACTTTAGGCAACATTACTTAATCTATTGGAATTAAAGTGAAGCTGAAGCTAATTTCTTGAATTGATTAAGGCATAAATGTTGTTGACTGAGCACAATTTGAATTATGGGTCAATTGTTAAACTCTTTGTCATGTCTTTTGTTTAGAATCCGGGCACTTCACGCTCAACTCTTGGAGAAAGACGCCGTTATCAAAGTCCTGCACCAGAGATCCAAACTGGAGCAGGGGCGACTCGAGAAACAAGGGCTGCGATTGGCCCGCTCCGTCCCATCCATCAACACTGTCTCCACCAGCACAGAAATCAAAGGTCAGTATTATAGTAGTAGCAGCAGCAGTAGTATCAGAAGTCATCGTAGTACTACACTGCCACACAATAAACATGTATACATATATTATATTATACAGTGTACAAGTTAAATGCTAAATAATACAGGTTTCTGAGTTTGTGTGCACTGCTCGACAAGTCTCTGAAGGTTGTCTAAAGGTTGATATTTCATGCACTAGTGGGGAATTTTGGATATTTTTACTATAACAAATGCATTGAGCGACAACTGGCAGACGGCTTGGAGACGCCAGACCGAAATGTACACATCTAAAAAAAATCAGCAACCATGAGACAAGCCCCAAACGTAAATAGACGTTTTAAACCGGAATGCATATCATCTCTCGTTCAAGAATAGCCCCTCCGGAATAAGCATGGGAAGAAATCGTGTGGGCAGATGTTGGGGAGTAAAAACGGACGCTTAATTAAACCGGGCCTTTGTCTTGTTTTGTAGCCAAGAAGAGCCTATCGGATGACCAGACAGGTGCTGCGTGCGGGGCTCTGCTGCTGACACCCAAGACCGCAGTTCTCAGACGGGACAGGGGCACCCAGAGCGAGGCGTCCCCGGTGGAGACAGAAGCCGACATGGCCCAGGAATCTGAAGCAGCAGACGTTTTTGGTGGGTGGCATGTTCGACCTTTGGCACCTCAATACAAGCTACTGACAAGCCGTGTTAATACTGCGTCTATAAATCAGCATAGGTCTTTTCTTAACGCGTAATTTCAATGTGAGGTCTGGTTGGTAGACATTAGGGCAACATATATAATTCATGGGATACTGCTTTCTGACCAGTTTTAGTAACAATTGTAGAAAAGTATCTTTGCTTTGTATGAAAATATATACCATCCTTTGGACTTCTACTAATAGTGAAAATCGCTCAAAACGTAGGATACAAAATCAAAAGCACAAATTAACTATTACAATGTGTTGAGAAATGTTTACCAAGCTCAAAATACTGCACCTAACTATAATAATATCTAATCACTAATATTTCCTTATGTTGTTTTTACAGATGAATCTACAGAAGAGCCGAAAGCCAAGATCGCAGAATCAGAAATGGTTGAAATTCTTATTTAAAGAACAAAACTCTTTCCTCTGGCAAATTTTGATCTGATTTTTTAATAAGCATCAGACAACGGCGTTCCCAAAAGGCCATCAATAAGCAATGACTGACTTTTACGTGAGAGGAGAGCTGGACTTTCCTACACACTTTCTGCACAATTTTCTAAACAAAACAAGTCCTTAACGGTACAGCGACACTACTCAGCATCATGACTGCTGATGTACAGTTAATCTATGTTATTTTATACGTGTTTTATTTATATTTGTAAAAGCTGCTCATATGTAATGTGATGTCTGAGTATGTGCATAGAGCTAGGTTTCTATGTTTGGTTTTCTAGTGGCATCCTGTAAATTTAGCATCCCCTTATTTATCTTAAATTAACAGTTGTCCCACCTATTTAAAATATACTTTGAATGCCCTGCCTAAAGTCTTTGGGACTTTCTCTTTTAAAAAATAGCCCAGCGCAGATTGACAACATTGCACAGGGGTCTAATTTTCCATATCCTAATCTTCTCACATTCCTAAATGAGGGAATGCTCCCGTTAAAGAAAAAGTCTGACCCTTGCTCCCTTGTTAAAATAACCTACATTCTCGACATGGACTCCTGTCTTGGGAAGCCTCACCCACACTGTAAATTGTCAACTAAAACTGGAGTTTATCTTTATTAATTTGGACAATTTACATGGACATAACAAGGAATTAGTCTCGGCTGTTGATTGTACACGACTTCTGTTCAGCTTTGGGAATTTTAAAACTGGACAATTTCAATTATACTTCCAAAACACTTATTACTTAGCTGGTTTTGTCAAGTATTTGCGTTGCTGGTCAATGCACTGTGACTTGGAATGTGTTTACAATATGAATGGCTATTTGAAGTGATAGAGATGTTAATATATTATTTTCCATCTATTTACTATTATTATTATGTATGTATGTTATTGTTTGTGTGTTTATATGGTGCCAAAGATGTACCCTTTTTGTGTTTAACTTATAACTTTGGACGATTGTGAGTGGTTTGGTTCAGCACTTGCTGGTAGAGCCGCTCAGATGTTGCTGTGAACTTTTGTAAAGGAAACATTTGTATGTACGCCTTAACATTTCACAATAATAGATTAAATTTAATATATGTCTCATAAATGAGTTTTCTGTGCTTTGTTTTGGTTGTTTGTCTCCCATTTGAGTACTTTAAACTATCTAAGTTAAAGTGACACCGTGTAACTTTCTGGAGGTGCAAAGTCACTTGCATGATTCCATGGAAATGGAAAGGTAAAACTATACTAAGGAACATTCGTCACAGAGAATGATTGTCAAGATTTCCATGGAAACAAGCAGAAAGAGATTTCTCCTGGCCAAGTACGAGGCTTGTGAAGATACAAGTCCGCTCACATGAGAACACAGGTTTTTAGACATTTTAGTGCAATAAAAAACATAAAACATATATGTTTTAGTCTAGTTTTTAGAATTTAACCAGTGGGGCTATACACTGGTCGACTGGGGCCTGGCCGGTCTCTGGACTGAGCTCTCCCCTGGGCCCTGTGTCCTGTTGCTGCGGGTGATTCTCTGCTCCTGGTGCTCTAATGATGATGTTTCCTCAACTGGTTTATCTATACTCAGCCTCATGTTCATTATTTTAGTGTGTGACTGAGTGAATGGGAGGTTGTGTGTATGTGTGTGTGTGTGTGTGTGGGTTAAATGATTTAATTGATCTAAGTAATAATAATTGATCATTATTATTATTAATTAGGACTTGTATGCAAAGGAAAAGCACTTCATATTGTTGTTACGCAAGTTATAAAACATGATTTTCAATATAGCTTGTATGTTTGTGTTAGCGCACTTACCAAGTATAAAAATATTTCAATTATATTATATCAAACAATGAAAAGACAAAACTGATAAAGCTGTTCACGTCATTAGACAACAAATGGCAAAGTTCAGATTGAAAGTTGGTATTCATTTGTTGCGAATAATAAGCTTGCACATATCAATCTTTATTTTCTGAGTTCTTTAAAAACATCAGTTGTGCTGTACATAATCTCAAGACAAACAACCAAGAACATAAAAAATATGCTACAATATGTCAATCCAAGACAAACATTTCATACATCTATTCTCACATTTATATTTGATCTATCTTTTAATGTATTCCTCATATTAGAAACATATTGACTATTCAGAAAGACTCAATTAGCCTCTAGACCACTCGTGCATATCATAGTCTTGTGAACCCTATACAACAAGAGTAGGTGACCCTCAATGAATTATGGGTACTGTATGCATGACATGTTTATTGTGACTATATTGAAAACATCTATCTTTAAATGCAGTGAGTAATGTCAGTCATGTGTATCTTTTAAAATAGCGATATCCAACCCACTTTCACACAAGAGGAAGCTCTGCACAGCCCTATGTGGTGTCCATGGCTGTGTGAGCTTGAACTTGTTTCAGTAATAGATCTGTTCCCATGTTTGGTCCTGGGTCCTGGTCTGGGCTTGTCCCTAAATTACTGGGCTAGTCTGAGTGCATTGTTGTCCTGTGGTTTTGACTATAACAACTTTAGTCATTCAAAACTAAATAGAAGCATTGTGTGTTCAATTCATTTGTAATAAAGGAAGTTGTGATTGCTAATCTGTAATCAGTGTTGCAATTACACTTCACAGACCTCCCACCGTGTACAACATGAAGTGGCCCGTGTGCACTTGAGCGAATTTCATATAGACAAAGCAGTATTATAGTTCTGAATTGTAACAAAATCAAACTTAATTTGCGAAATGGATTGGGTATTACGAGGTGTGCCGTATAAAATGTCCAATTCTAGTTCATGGATTCAAATAATTATTTTAATTGAATAATGTATAATTTTGGAGAGTCTTGAACAAACCTCTGTACAAAAAAAGAGAGCAAAAAAATCATCATTGCCAAATTCAAAGATGGCACAGATAATACAGACAATACAACATACAGCATTTTGTTTTTACTTAAAATTTGAAAAAAAGAAATAGTTGAAAAACACTGATTATGTGACAAAGTGTGTTGCAGGTATTAACCCAAAGTCACTGGGATAGGCTGCAATCACCAATGACCCCTAACGGGAACAAGTGGTAGAAAATGAATGAATGAATGAAAAAATCACAAAGGCTACAATTTTTCAAGTTCCATTATTTCCTCCACAAACCACCAAATAACCTGCTTTATTCTTCATAAAAAAACTTCAAACCATGTAGTTTAGATCATAGTTTACAACATGTTCTGAAATGCAAGTGATTCTTTCAATAGTTGATAGCCAGTTGACAGACTTATTTCAGTCTTTTTGTCAGTTCTCCTGGTTGCATTTAAAATGTGAACTTTGAATAGAATCCTATTGTTATAACATGAATTGCAAATTTAATCACAATGACAGTGCTCGAAAAATTGCAGTTTCCCAAATTGTACAGCCCTACCAGATACTAGACATAATTATCTGATCATTAATCATGATGGTTTGAAGGCTCAGTCCTCATAGTTATGTTCTTGAGCAATACACTACAATACACTATCAAGTGATAGATGGTGTGCAAAGTTTATCATCAGTCTCTTGTCAGTCTTGCCCTGGGCAGTTGTGGATAAAACAAGAATCTATCAAAAAGAGTTTATGCTTAAGCAGGGGCGTAGAACCAAATTCTGGGCCCCAGGTACAAACTTTCTCGGTGGGTACTAGAAGACTAATTTCACAAATATATCGAAACATATTATAGGAAAATACACTAACTACGAAACTAGTTTTATTTGTTAACAATTTGGCAAATATGTGAACAATGATTTTCCCTTTGTTGAAGAAGTGATGAGGCCCTCAGATGTCATGCATAAATGTGTTAAGTCTCTCAAGGAATTTACTCAACCACAATGCATTTTATTACAACAAAAATAGATGTAAAGTGAAGAAAAAAATGCAACTGAGGAAAAAAAACATCACATGCTTTTGAGGGGCCCCCAGTCTGACGCCCCTGCACTTAAGGTGGTTTGAAGTTGCAGCTCATTACTACCTTTCCATTAGGCTAATTAATGCTTTTCCGTAACAATAATGATGACTGAAAACACCATGTGGAGTGGAAGCAGAACTTATAACCATCACTTAAGTCAGTGTTTCGCAACCAGGGGTACGGGGACACCTAGGGGTATGTGAGGAATTACCAGGGGGCACTTAGAATGGTTCAGGTTTTTAAATGAAGATGAAATGTACCTTTATCTGAATAAAAAAGTATCATTAATTGTAAATGTAGCATCTTTTTGGAGTATCTTGGAACATAAATATAATAAAAACTAAAATATAATAGTAATGATTGACAATACGTGACTAATAAACCAATTTTGTTGCCCGAGAGTCAAGTTTAGGGATATTCTGTGTGTGAAACAAAACTTGGGGGGTACTCGAGACAAAAAAGTTTACGAACCACTGACTTAAGTCACAAGTTAGTACAAATATTTTAGGTACCACTTTTTGGTCTTGTGTTGATTGTTGTTATCGCAAATTATAATGTTGTTATCGCAAATAATATTATGCACTAGTGAGACGAGACACAATTTCCACGAGATGAGACAAGACACAGGAGTCCACAAGTATGAAACAAGACGAGATTTTGACATATCTTATAATAAATGAATTGTGCAACTTATTTGACAGTTGGCCTCACACGTTTTGATTTGTTTTCACCATTTTTTCATCTAAGACAAATGCAAACACATGGACAAAACATCTCATGAGATCATTTCCCACATGTGGCACGAGCTCTTGTCCCGTCCCTGCACACACAAGCATTTATTATACCAGGCTCTGTTGAAGCTGTGTGCCTTGCGTATTGAGCAAGGACATACTGCAGATAAATAAGAAACACATTTTGCAATATTGAATTAATGCTAGTATTTGAGGCCTGTGATGGGTTGTTTATTTTCATCTTTAGCTTTTCATTGCTTCTCCCTGGAGCAAACACTGGCATTTGGCTTTTTGAATGTAAATATTTTGGGCTGATTGTTGCCCTGTTAAAAGGACCGGCATTCCCTAAATACCATTCATGTCCCCCGGCCGCCCTCTGCATCTCGAAGCCCCTCTGCACTTTTCTCAGCTCTGAAGAAGGCGGCCATGATAAATACACATTCTTCCTTCTGCTTCTGGGAAAACTGTTGCACAATCATAGCATTATTTCTGTCCCTTGTGTCCTCGGGGCTGACCAGATTTCAGGCATCTCTTCTGTAGTTTGTTGTGTTATGGGGGAAAAGTTACGGTTATGCAAAGGTCCTGCTCCGTTAAAGGAGACATGACACAAAAACAACTTTAATGAGCGTTAACCCTTGTTACAACAGTGTTTTTTTCATCATTAGTTTATTCAAGGTGTGTTTAGATTTATTCCTGTATGAGTAATCTTGTATTGTCCTGAGACTGAGGCTCGAGTGCACAGAAAATTCCTGTTTTCGCCCCTATTTGGGATTATTTGAAAAATTAAGACTCAGAATGAGACATGTATGGTTCTAAATTGTCACAGAGACTTTTCTAAAGTAAAAAAGGTAAATGCTACGGTGAAATGTCACTATGAAGATATCAGTTCTGTAGTTCTTTGAACAGGAAATCAATGGACCTGTTTCGATTTCTACGCCGTTTTAGATTAATATTGCACTTTACAATGAACAAACTGTAAAACAATTATCTACTACTTTTGTTATAGCTCAATAAGAACCTGGAAAAAGCATAATGTCTCCTTTAAGGTCAATTTTGTTAATGTCAATGTCAGTTTTGCTCCTCTCCCTGCTAGTCTACCAGATCCTTTATGCTGAAAATATAAAATTGTTATACTTTATTTTAAGATGTCTCCTAGAGTCATCTTTTTTTCTGTTCCAAATTGAGAAAACCCCTTGGACACGAGATGAAACGTTGTCAACTCAAAACATAGGCTTATTCAGATGACAACTCTTTGAAATCTTTTGTACATTCTTTCGTGAATGTTAATAATGTAGTTTGAACTAATTATTTTCTAAAATCTGTCTGACCCCGTCAATAGAAATAAATCAGATTTTACATCCAGTTACGCAGTATAGTTTCCAGTCATGTGTAGTCCGTTTTTTTAGTGTGATCATGCAGGTATACTTTCTACTTTGACTTGAGTAACATCCTTTTGAAGTAACAGTATTCTTATTTTTGGCTCCTCTCCCCATGCAGCCGAGGATCCCCATGGGCCCTGAACGCCTCGAGAATGTTGTGCATACCGAACACATCTGGATCAGAGCAGGAGTTACGGCGTTTGTCAGAAAGTTGGGTTTAACACAGCTGTGATTTCACCACTTCGACTCTCACTCCAGCGCAGTGTGAATGAGCAACAGATGGTGCAGATGAAGGTGCTGAATCAGACAAAATTAGAGGTAATCACACACTATTAAAGGCGCTCTGTGTGAAAGGTGGAGGAAACGATATTACACTGGTCAAAAGAATGTGTGTAATGTTGAATAAGTGGCCCACATACAGCAGGACTCACTGGTGAAACGCTTGTGCAGAAGAATTCGCTCACATATTTCCATTGTCTTATCCACTTTATATTTTCTCTCAGTTGAGCTTAACACTGAAATAAAAGGAAATCTTTCAACAACAACAAAAACTGCCAAAAAAAGATGTTGCACAGTTATTATCTTCTGATGAGCAGTAACAGAATGTATGAATGCAGGAACTGTCAAAACAAACAAGTCGGGTCTGGTGCTAAAATGTTCAAGTCAACAAATCTCACTTTATCGCTGCTTTATGCGGATGAATTAAATGTAAATAGTGCAGAAAAGACCTCAAAAAGTGTATGGCTGGTTTGTTTTTGTGAGGGTTTATTTCATTTTAGATAGATTTATCCATCTCAAGTCAAAACGTGACAGGATGAAGTGCATTTTCAGTGTGTATTTGGAATAATCTAGATAATACTCTTAAAGGATCATCATTAAAGGCAATCAGGTATAAGGTTTAAAACGAATGTTATAATTATAGAGCATTAGACTGACTGAAGAGTAGTGTAGGTTCTACAATGAAGTCTAACTATAATATGATTTGAATTTTATGAAAGGTTATGTATGTGATAATGTGAAGATTATGGTAGTACGAGTAATGATATGTAGAGTAATAGATTGTAATGTGATTGGATATATCTGTACTAAAGACAAAACCTGTCAATTAACTGTTTTTGACTTGAGCGGTTCATTCTGAATGGATCCTTTTTCCCCTTGCTTTTTGTTTCTCATTTTGCTGTTTTATACTTTGTAGTTGTGAGCTGTATTATTCTTGGTATCTGAGTTTGGGATAAGACACTTCAGCCTAAACCCTTCAGTCATTTCAGGACAGAGAATTTAACCTGTGATGAGTCCTGTTTAAGTTGTAACTGAATGATTGAAGAAATAAACTACGACTTCTTGTGTATAGTGAGCAATTAGGTGATTCCCCGGGATGTGTGAACGTACCGTAAACTTGTTGTGTCCTTAGGCAAGACACTCACATCGCCTTGTCTGTGTGTGTGACTGACTGATGGTGGTGGTGGGAGGAGGATCTGCGGTTTAGCAATATTTTTTGGCTTTTTGTTTTACTTCCTGGTTGTAAATGATGACATCACACTAGGGAATTAACTAGCAACCATCCTGTAAACTGGGCCAGAACTCATCTGATGTAACAGGTTTGTTTAATTTACAAATAAAAATACATGTCAACACCTTTATTTTGTTGAATTCATGTATAAAGGATAAAAAATAAGTTAATTATTTTGTGTAAATGATGCATAACCTTTGTCTCCCTAGTGTGAGGTCACCAGATTGTTTACTTTGTGTAATTTTCAACATATTTTTCAACGTTTCTCCACAAATGCTGCTTGATTGGTGTAAAACTAAAATTTATATTTACAACAGGTACTAAACTTAAACTTAAACTTAAACTCTACAGAGTCTGAAAGCAGCACAGTGTAGTCAATATTCATTCACTCTACACTTGATGGTGGTACATTACTTCTCTGCCCCAACCTCCACCAACCACTAACCTCACTCCCCATCACATTCCAGAAAATTGAGTGAAGTGTTGCGTAAGTAAGGACAGTACCCAATGTTTTCGTTTTGATCAAATAAAGTTCATGTAAGTCTTCTTGAAGAACAGGATCTTCTGAGTTTATGTGTCATGCGGTCTAACCCACCCGGCTGTTAACGTATGGAGCATTCTTCTCCCCTCCAGCATTGCTCATACAGATGATCGGGTTCTTACTAATGCTGCAGACGAGGGACCAAGCCTGAGGGGGAAACTGACTCATGTCATAGTTCAGTCTGGTGTTGTCCAATGATCAACACAATCATTCTTCAGAGATTTGCACTGTAGGAGAAAAGTAAAAATAGAAAATGGTAGACAATGCAATCTAAAGTTACAAAACACACATTACCATGACTTCATAAGGGATCATATTGTACCGCAACATTGTGACAGTATCTCCATAAATGAAAAGACACTACAGGCACAACTCTTTTTTTTTTTTTTACTTTTTTTTTTTTTTGGTCATAGGTTTTCATGTGGAAACAACAAACTTGTCAAATCTCCTCTTTAAGATGTTGAATTATTTCATTTAATCCACTTCAGATTTCAATGGGACTTTGTAACTTCAAAATCAGCTTTCTTAAAATCCATTTTTCTCCCACAGAGACATAAAGATCAGTCCTTAAAGTAGGCACCTTAAGAGCTACTTTAAAGATTTAGTACAAAATCTTGTCTGAACTAGATTATGACGGAACGTACTGAAGTATTTGTTGGCATCTTATTCTAAGCCTGTTTTGTTAAAGTTTCACTTCCACGTCGACGCAAAATAAAATGTTTTTTAATTGCCCGCAAACAACGCGCAGTAGTCTGATTTTGTCACAAAGTGCTGCTCTTGCAACATACTATTTGGTGGAAAGCACAAAATATTCTTCTTTACAAGTAAAAAAGTCAAGAACCACAGCTTTAAAGTGTTTAAATGTAAAGTTGTATCGCACGCTCAAAGGAAGAATATGGAAAGAGATTGCTGGGAAAGCCGTGGGTTGAGTGAATGATATCTAAGAGTCCAGCTATATCTGTATATATGTCTTTACAGTATTGTTCTATAAAACCCCGTCTATTCCACATCTGTAGCTCTTTATAACAATGATGGAAACAATATATCAACTCGCATTGGTCTGTGCTTTGGTTGACACAGTGGTTTGTGGGTGTGCTGCCCTCGGCCAATCACAGTGCACAACAGAGTGCTCTTGATCTCAATGGCACAAGTAAAGCGCTTGATTAAACGATCAAAAATCCAGGTTGGGCACAGTTTACATTACAACATCAGCTTGGTATTTGGATTGTTATACCTTTAATCTTCTTCATAATCCCTACAGTGAAGAATAACAATGACAGACGAAAACAAATTATCTTACAATTTTTTTTTCTGTGAGGAATTTGAACTCTTTTTGGCAGGGATGGAGCCTGGGAGAAATTCTTGGAAAAATAACAGTGCAGCGCAGTGTTGTGCCTTAATTTCCATGGAGATTCCAAAACTTCCTGCCTGCAGCGCTCCAGGAATGTGCCCCCACCTCATTTTTCCTTCTTTTTTCATTCAAATCAGGGCAATGCTCTGTAAAATTTACATGATGAAATGAAGCCCCTGCAAGTGAAACTCTCTCGGTCAGGACGGACGAAGGAGCGGGTTATGCAGCGGTGCAAAGTTACAAGGAAAACAACAAACAACAACAATACGACGATCAATTACTGACGAATAAAGTAATGTAGTTGCAATGCACAAAACTAGAACAAAGTAGGGTTATCAAAAGTATCAAAATATCAGACAAACAATACTGAAACTAGTATCCAAACTATACTCATTTGAGCAAGTATTGATTAAAAAAAATCACAAATTGGAAAAAATTTGACCTTTCCTAAGCAGTTTTATAATGTATTGAGCTTCATAAGAACTACTTTAAGATCACATGGTGACGTTAAGAAAGTAGTATTATTTTATGTTGAAAATTACAGACTATTTTCTTTACAAAGAACATGTTTTAACCTAATCTTAAGTATCGAAATCTAGTTAGAAATGTTAGTATTGTGACACCATAAACACTGTAAGATCATTTTTTAAAGTCTGTCCTTCTCTTTTCAGTCATTCTTGGTGGCAGTAAACGTGGCCACAGATGTCGAGGGGCAGACCAGATGAAGTGTGGCTACACTAATGGCACCAGTTACACAAAAACATCCAAACAGGCAAGGTAAACAAAGGGTCTTACATCGAGGATTCAACCTGCAATATGCAAATGCCGAGCTCACCAATCCTCAGTGAAAGGAACGGCAGAGAAACATGATTGAATATAGTCCATATAGAGCCTCATTTGGTCCCTTTTTTCCGACCAGTTTGTTTGTTTACTTGACAACAGTATCCCAGGTGTGGGAGAGTGAAAAGGCCATTCGTCACGGCTTATAGTTCCGTGGGCATGTTTCCTTAAAAAGTTGCTAAAGTGGCGCTGTTGTCCTGCTTCTATTGTCAAGAAGACAGCGCCAAAACTTGTGTAAATCGGCCGACAAGACACATCACAGTAACATCATGTGACACTGTGAAGAAGATCGAAATTGTCAGGTAAACAAACAGACAAATCTTATGCAAAATTGACATTGTTCCATCATCAGAAACATACCTGGAGTAGCATTGAGCTTCATTCACATTTATTTGATGAATGGTTGTTTGAAAATCCTCTTCAACACTGTGTTCTGATATTTTTCGATATTTTTCCTTGTAAAAGCCTTTTATTTTTAGTTCTAAAACATGACATGTCAAACTGAAGGTACTCAAGAGCAGATATAAGGCCAAAAGCAATACACATAATGCATACTATTTGTCCTGAGTTATTGAATTGTAAAATGTCAGTCGGCTCACGATGAATAGAGTTTCTCCCTCCTAAGTTTGTTGTAACTGTATAAGGCATTGGTATGAGGCCCTGAGGAAGCATCAGCAGCATCAGCCACAGACCTGCATACCTGTATTTCTCCCTGAGTCTTGTTTGTTGTTGCATGCTTTATGCTAATCCCCTGAGATAACATGGGAATTCAAAAAATGTGCCTCGAATACTTGACCTACTTGGGCTCTGACCCTTGAGAAAACCAGTTGCTATACCTGCACCCATAAGCAACGGTGCGGCCGAATACCAGACGTCTTACAAATAGTGCCGCCTTTTTATGTCTATGGGAAACTGCACTTGTAATGTCACAGCCTATAAAACATGTCGGGTTTTGTAGGAGATCTGAGACCTTGTAAACAACATGGACTGTGAGCATTTTTGTTTGTTACCCATATTTTGTCTAAATTCAAGGCTTCTGGAAAAATTGTAAATATGATAAAGTTCGTATGACGGGTTTTAACAATTTTCAAAAACAACAATGGTGCATTAATTGTTGTTTGTGTTGCATTATTGTTCATTTAAAAAAAAGGTTTTATATGAATCAAGTAGCCATTTGTGGAAAAAGTTTTTTTTTTAATCTGTTGAAAGTTACAGGAAGTAAAAACAAGTTTATGATATCACACTGGGGAAACTCCATCCAAAGGTATGCATAATTTACCCAATATATATATATATATATATATATATATATATATACTCTTTAAACATGAATTCAACAGAATAAAGGTGTTCCCATATATTTTGATTTGTCTAATAAAGAAATATGGCACTAGCTGAGTTTTATCCCAGTTTGCAAAGTAGTTTCCGGTAACGCTTTAGATTAAGGTTCCTTAGTTAACAATTTATAAGACGTTAATAAGCACTAATAGTTTGTTTATGCACTTATAACGCCTTATACATGTTTATAATCCATCAGCCAAAACATGTTTGAGTTTATAAACCACATACAGAGCATCAATGAGCTGCATTTTACATTATTTTCAATTATCACGCTAATAAATGCTTGTAAATGCCTTATAAGTGCTTAGAAACACATAACAAGTGCTTATTAATGCATTATAAATATTTTACTAAGAAACCTTAATCTTGTTTCCTAATGTGATTTCATCATTTACAACCAGGAAGTGATGTTACAAAACTAAAAAAATTACTAAATCGGGATAAAAAATAAAATCTTCACTTTTTTGCAAAATTTTACATTTACCTCACCTGCATTTTAGTTACATGGATAGTCCAAACTGTCCTTGGCACTTTAAACTTTCAGTGCCATGGTTGAAAACATTGCAGATGGATTTATTCAGCATTTTGTTTAGCAACTTTGCGCCTTAAGCTACAAATCAGATGTTTAAACTAAAATATGATCTTGAAGTCATTAATTATCATCAAAATGAAAAACTACATTTGCATATGTTTGGCAGGTCAATCTGTTCACTCGTTTACTGTCCGAAATAGACCTTTCAAAAATGTGTTGGCTCAGTGTTAAATTTTGCACAATCTGTAACACTACTGAAATCACATTTGTTCCAGTTACTCAACGCTAACAGCAAAACACTGAGCAAAGTGTTGATTTTTCTGGGAAATCTTGATGTATTTAGTCCCAAAACTGTGAGCGAAAGCAGTTGGCACGGTGCAGGTAAAGTGAAACGTGATGCAGAATCCAAACTATGGCCCTTTGGCAATATTCTAGTGCAGCGATGTGGGAAAAAGTCAGAATTTCTGCCAAATGCAAACGATACTGAGAATTTTCCCCCTGCTGCGGCCAAATTGTGCTCTCAGGGCATTTCCAGGAGTTTCAAAGTAATTTGACATGGCTAAAAATACATTGCACTGAAATACCTGGCATCACGTTCACACACTGCAGTGAATAATTACAAAAATGAGTGGAACAAATGGGATCTATGAGGTCTGAAGTCTTTACCCAAAGGTACATTATGCACTATTAAGATATTGCTCAGCTTTTTGACCAAAATTGTATCTAATATTTTATGTTTTACCTGCGGCTGTAGAATAGATACTGGCACAAGATGCAAGTGTTGAGAACGCCCCTTTGTTGAGTCATAATAAATAACTTTCTTTTTTCACTTAGTTACAAACGCATGATGAAATGAACTTGTCCATTCAAGTCTTCAAAGCTCAAGTGTCTGTCAGCAGTTTCCAGTGAATCAACACTTCAGAATCCAGACTTATACCGATCAGTGTGGGAAAACATGAATGAGTGAGTCAAGAGATTTAACAAAAACACATGCTATTGTAGACAGGCTTAATAAAGTCATTTTCACTTGAGTCAGCTGTAAAAACCAGGTGAGAATTTACCTGTTGGAGTCTAGCCTGAAATGTCTGTATTACATGGTGACTAATTATGAGTTATCAATACTAAAAAGACAATGTGGCATTTATATGAGAGGTTTGATTTACCTCCTCTCACCTCCACTGGTTCCTTAGTTTTACGATTCAAAATGCCCTTATTTTTAACTAGACTACAATAATATCCAAAGAATGATCGCTGCAGGGTTTCACCGGTTCCCAGGGACATACCGACATGTGGATGTGAGTCAGGGCTGCAGGGGAATTTAGGGCTGTGTCAAAGCTTGTATGTGTTTTATATAACAGGGAATGATAGGTGTTAGCTCATCGTTTTTGGTAAAAGCGTGAAACCATTTGTACAGGCTTGAGGTAGAAAAGGTTCTACTGGGCATATCCACACTCTGCAGATTGTGTTACCTATTTCGTTTAAATATACAAATTGTTATTGTTCCGTTTGAAACAGATCATGGTAAATCACAACAGACAGCTGTACCTCACTTTTGAGGATATACTTTTTACTTTTACTTCACTACATTTGAGAACATGTATCTGTACTTTTTACTCCAGCACATTTGTAACAGTAATCAAAAGCAGAAGGTAGGAGTTATTTTTAGTACCTTCATGGCCACAGTCCAATCCGACATCCTGTCGAAAGGTTTTGAGTTCAAGCCTCAGCACTGAGCATAAAATTCATCAGAAAAATTAGGAAATGTAGTAGATTTGTGACTGCTAACCAAAATCTGTGTGAAATACTTATTTTAACCAGGTACTTCAAAACATTATGCACTTTATAAGTGCATGTTTATTTTTTGTGCTGTTGTATGTATTGCCTTTGTTTTTTTATTTTTCTGATAGATTGACTTCACTTTATTTTATTTTATTTTGCTGACTTTTAGAGCTAAATGTATGTTCGGGTAACACTTTATGATAAGGTATGCATATAAAGCATTTAGAAATGTTTATTAATCATTAACCAATCATTGACAAATATAAATTAAACATTAACAAATGTTAAATAACAACTTACCCTAATCTTAGTAAATTATTATTAATGTGATTATACTTAGTTTGTTTCATAAACATTTGTAAATGCTTCATATATAATGTTTCTAATATTTACCACCAAAACTAAGATTACATATACACTTTAAGTAGATTTTTGTATGTGCTACTTTTACTTTTGTATATTATTTTTGGCCCCTGTATCTGTAGCCATCTTTCACTTCAGTAACAAAACTGAGAATTTCTTCCACCACTAACAGGTGATGAAATTTCCAAATCATAGAACTATAATAAAACCTGGAAGATGAATCCAAGATGGCCGTCCTGTTTATCCCTATGGAGAGTGCTCATTGGCGCATGACCCCAAAAAAGTTTCTTACTTCCGCATTTACTTCCTGATACGGCGGCTGACATCTTTGTTTTACTTCCTGATACGATGGCTGCCATCTTTGTTTTACTTCCTGAAATGATGGCTGCCATCTTTGCTTTAGGGCGCCACGTGACGACAATACCCCACTTCATATAAAAACGGTAATTTCGGTGATTTAAGAAACGGTAGAAAAGAACATTTCCTTCTATTTTATTTAAATACAGATAATAATTCAGTACTGTCTGCAATTATAATGAGCAATTTTAGAAAAAGGCTGGTTCCAAGAGGCTGCAGTACCTCACACGGCCACAAATCAATCTGGGACCACAGACAGAGGGGGCGTACCTTATCCAGTTCTTTTAATACATCCATGTTCCAAATTCCAAAGACTCTACCACTGCCGTTTTGGACCGTTATGAAGCACTGCTGGCCTCTAGTGGCAGAAACGCTGTATGACAAGCTGAGGTTCCACACGCGTCTGCTCACAAACAACGTGAGCTCGTGTTTGTGTGACCCATAATCAACATCAAAGCACAATTTATCATTCGCCAACTTTGATTAAGCTCAGAATTTGAACATAACCGAAGACGTAATGAAATAAAGGCACTCATTTGGGAATACCAGCCACAAAAACAACTCATATTTGCCGTTAGCGTACTCGTGCAGAGAAACCTCGTTTCATCATCGAGACTAGAATTTTCAACAAGACTCAAGACTTCGACGAGTTATAAAGTTATAATGTATATTCTTGGTAGCCAAAGACTGAACGCTCGTTTAGTTTCGAGGACTATTTTTGTCAACGGTGAGCAGTGCAGTAGTCGAAGTAGCGCCAGTGCCGTCCCAAATAACGTGACCACAATACGCGCCTCTGATTGGTTTTTTGCCCCTCCCTTTTGTTGGTCCTGAACGGACTGGAGCGCTTCTATTGGTCAAAGACATGGACAACTCTTCTGTGGTTGGACCATTACAAAGTGGGCGGTCCGCAGCTTGCGAAGCGTTCTTCCGGCTTAAATGTTGAAAAAAGAAAAGACGGATGGAAAATCTGTAATCTTCAAAACAAATATTAGTATCGAACTTCTATATACGGTAATAACGAAGCGCACGTAAATACATTTTAAATGCACATGCAAAGTTAGTGGAGATTTGCCAGGTTAAACTGTAAAGTAGGAAAGGGCTGGCGGCTCTACTGTTAGCAGTTAGCATAAAGGTGGCTAAAAAGCTAACTCACAATGTAGCCGTTTATTGTAAATCATTTTACATAGTGTGTACACCGCTTGACTGAAGTGCATATAATGTCTGTATCCCACCGTAGTTTACGGAAATCTTTCATTCTGACACTGTTCAAAGAGAGACTGGTGTTTAGACAGCGACACCGAGCAGTATCTAGAGTTTTTAAAGGGCATAAGTTCTTACAAATCCTCACTGTTACCGTTATTTAGTGTTGTGTTGTATTGCGTTATTGTTGTTTTATAGCTGTGTGTGCGGACGTTTAGTGTTGGAGTTAAAAGCGGTGTGTTTCTTTGTGCTTCAGTGCAACATAATTGACAGCATTCCTCCAGCTTTGTCCAGGCTACACTGTTGATGCCTCACGGCTAAGGCACTGAACGATTTTACGTTTGCGCTAAAAACGATCCACTGATGATGCGATATGTTACATTTTAGGTCTGGTTTGTTTGAAATGAGCTCCCAACAGTTCCCACGTCACGGGTTGCCTGCGTCCACGGGAGGAGCGCCACAGATCGCTCCATCTGGTAACCTCGTGTCTGTCACACAGCCGTCTAACCCCGCAGGTAACAGGGAATCGACTCAACAAATATAATACAGATAAGTACAGACCGAAGCTCGTAGGATTAAATATTTTTGGATTTAATTCCAGCAGGTCCAGATGGAGACAGTAATCGTGATGCAGATCATGGAGCACAGGACCACCCGCCTGCTCCAGGTGGTGGGTCCATCCCGTTTAGAGATGACAAACAGGAGACAATGGTGGTCAGACCGTACCCTCAGGTTCAGGCGCTTGGTCCACAGGCTGCTCCTCAGACAGTGTCCATTCAGCCTGGGACTCCCGGGACTGTAGCTGCCTCGACTGTTCATCTCCCCCAGGCTCAGCCTACAGTGCTCACTGAGGGACAGATGAAGGTAATTAAAAGTGTTTGTGAGATTCCTCTTTTAAATACAGCGTTATCACTTCAAAGATGGGTACTTTTAAATGGGTTAAATTTTATAATTTTATTTCTGACAATTTAGTTCAATTGTTGCAAATAAGAAACATTTTTTGATACATTTTGATTTTGTGAAATCTTTTAAGGCTGTTCTGAAATCTCCAATGCCAAGTCGACTCATCGCTCCAGCTCCAGTCGCTAATCAGGCTCACATCCCAAAGGTCCCTGGTCATATTACGGTCACTATAGAGAGCAGCATTGCTCCAACCCCTTCCATTCCAGTAGCGACCATCAGTGGTCAACAAGTGAGTGCTCACTGTCAACAGCAAAAAGGGTCCATTTTGTGTTTGAGGTAAAAGAACTTAATCTGAGATATATTCCTTTCAGGGTCACTCTAATAATTTGCACCACTTGATGCCGGCGAATATCCAGATCATTAGAGGCAGTGCACCTGCTCTTCAGATAGGGACACCTCCAGTCCCACCCCAAACCTTCACGTCCCATTTACCTCGAGGTATGAATATTTTGTAAATGCACCGATTGTTTATATTGGAGATGTGTCTTTTGTAAGTGTGTTCTAACCCACAGGGGCTGCTGCAGCAGCTGTTATGTCCAGCTCCAAAACTGTCCTGCGACCAGCGACCGGACCAAGTGCAGGCCCAGGCCAACCCACTGTGCAGCATATCATTCACCAGACCATTCAGGTACAAATATATTTTAGAAGTTTTACAAGTAATTTAAAGCCACAGATTATTGTATCATATCCCTCTGTGTGCAGTCCCGTCCTGCAGTGACCACTTCTACACCTGTACTCCCGACTGTAGTGGCTAGTCGGACTCAGTCTCCTGTCATCAGTTCAGCTGTTACTCACTCCTCTGATGTAGCCCATGGGTATGTAACAGTCTATAGAGCTATTTCTGTTTAACATTTAGCAAAGGCAGGTAAAATAAATACAACAACTCATTCGTTTCAGACGGCCTGGACTGACCATTCACCCTCCTCCAGCCACAGTCAGTATTCAGAGACCTCAAACATCCCGAGACACAGCGACCCGGATCACACTGCCTTCTCATCCAGCAATAGGCGCTCAGAAACCTCAGCCTCCCTCCATGACCCAGGTAACGTTAAACTGTTTAAGAAATTAATTTTACTTGTATGCTTAATGCTAACTAGACTGACTTTCTACCCACAGAAATCTATTTTCAGTGCTGTGACACCAGTCGCTGCAGCAACAGTGGCTCCAATTGTGGCAACTAACACTGTGCCGTCAACTACTGCTATAGGTAGGCTTGTTTCAATACCCATATTGATAAAGGTTTGAGCAGGGGAAGAAGTTGTTGGTGATAATTTGTGTTTGCAATACGAATATCTGTTTTAGTTTACTCAGGGTAGTATTGAATTATCAGAGTAGCTGTATAGCATTATATTGAAATTGCAAACCAAATCACCTCTTACTGTTATAGAATTGTTTTGTGACAGCATAAAGTTTGTTTAGCTTTTATTAATATTATTTGATCTTTTTAACAAAATGTCTCCCTTTTTTATAGGCTCTGTCCCACACACTCAAATGACTAGTAACACATTAGTGACCATGACAGTTGCCTCTCACTCCTCTCATGCTACAGCGGTGACCACCTCTACTATCCCTGTTGGTACGTGTGTTCTATGTCCCTTTTCAGTCCCTCATACTAGCGCAGGTCAATTACAGCTAATTTCGTTTTTCATTTGTTTGCAGCTAAAGTAGTTCCTCAGCCTATTGCCCATTCAACGTCCCGTGTGCAGCCGGATTATTCAGGAGAACGAGCCAACCTCATCCCCATCCCTGGACATCGGGCATCTCCCAACTCTGTTACGATGGAAGCAAGGAGTGACAGGTTACTCCTTTACTTTATGGCTTTTAGTATTTGACAGTTTTATTGTTTTGCCACAAGTAAAGGTTTATATAATTTGAAATCGGCATTCCTCTTGTTGACATTTAGAACAAGCTTCTCATAACACACCTACAATATATATCACAATACCATAATATTGATCATATTTTAAAAGTTGATTACTGATTTGTTTTATTTTGCAGGCCTTCAGTTCCAGTGCAGTTCCAGTATTTCCTTCCGGCCTACTCGTCCTCTTATCCTCTGACACACACCTATACTCCTATTAGCAGCTCTGTGTCTACTATTCGCCAATATCCTGGTGAGCTACAGTAAACCACTGCTGATATGTAACTGGACCCCATACAAACAGCATTATGTCTTACTCTGATTTGGAGATTGAAATTCATTGAAATATGTTGTGCTGTATCTCCAACCTAAAAAGCTACATTCTATTGAGTAACTTGACTTATTTGTACAAGCATTAAAATCTTTCTGCTACATGGAGATGTCAAGATTATTCAATAATACTATTGTAAAAACTAAAAAATAATTATGGTGAGAATTGTAGGCAGCAACAATGAGTAATTACAGTTCAATCTTTACTCCAAAAAATGTTAACTACACGTAAAAAAAACTTTTATCTGGTGGTTATGTGACAATATCATTAGTATTTCATTATGCTAGTGAGGAATTAGATTTTAAAAAAAGTGATGTATCTTCTCACAATAATCGTGACACTAAAATTTGTGCCATCCCTTCTACATTTAATTCATGATATTTGGGTTATGCGTTTTTCATTTGACTTGCTTATGTTTTTAATTGAATAGAATTGGAATAAGAATTAAAACAAGAACATCAAAAATATAAGGACATGTTCCCCTGTAAATCCCACCCACTAATTATGTTTTTTCTCAATTAGTGACTCCTCAAGCCCCCAGTTCAGCCTTGCCCACTCAGCCGGGAGTGGGGGTGGCCACTACAGTGCATCTGAACCACATGCAGCTGATGGCAGTGGATCGCATCGGTTTGCCCTCAGCCCAAATCAGCACCCAAGGGATCCAGCCGGCACCAATCGCTGCTCAGGGCATTCAGCCAGCGCCAATAGGAGTCCAGGGTCTGCACACGTCAGCCCCCATCACTACACAAGGACTACAGCAGACGCCAAGTGTGACCCAGCAGCCACAGCAGCAACCGCAACAAGCCCAGGCTGAAGCAAAACCAGGTAAGCATTAAAACAAAGTGGAATCACACCCTGTGAATATCTGCCAATCGGATATCTTAAGATCTCACGATTCAGTGCTCTATAATTCAAGCACACATGTTGTCCAGTTTTCCTCACCCACTCAATTGGTAATAGGTTATATCCGAGGTGGACCAATAAAACAAGTAGATAGACATTTAATTGATCCCGAAGGAAATTCAGATTCAGCTGCAGAAACATTTTCACTACACTTCTCAGTCAAAGGTCTGAGTGCAACTTTAGCAGGAGGATTTGTCAGGTAGAGTCAGCAGATCGTGTGGGCAATTTGAGGAGAGTAATAGCCCCCAGGACAAAAAGACTCATCTGTGTCCAGCAGTTCAGGCATCACAGTCAGGTAGTGCAGGAGACACAACAGGAAAGGTCTTTGCCTCGATCTGTTTCAGTCAGTGATTAGACGGTCATTCCCTTTAAGTATTTCTTCTTGAAGGTCTACCGCTACATTTGGTGTAAAATATATTTTAGAGGTCTATGGGATTGTTAAGTGATGATCACACAGCATATTTTCTCGCTTCTGGGTCCTGTGCATCTGTCAGCTAATTGTAAACTCTTTTTTTTTTTCATGAAATAAAGTAAAATCCTGTTTATGTGTCTGTACTGGGTACAGACACATAAAATATGTAATATAAAAACAGCTCTGTGAGACCTGCAATTGCAGGTACTGTACATTTTAACAAACTCATCTGCCTAGTTCTTTCTTTTATATAATTTAACAGTACCATATCTACAACGCTTCTCTATTCTGGCCTTTGTTCCAAGAGTAAAAATAGTTAATTAACGTTACTACAGATAAAATGGCTGTTAACCGAACATAAACTCACCTCAGAAATTCAAGCCACTTCTTTTTTTATTCTTATCCCACGGAAATCAATGAAAGGAAAACTTCTGTCCTGTTTACATTGCTGATATATTTAAACAAAACTGAGCCCAGACTGTGGCGTAGTGTCAAAAACGAAACAAAATCAGTTGTGAAATTGCTGTGGCAGCTCAGACCCCCGAAGTGAGGAGTATGCTGTGTGTGACGTCACACTTAACAATCAAAAAACAAAAAAACAATTTCACACGGTTCCTATCTTCTGTCCTAAAATAAGTGTAAAAAAAAAAAGCATACACTAGCTTTTGAATGCGTTATAAAGCTATTAAGTATACCCAAGAATTGAAAAAATCTAGTGTAAAATAACAAATAGACATTTAAATATGAATGACAAAATGTCCATACCATATCCAGTGCAGGGAAGTACATACTGGAAATATGTATTTAGAGCAATAATTTAGCAGTATTTCAGTCCACAGGATTAGTCATTAAATGGATTTTTGGCAAAAATAAGGCCTTAAAATGCATTAAAAAGCATTTAAATGCAATCCCCACAGGCATTAAATCTAAAAAACATTTATTTGACAAAATATTGATACACTACACTACTACTACTATCAATACTACTATTGATGCTACATAACAATAAATCTAGGTATTCAGGTAATACATTTTCAGAGTATTCAGTGTTTTATTCTGAAATAAAATGCTATACGTTTCTGTATTTATTTGTTTCAGGAGTTGTGTTGGCCGATGGTTTTGTTGCCAGCCCCATCAGCACCACGTTTGGGGCAACTCAGCCTGTAGCCACCATGGTGCAAGCCCACACCCAGGGAGCTGCGATGGGAGGAGCCCCCACTCTGGTGTCCTCCCCTCGGCCGAGCATCCTCCGAAAGAAGCCTGCGGCTGAAACGTGAGCCACATTACATTTCAAATAAAAAATATCAAACCAAGCAAGCAAAATACGACTAGCTATTAAGTGTTGTCTTGTTTTTGTAATCGACTGTAAGTAGATTTACATTGTAGCTGTAAGACAAAATATAATGTCATTAACTACTTTTTCTTATTTTTTCTTTTTTTGAATAAGATGTGTGCGTAAAAACCTGATTCCAGCCCAGCCCAGTGAACAGACTGGGGCCAGGATGGAGACCGCTGTGAGAGGAGCTGGATCCCCCCGACCTGCAGGGTAACTTTTCTTTTAGTCAATAGGCCTGTGCAATATATACCACAACATATACTTATTACTGTATCTCAGTTTATTGAAAGAGCAGTTTATCACCCCACCCTTTTGGCAGGTGACAGAGTGGTTTATCGGATAGAAAGAGCATTGTTACAAGTGCAACTTAACCGTAGGGCATTTGTAAATTGGCCCCAGGTAACCATAAACTTTCATTGTCTCTGTTTCAGTCTGAAGCCCAAAGCAGAGGTGCACATGACAGTGGCCCCTCCCGTCATGGCTGCTGTGGAGGCGTTGCCCTCTCAGCCTTCGGAGCAGCAGACTCTCACAGTGTCTACAGCCCCACAGCACATTGCCCAGGCCATCCCCACCATGCTGTCTGCCCCTGGACCTGTGCCGCCCTCTCAGCCCTCCACAGTGCTGTCTGCCCTGCCAGCAGCCATGGCCGTCACTCCTCCAGTGCCCGCCTCTATGGCCAACGCTGTGGCGTCTCCCACTCAGCCGGCAGCCAGCAGCACCGCAGCCTGTGTCACCAGCTCCACCTGCCCCGACCTGAAGATCAAACAAGAGGTGGAGCCCATGGACACCTCCTCCCAACAGCCTGGTAAACAGGGGGTTTCTACCAACATATTTGTGTGTTTTATTGCATTATAATATTAGGCAGTGCTATAACTAATGTAAGATAACTTTTGTAACACTCACACTTGGGGTATCACTTCTACCCACTTGGTATGAAATGTTTAAAAATTATTTCAGTGTTTAAGTGGGAGATACTGATGATGATTTAAAAATAAAATGAAAATGTAAGATGATATTTCTGCACTTTTGTGATTAATATTATTTTTTCCTCAACTAAAACATTTGCAGTTTAGCTTAAGTTTGATGGACTGCCATAATATCGTCTGAATACTGGCATAGAGATAAGCTGAAAAATCAAATTTCAATTCATTTTTGTTAATATCACCCACCCCCAATCTGTCTTAGTAAGTTTACAACTGAACCTTGTATGTTGTGTTGTTTCTAGATCCCAATGCTAGTTTGTCATCAGCTCCAGCGCTCAGCACCCAGACAGCCTCCCTGACCACGTCCGCCACAGGGGAGCTCATCCCGGGGGCGTCTCCACGGAAGAAGCCCCGGAAGCAGCAGCATGTGATCTCTACAGAGGAGAGCGAGATGATGGAGACCAACAGCACGGATGAGGAAAAGACCACAGGCAGACCCATCACTGGAAGGGCCGAGAGGCGCGAGTCGCCCCCGAGAGAATATGTTGGTATGTTAAGGAAGGGTTAAGGAAAAAACTTGCAGAATGCAGAATCTAGCCAACAAAAGTGATGATGTAATAAACCCAAAAGTTTGCAAGAACAAAACCGTTATATTATTAAATCAGAATTTGTGATTTCATCAATCTAGAAGCCTTCAGTCACCATATTTCAACTTTTATTTGGTTAACAATTTATTGAACAAATCTAATTGTACAGAAATAATTGTTTTGACTAGTCAGCTAGCAGAAAAAATAATCGCGGACCAGTCAGACAAAAATAATTGTTAGTTGCTGCCTACTGTAGATCTTTGTGAGTAAGTTTTAGAAGTCTTCAAAATTGTTGAACTTGATTTAATTTTTATTAACAACTAGTCCCTTGAGCTCATATTTCCCATTTTTAAAATTTGCAAATAAACACTCAAACTGCCTCCCTCTAAATTGAATAGACCTTTTATACCACATACTGTATGTCTACTCCTTGTATGTCTTATCAAAATGCATTCTTCATATTAAACCTGTATTTGACACTCTCAGATGAAGAAGGAGTGCGTTATGTCCCGGTCCGGCCCCGCCCTCCTGTCACCCTCCTAAGGCATTACCGAAACCCCTGGAAGGCCGCCTACCACCACTTTCAGAGGTACAGCGACATCCGGGTCAAAGGTCAGTGCTCTCTTGATTTTATCTCAAATTTAAAATAAATGGAAATATCCAATTGAATAACATTGTTAGAACATGATTTAAACTCAAAAAAGTCACTGTAGCAGTATATGTGTCCTTTAATAATATGATTCTGTTTACATTTAAACTTGTCAAGGAGATTTGACGAAAAGACACTGAACTAATAAAATAATCACATGTATTTTAAAAGTACATCACTGTACATATTATGGTACTATTTGCTAATTGCGTTCATTCATACTGCACTTATACACAATAAAATGTGGTGATGATATCTGACACACGGCATGTAAAAATCATGCATATTTCATTATTAAAGAGGACAAAAAGGGGAGTCTACAGGAAATGGCCAATCAGAGAGGAGTTGCCTGCAGAGCTCAAGGCTGGAAGATCCACCTTTGCGCTGCTCAGCTCAGACAACTGGTAAGAGCTACACACTTAACTCGTCCATCCAAATGTTGTCCAGTTATTTTTTGTTGCTGTAATGTGTGTAAATGACTTGATCTTCAGACAAATTTGGAACATGACGTGTATAGCCGCCTGTCCACTCTCCAAGAAGGACTGATCCCAAAGAAGAGAGCGGGAGGCGACGACGACCTCCACAGAATCAATGAGCTCATACAAGTAAGATTAACCTCTGTTTACGGATCCAAATTACTTTTGAATGTTCACTTGATGCAACGCTTGATTTTTACATAGAGGTGGGTAATATTATAAAATTTAGATAATATTATGCATGTTGTTTTGAAGATATGAAAAATATGAATATTGAGTACATATTTATATGAAATGCTACAAAAAGAAAATAAAGTTATGTAAACTTTCAAGTAAGAGTATAAGGTGATATTTCTGCAGTTCTGTGATTCATTTTATGGACATTTTACATTTGTCTGATAATTAAATATATTAGTTGAGGTATCTAAGACATGTTTTAACACATTTCTGTTGGATTGACATTACGTCTGAATATCATTATCTTTGTTCCCTAGTTATACAGTATTTGTCTCTCTATTAAGATTGGGTAATACTAAGTAATTAAGTAATACTAAGGTAATAAGTGTCAGACAAATATGAATAGATTGTAAAATGATATGATATGATATCTATAAAAGTGAAGAAATATCACTTCATACTTTTCTACAAAATATTACAACTTTTTTCTTTTTTTTACAATAAATGACATGAAATTTAGCATATCTTCAAAACAACATTCGCAATATTATACATTTTTAAATATATTGCACACCTGTTTTGAAATTTAACAATGATACTTCTTCCTTTAGAGATGAATAATACATTTTTGTTTTTCCATTAAAATCTGCGCTAAAAACAAATGGAATGCTAAAAATAGTTACACCAACTGAGTTTTTTCTACTCATTAGGAGTCCATATTTCTGCAGTTAGTGCCAGTGAACAATTTGAACCCATTATATCACACTTTACGATCCCGTTTGTAAATTAAATCCGTTTATTTAACGAAACTAAGAACGTTTTTTGCACGCACATAAAATGTGATAAGTGAAAAATGACATTTTGTCCCCATAAATTATAAACTAAATCTTGGTTTTCCAGGGCAACATGCAGCGCTGTAAACTTGTGATGGACCAGGTCACAGAAGCCCGAGACACAATGATGAAAGTCCTGGATCACAAAGACAAAGTGTTAAAGCTCCTCAACAAAAACGGCGCGGTGAAGAAATCCTCCAAACTAAAGCGGAAAGAACGAGCGTAGGCCGCCAAAACACCACTGCTACTGCGCCCTCTAGTGGTGGTGCAGAGGAGCTGCTCACTGTCTGGTGCTATGATTTGCTGTATACAATCACACGCACCCTGCCTGAAACAGAAAGGAGGACTCGAAAGACAAAAGATGGAAAGAAACAGTGGGAGGAACAGGTTCTCAGTAATGCTCATGTGAAGTGTGGAGCATTCAATTAATGTCTGTTTAGTTTTCTGACTTTTCTTTGAAATGTTTTGAAATGGCCCGATGTTATGTTCAAATTCTGAATTATAAGAAAATACAGGCGCACACCAGTATTATAGAATATTGTGGAAAAGTGGAATTATTTTCGTTCAAGCCAAAATGTGAAACGTGTTTTGTGGGTTCAGCATAGAGTAAAATATTTTAAGAAGTAAGTTAAGGTTTCCTTTATTTTTATCCTGAAGTAGGTTTGTTTGACTCATTCTTTGACACAGGGGCAACTTAGTGGACCCTTTCCCAGATCTTATCAGTACCTAGCTGGAGGATTGTCCTTTTTTTAGCACATTTTAGCACTTATAACTGTTTTGTTCTACTGCATAAATGTGATGAATATTAATTGTGGGAAATATTTAGTTTAAAGTCTGATTTTAAGTTACTTCATAGTTCTTTATAGTTTATGCTTCTCCAATCCGTCATCTACTGTTGCCATTGTAGACTATGACGGTGAAGTGTCTTGCTCAAAGACATAACAGCACAGCCATTAACGTCCCATAAAAGTAAAAAGCCCATCGTGTGCCCTGAATATCAAATAATTTGAACAAACTACTTTCACTTTTCCACAATATACGCTAACTATAAATGTGCCTGATATAAATTCTGGCAGCCATTTTGTTCTGTCAGAGGATTATTTTAGTTGGAATGCAAGATAAAAAGGGACATAATAATGATTTAGCCAATTATAAAACTGTGTCTTCAAATGTGCTCTTCTCATAAACTGTGCCTTCATTTTGTTGATGTACATAAAAAAAAGAACTCACCGAGAAAATACCGTTTGAAAGCTCATTTTTTTTATACCACACCTGAATTGTCCAAGTTAACATGTCCGGGGAAAATGCATACTGAAAACAACACTAGTACATCAACAACTGCGTTCAAAAGGATATAGTTTTGAGAAGGTTCAGCATCTAAGTGTGGTCATAATGGTGTATTGAATTGTAAATCACTGTACATGTTTCTTTTTTCATCAAACTTGTTTCTTTTTCAGTTTTGTACTCTGAATATTTGTGTGAATGGCGACGCTTCGTTTTGCCGAGTGTAATTTACAGAAATGAAGTGCGCCTGAGAGACATCCAGCTATTGTACATGTTTTTTGTCTGTGTAATTATAGTAAAGCTATCATAAAAGAAAACCTGTCAACTGGTGAATACATTTATACTCATCCAAGTAGCTTCTTCGTGCAAGTAAAAATACAATGCTTCGTTTTTTATTTCTTTATTTTAACTCTGTGACTTTTCAGCACACTGTAGCACGGTAATCAGCCCCGTTTTTGTACCACCAAGAAAAAAATAACCAATTATGCTTTCAGATACCTTGAAGTGCACTTTATTGCTTCAATACTGTAAATTGTTCTCTGCCTTTCTATTGCCATGCTTCTTCTGAGCTGCAAAGTACAAAGCTACCACAGCAATTGCAAAGTTAAATGTCTGCTTTTACCTATCAACCGTAACAATATGACTTGTCTCCTTTTTATTATAGAAGGCAAGCCTAAATAGTGAAGGTTGTACTGCTGATACATGGTGTATGCTAAACACATACACCATGGCCCTTTACTGTCTTTCAGTGCAGCCAACATGAAGACATTTTAACCCTTTTGAATAAGACGACAAAGAAATCACTAAAGACGAGAGAAAAAGTGAGAGGAAACATCTACCATACGTACAGCCTTCCCACAATATCTCTATAAATATTGTACTTTGGGGTGAGTACTGTCTGTTACAAGATAAACTGTAGTCATTTGTTACAACCCATGTAAAAAAATATATCTGATGGGTGTATATTTTATTGCTGCTCTTAAAGGGCAAGCATGTCTCCAGGAATGCGCTGTCTCCTGTAAAACCCACCTTAGTTGTGCCATGACTTCAAAAACACAACATCTAAGTTTCCTTTCTTTTTACAGTTTGAGTTTACTACATAATTGCAGGCAGGGTTTGGCGCTGTGACCTCTGCAACAGCTCATTTTATTAATCATAAGGAAGTCATTCACTGGTTGCTCCTATTTTCTTCATATAGTTCCTTTTATCATCTGATCCAGGGATAGTGGCAGTTTGAAGATTTGTATGTTGTGTAGTTTTGTTATCGTCCTACGTTATGGTGTAAATTTTTGGTTACTGGAAATTAAGCAGGTCCGTATGGAGACTAAACTAGGTCTATCTAACAGCTAAAACAAGAATAAAGTAAGACTAAACCAGGACACAACCTGGACAAAATCTAGAAGGTACAGTGTGTTCATTCACTTTTTGTTATTTTACTATTTTCCCTATATTTTAAATTCAATGCTACATTTGCATAATTGGTATAGCAACAGTTATGACAGAATTTGGGTTATTATCTCAGGTCTATCTGTCTTTGGGTGGCTTCACTTTTGCAGGATCAAAGTCAAAGTGCCATAAAGTGGAGGTGGCTCACTGCTTCCTGCTTCAGTTCTCTACTCTCAACTGCACGAGCCCACGCCACACAAAACCAGGACTTTAGGTGAGTAAAAGTTATTGTCAGTAAATGTTTTCAGTTGAGGTTTTTTGAAAGCTTGGATAAATATGTCTTCTTAGTGGCTAAAATGTAATATGCCTCATCCAAAGCAGCTGTAGGATTACTACAACAAAAAAATGCAATATACATTTTTAGTTTTATGCTGTAAAACACAGAATGTCGTATATAACTGGAATAGTAGATATTACAATAAATAAATGATTGATGGGGAGGATTGCTACATCGCTGACATGGTAGCTTAGTTAGCCAAAATGTGCCACACCTATTACACCTTTACTACAATACTAGATTTTCATATAAATAGGCACGTATGGTATATGGTCTGGTGTAACGTGGTATTGTAGACATGTTATTTATAATCTTGTTGCTTTAAGTGCCTTTTTAAACAAAACAAATCCAATGATCTAATGAATAATGTCTTATTGCAGGTGTCCACCATGCTGCATTTAGGGAAGGTACGTACATGACCGTTCATTTTAACAGGCCACTGTGTAACTTTTCTGATGAGAGTCTGTCACCATGGAGATGTTACTACTCTACCTGGAAACATTACAAAGCCACATAGTGCATGTTTTTAAGATTATTTACATTGTATTTTGGTATTAACATTTTTATATTATTATTTTTAGGGAGATTTTGTGTGGGTGGACACAGGGAGTGGAATCCCCATAGGAGCTGAAGTCAAAGTCAACGACACTGGACAACTTCAACTGATCGATGATGAGGGAAAGGTAAAACTAACACCACTCTTGTAGAGAATGTAGTTTACAGGCTTTGAATGAGGTACTCAAACTTTACACTGCAAGGTTCTGGGTTGGACTTTCAGATGGCGCAAGGCCATTCTGTGTGGAGTTTGCATGTTGTCCCTGTGCCTGTGTAGGTTTCCTCCGGGTGCCCCGGTATCCACTAATACTAAAACATGTACAGTAGGGTCCTCCCCTTTGGGACCAGGACTCCCTTTAAAATGAGATTCCAAATTTCAGTGGGATTTTCCCTGGTAAAAAAAAAAAAAGTCAATTAAAAATGGAATAAGTAAATACAAACATGTACTATTGATGTCAAATAATATAAATCAGATTTTAATTTGGACTGAACCAAAACAAGACCAGATTCAAACAAAGTTACGACCTGGACCATGAAGAATCAGAATAGGTTTTTTGACCAGTGAACAAAATTCACAAAAAAGGTGCAACATATAACATGAACAAAATAATAATAAATAATAAATAGTAGCAAAACATATAAAAGAAGGCATGCATAAAATTAAGAATAAATGGACTTAGATGTTTAAAAGCTCTCCACAGGTGTAAAAGCACGCTGACACACAATTTACACACACAAACAGACAACACAAAGCGCACCTAAACGCCAGGGGATCTATCAGCGGTGCCATTTTGGACCAAACTAACATACAGGTCCCTCATTGTCCCAAAACAAATTTTATCTTTCAGTTATGTTGGCTCTGCAACACAAACAAAAACAACATTGTTGGAGTTTCATTTATGCATGTTGCCGTATTTAGGTGGTAAACTAATAAATCCAGTTCATATACCTTCAGCACCCAAACAGCTATTGTTTTAGTCTTATTTGAACTGCTTCACTCTTCAGTACACCTAACTGGTCATTGCGGCCTCTGCTGCTAAAATGGCATTTTTGTATCCACAAAAATCTTGGTTGAATCACTTGGACATTTGGTTGTGCAATTTAATAACTTTCACATTTTTAACGTGACATAACATTGCTAAACTGACCTGACAGACCTTCTACAAACATGAATATATAACACAGACAGTACCACAAATTGATATCCTCTTTCCATGTGCACTATTGGCTTAACGCTTTTATTGTCATTATTCAGGAGCATAAGATCAACAGAAAGAAGGAGGGATCGATCCGACCCATGCACCCCACCTCCGTTAAAGGCGTGGACGACATGATCAGACTGGGAGACCTGAACGAGGCTGGGCTGCTCCGAAACCTGCTAGTGCGCCACAAAGAGGGCATCATCTATGTACGTAATCCTGCTAAAGTTAGACTAAACCAGGACCGAACACAGACGCATCTTGGACTTAAACCAGCAGGACTCAACACATGATTAAGAGGGTCAAATTAAAGTACAAACTGTTTCTAATGACGAGTGAAATATGACACACAACAAGCCCATTTTACAACTGAGAAATGAAAATGATATTACGCATTTATAAGCCCTGTCAAATGCATGTATAATCAATGTCTAGGATCTAAACCACGGCAGATTGGAGCATGTCTTATGTCTTAAAAATCCTTTCTAAACCAGGATTACAAAGGTTCTAAAATACTACTCTAGTTCTGAACATGAACCCAATCATCACACACAATAGGACTTAACCAGGTCCAAGCTAAATGGCCCAGGACTGAACCCGGAGATATCATGATCTAATATTGGCATGAACAAGGTCTAACCCGGGACCAAACGACGTAATCCTGGATCTGAGAGACCAACTTTTATGGCGTCTAATAAAGCTATGGTAACACACGCACCAACACTTGGGCCTGTGTCCTGGACTCTGGACTCTGGTTTATCACTGGGCTGTTTGTCTCTATAGAGATAAATGTGGTTCTGTTTAAAGAAATGTTTTATGCTACATTTTAAATCTCCCCAGTGTCTTGCCAATTATGAATCCCTCTATTTTTGTGGTAGAAAAAGAGTGATGCTTGGAGCTATATTTTCGAGGACAGATTTCTCTTTGTGTGTCAAGAGTCTTAATAACGGGGCAATGTCATGTATTTGAAAAGAGTACATGATTTATTGTAAATTCTCTGCTTTCAGG
The DNA here is from genome assembly GCA_019453435.1 of Rhinogobius similis. Taxonomy (NCBI): domain Eukaryota; kingdom Metazoa; phylum Chordata; class Actinopteri; order Gobiiformes; family Gobiidae; genus Rhinogobius; species Rhinogobius similis. The sequence continues at coordinate 25,418,788 of CM033625.1, forward strand.
GGTTTTTAGTTCAGTTTTCATTACCTTGGTGTCTCTGCCAACTGGAATAATGTAGTTTGAGTCATGGAGTTGGTTGCTTTGGTTGAGTATTTTACAGTGCTAGATATAATAATTACACACGGGATTGTTCTGTCCTTTTTGGGGATATTTAAAGGTCTTCAGCTCTTGGTCAGGAATAACTAGCTGAAGGATTAGCCAACTGTGCATTTTCATTTACTACTTTTTCTGGGAACCCCTGGCTAGTTCACCTATAATCACAGATCCACTTTTACACTTAAAATAATTATACTCAAGTAAAAAAAGTAGTAATCAGAATAATTTATGTAAGAGTGAAAGATGTGGTGTAAAAATCTTCAAATAATTTACTATTGTCAACAAAAGTCTTTTGTCACTTCTGTCACCTCAAGTCAAATTGGGGTAAAAAATAGAGTAAAAAATACATTTATTTAAAGTGCTAATGACAGTTTGGATTACTCATTTTACTAAAACACAGTTAAGAGAAATGTTTAGGCTTATAATCTTACTTCCTGATTGTAAATCTTCACACCATGTTGTACACTGGGCCCAGAGCACAAATAAAAATATATGAGAACACCTTCATTTTGTTGAATTAATGTTTAAAGGGTCAGAAAAATGTGTTTCTAATGTAAATTGTGTCAAATGTTTGAATGGGATGTCATTATGGTGTAGAACTCTACTCTGCTTCTGGTCAAAGAGCTGATGTTTAACTTTTCTCCAAAAATTGCTTCTTGATCGGTGTAAAACTTTGGTTTATATTTACAATAGGAATCATTCCAAGTCTAAATTAGAAAATTATAAAACTGTCATTTGCACCTTAAGTCAAAGTAGTATACTCAATAAATATGACTCTTGTGGAAGTTAAAGTATGGTGATAAAACCAACTAGAAAAAGGTTTCTATTGAAGTAAACATTACGGTGGACAGGTTATACTTGCTTTTAATTGCATCTCTTGAATTATTCTGGTCCATTTCAGACGTACACAGGCTCTATCCTGGTGGCAGTGAACCCGTACCAGCTGCTGCCCATCTACACCACAGAGTACGCACACGAGTACACGGACCGGCGCCTCGGAGAACTGCCCCCACACGTCTTTGCCATCGCGGACAGCTGCTTCTTCAACATGAGAAGGAACAAGAAGAGCCAGTGCTGCGTCATCAGGTGAAGTGAAGATAAGTGGATGTTAATCCAAGGGAGGAGGCTCTCTAATTGCACAATAGGTCTATCTAGGTGGGCTACACTTACAAAATGTATATCTTTCCAGTTGTTTTTATTCTCTTAATAAACAGATCATATTCTTACAAACAATCAAGGTTCAGGCTTTGTACAAAAAGTTAATGGATTGTTAATTAAGTAAAAGTTTCTGTTTGTTTTAGTTTTGCTACATGTTTTTTGCAGCTTTTCGACGGTCTTCTTGTGACAGATGAAATACTCAATATTCTAATTTTGCATAATGATATTTTGTTATCTAATTATACAATATAATGTACAGAAAATACAACATAGTAAGGTTGTCAAAAATAGTGAATATCAGAGACTAAAACTAGTATAAATACTCATTTGAGCAAGTATTGATACAAAAAAATGACATAAACAGGACAAAATGTGACCTTTCCTGGACAGTTTTAAAATGATCCTGGGCTTTTTAAAGAACATATATGAGACCACAATGTTTAGTAAAGAAATAAGTACATTTTGTATTGAACATGTCAGTCTATTGTCTAAAACCTTGACCTAAAAAAAAAGTTTTAAAATTATGATATGATAAGAAATTAAATTGGTATCGACAATGAAGTGTATTCCTTAGTATCAGAATCGAGTTGGAAATGTTAGTATTGTGACAACACCACAACGTAGTCAAATTGAAATGATTCAGAATTGTCTTAATTTGTGATGTTTTGTCTTCAGTGGTGAATCTGGAGCAGGGAAAACAGAGAGCACTAAACTCATGCTGCAGTTTCTGGCGGCTGTCAGTGGTCAACACTCCTGGATCGAGCAGCAGATATTAGAGGCAAACCCCATACTGGAGGGTAAGGAGACTGAATTTATTTTACTAATAGTTTATAATACTTTTTCCCACTCATTTGTATTTCCTTTCAGCCTTTGGAAATGCCAAAACAGTTAGAAATGACAACTCCAGTCGTTTTGGGAAGTATATTGACATTAACTTCACTAACGGAGGAGCCATCGAAGGAGCTCGCATCGAACAGTATCTTCTCGAGAAGTCCAGAGTCTGTCATCAGGTGAGAGCTTTGACATATTCCACAAAACATATGTACCATTACATAAGTCCAGTGGTGGAAAGTAACAGAGTACAAAAGTAATCTGTAGTTTTAAGTACATTTATACTGAATACTTTTTACTTCACTACATTTTAGAGAAGGTTTCTGTACTTTCCTTCAGTACATTTTTAAATTGGACCGAGAAGTAGAAGTACTTTCAGGGTTATTTTTAACACGTGGTCATATCCTGGCTAAAGGTTTAAGTTCAAGTCCTGGTTTTGAGCAACCAAAAAATATAAATTAAAAAAATACTTGATAAATAAGATTCAGTCACTACTGTTTAGCCAAAAAAAAAAAAAATAGTTCTCAAAATCTGTGAGAAATACTTTTATTTTTTAACTCCTAAAATATATTTAAAATGTGTCCTTCAATTAAAATGTTTCATGTGACACTTTAATAATTTTGCTCATGTATCTGTACTTTTACTTAAATTACAATATTGAGTACTTCTTCCACCACAAAGGCCCACGATCAGCAAAAAAGTGAATGAAGAGGGATGTATCTTGAAGGTTATGAGGTTATGTTAAGTATGTTGACGCCTGAAATTCCCAGAATATAAAAATGTGGTGTTATTGTGACACTAATAATATGCTTGAACGCAGGCACCAGAGGAGAGAAACTACCACATTTTCTACTATATGCTGATGGGGATGTCAGCCGACCAGAAAAAGACTCTGTCACTTGGGAGCGCTGCTGAATACAACTACCTCACAATGGTACAGAAACTGGCAGTAGTTTCATCCTTGTGTGCTTGATTTACTCTTAAAGTGCAAATAACAAGTTTTCATGTTTTTCTAATTATTACTTTGTTTGGTGGGATAGAACCTGTTGAAAATATTTATAATTTTACACAGAACTGTCATTTTTATGTCAGTTACAAACAACCATTTAACAAATTAAAAGGTGTTATCACGTATTATCATTTGTCAAATCTTATTCATAACTATTGTATCATTAGTATGGATTTTGGCCCTTGTTTACAATATGGTTGCTATGTAACAGTTACGGAATTACCTCTGCTGCTCATGTTGAACCGGGAAGTAACTTTATAAACATCACCAAAATTGTTAAACTGGGAAAAAATGGCAAAGTCTTTTAGTAAAATCTTTAATATAATCATGTTCACTACGTTTTAGTTAAATATGCTTTGTCACCTGTCAAATGGACTTTAACTATGTGCTATTTTTCTTAGGGAAAGTGCACGAGCTGCGAGGGCCGTGACGACATAAAGGAGTTCGCACACTTCCGTTCTGCTCTGAAGATCCTCATGTTCACAGAAAATGACTCCTGGGAAATCTCCAAATTACTGGCTGCAGTTCTCCACCTCGGCAATGTCCGCTTCGAGGGTAAATAGGAATATTTTAGAGATTCTTATGTAAATTTGATGCATTGATTTATCCGTTTACTTTCAGGCACTATTGTGAATAACCTGGAGGGCTGCGACATTCAGAAATCTTCCTATTTTAACATGGTCGGAAAACTTTTAGAGGTATTTGAAGATTTCCCTTTTAGTTTGAAAATTCAGGAATGACAATAAGGGGAACGCTTTGTGACCAGATGATGTAAAAATCCATGTCTACGTGATTCAAATACATAAAGTTTGTAATTTTCAAAGTATGTTTATGATTCATTGGAATATTGATTAATCCTTGCATCCTTATTGTATGTTTAGGTGGAATCCAAGTCTCTGGAGAAAGGCCTGACTGAGCGCTCCTTTATGACCAACAGAGAGAGTGTGACCAGATGTCTGACCTCTGCGCAGGCTGTGGACGGCAGGGACGCCTTTGTCAAGGTGAAACTGAATCATTCACAACATTCAAGGCAGAATGGCATCACAAATAAATTACAATATTGTCAAATCTTCATCCTGAAATCACTCACTTCCTGTTAAAATATTTTTAGCAGGTATAAATAAATCGTCTACAATTTTCTTTCAAATATTTAGTAATTAAGTATAGAATTACCATAGTGTTACATTTAAGTTTTTATTTTATTTATTAAGTCTAAAACAAATGTCAAAAAGATATTCTCCAATGTATTCGGATGTTGTACATTGCAGCTGATGACAAATGATATTGTCTTTAAATAAAATGATGTGGTTCTGTTCTAGGCGATCTATGGGAGATTGTTCATTTGGATAGTCGATAAAATCAATGAGGTCATTTACAAACCAGTGACTGAAGATTCGAATAGGGCCCCACACTCCATCGGCCTCCTCGACATCTTTGGATTTGAAAACTTTAAGACCAACAGGTGCATACACATCAATTCACCCTCATATAAAGTCATATTAAAGGGTAATTTTGTCCCTTTAAATAATATGTAAATCCTTGTATTATTTCAAATTACAGTTTTGAGCAACTCTGCATCAACTACGCCAATGAGCAGTTACAGCAGTTCTTTGTGAGGCATGTTTTCAAACTGGAGCAAGAAGAATACACAAGAGAAGGCATCGTCTGGGAACGCATAGACTACAAGGACAACCAACAGACTTTAGACGTACTGGCCAGTAAACCAATGAACATGCTGTCTTTGATCGACGAGGAGAGCAGCTTTCCCAAGGTCAGTCTCTTAGTTTGGACTAGAAAAGTGTAATTGTGGATCCAATTATTACAGTACATGCAAGAGTGAAAATATGTCACATGGCTAAGAGACTGTGGAGAGGTTTTTGTTCTTGTTGGTCAGCTAGGAATAGAAATGAGTACTTCAGAGGTGTAACTATTATTGTTTAGATGTTTTGGAGATGCAGTCAGATGTGATTGTGGATATATATGGGCAAAAAAAAAAAAGCTAAACTAGGGCTGGGTGATATGGCAAAAATGATTATCACAATTTTCTTGGGGCCAGATCATGATTTCGATTTTATAAAGATTCATGTTCACTTTGTATTTTTCTATTGCCTTTAATAGAGCTGCACGATTTAGGAAAAATATCTAATTGTGATTTTTCTGACCAGTGCAATTGTGATTAGATTTGCAATTTCTGTTTTAATGATAGGATTCTGTTCAAATTCACGTTTTAAACACAATTTTGTCAATTTTTGTTGCATTTTTGTCACATTCAGTTGTGTTTGTCACATTCAAACGAGTCTTTGTCACTTTTAGTCACATTTTTGTCGCATTTTGGTGCATTGTGTGTGTATTTTTGTCGCTTTTGTCGCTTTCGAATGCATCTTTGTCGCTTTTTGACATGTTTTGGTGCATTCGGTCACGTTTGTTGTTTGAGGGCACATTTCTGTCGCTTTTGTATCCATTTTTATCACTTTTGTTATTTCAGAACATGTTTATCCAAATCCAAACAGGTCTCTAGAAGGCTAAACAACAGGAGAAAAAGTGTATTTGAACAGACAGCTGCATTAAAGAGACAAACAGTGAATCACGATACGACAATTTAACAAAAATAGCTGATTGTCACAGGGACGAGCTCACAATTAGATTTTTATCGCCATATCGCCCAGCCCTAAGCTAAACTGCCAAAGAAAAACCAAAGAGGGAGATTTACGGACGTTGTGAAAGATGACATAAAATTAGTTGGTGTGTGAGATAAGATGATGCAGGGGATAGATTGTTGAAAGGTGTAAAAGACAATAAACTGTTTTATTGCAACATATATTTTAGTGTTGTTTTATTTTCAGGGCACAGACACAACCATGCTGCAAAAGATGAATCAGCACCACGGAAAAGGAGGGGTTTATATTCCTCCAAAAAACAACTATGAGACACAGTTTGGAGTCAGACATTTTGCTGGAGAGGTTTACTACGACTCTAAAGGTGCCGCTGCTCCTGTTGTTTGTCTTACCAAATGTCATATAGTCTATTAGTATGTTAACTTTGGTTTATGAAATGTGTACAACTTTCACTTTATTCTTCTGTCTAGGTTTTCTGGAGAAGAATCGTGACGCCCTGAGCTCTGATCTGATCCAGGTGGTGGAGACTTCAGCAAACAAACTCCTCAAACAGATTTTTCGCAATGAACTGTCGACTACCAGCATGACCAAACCCAGCGCCAACCCAAAGATGATCATCAACGCCAGCAAGAGCAGCCTCAGGGTCAGTACACATGTGGAGTGAATTCATACAAGACACTAAACTACCGTAGGCGGTTTCACATTGTACAATAAGATTACAAGGTTCTTGGTGGAAGGACAGAACATTGCCCAGACCCATCTAACAACATATAGAAAAATATCAGAATCTGCAAATTAACAGCATAGATTATTTGATCAGGGCTGTTCAATTTAATTTTTCCAGGGCCAGATTTTTCAGAGGGGCGTGGCCACTGCGCCAAATGGGTGCACGACGCAACACGATTTATAACAAAATTTGGTACTGCATAAAATATCCACAACACTATAGCTGTGAAAATAATGATAAAATAACTCTGCTGTATTAGATTTTTGTGAAAGAATAAAATACAAAATTCATTACAAACCTTGCTTTAGAAAACTAGGATTAGATACCAACCAGGGCTGAACCAGATCTAATCCAGAATCAAACCAGGTCTATACCGGAATTAAACAAGATTAAACCATGGCCAAAAAAGTCTAAGATAACCCAGAAAAAAATCACAAAACAGGCAAAAAATATATATTTTTTGATCAAATCAGATCATTTGGAAGACCTTAAGTTTAATACACCTGGGCTAAATAATGGTATCGGCCATTAAAAGAAAATCCTTATAGGTCGATCTCTAACACACAAAATCCCTAAAAATTCAAGATAATTTTATGTTAAAGATAACTCGGTGTGTATCTGTTCACAGCAAATGAATGATGGGAAGAAGCGTGTGCCGACACTGACCTTCCAGTTCCGTCAGTCGCTCGAGGCTCTCATGAAGACGCTCACAGTGTGTCAGCCGTACTTCATCCGCTGCATCAAACCCAATGACTTCAAGAAGCCCATGGTACTGAAAACACAAACTATTTTAACATATTGTCAAAACTTTACAGTGTTTTGTTTCAGTTGTTCGACAGAGATCTGTGCATGCGCCAGCTACGATACTCCGGGATGATGGAGACTATACGCATTCGAAAAGCTGGGTATCCTGTACGCTACACTTTCAGCGAGTTTTTGGACCGCTACAGGGTTTTGCTCAACTCCTCTGTCTGTGATCCCAAAAAGGTGGGCTGAACAGGCACACATTCAGATAGTTATGTCCTTTTTACTTAAGGCAAGTGTTTGTTTTTTATGCAGGAGAGTAAGCAGAAGTGTTGCGAAAGCATTTGTCATACCATGCTCACTGGAGAAGGTGATTGGAAAACTGGCAAGACAAAGATTTTCCTCAAAGTAATGCACTGAGAAATATACTAAAATATACATCTGCCTGTGTTTTTCATTACTGCCTGTTAATCTTTTGGTGAATTAGGATTTCCATGACACTATGCTTGAACTGGAGCGAATGAAGTCACTACACATCAAGGCTCTCTTGATCCAGAAGGTTCTGCGAGGCTACAAATACAGGTACAGGATTGCTAATGACCCTTATGTCCAATAATACTGTATGTGTAACCATGAACTGTATGTGATTGTTCCATTTTCAGGAAAGCGTTTTTGAGAAAAAGAGCGGCAGCTCTCGTCATACAGAAATACTGGAGAGGACACAAAGGGAGGAAACTGTACAGAACTGTAAGTAATTTTATATTCCCCAACCAGATATGACCACTGACAGGTCAAGTGAATTACATAGATAATCTTTTGGGAATTGGTTGGAGATGTCACAGATTGGTAGTAGAGGTGGGCAATATATATAATATATAATATTGTGTTGAGTGTAGAGTGTTGTACTGAACATGTGCAACATTTGAATAATGAGTATATTGTTTGTAGTAAAAGGTGTATACAAGGTGATATTTCTGCACTTTTGTAATTCATTTGACAGACATTTCACATTTGTCTAATAATTAAACTTAACCAATGCGTTTGAAGACATGTTTTCACACATTTCTGTTGGACTGACATAATATCGTCTGAATACCTTTTTCAGGATACTCAAAAAAATATTGAGATATTAATGTTCCTTATCCCTAATTGGCAGTCAACTTTCTCAAGTGTACCTGGGGAGTTAATAAATAGTCCCACGTACAGCTCTTAAGCGTCTTGAAAGATGCTTAATAAAAACAATTTACAATGTATTTGAGTTGAAGTGCAAAAAGAAAATGAGTATCTCATAAACTCTAATTTTGACTTTGCAGTGATCAGTATCTATCAAAAGTGGTCAGAGGAAGAAACAAATGGTGAACCAGTGATGAGTGATGTGTTTGGCCTGTGTGGTCGAATCCAAGTGCAAATTCTACATATGGGGCTGCTTAACACATTATAATATTACCAGCTAGGGGGGATATTTTGTAAATCCAACAGAAATGTGTTAAGTTTCACTATCAGACAAATGTGACATATCTGTAAAATTAATCAAAAAAGTGCAGAAATATCACCATATGCCCTTATTTAACAGCTTTTTATTTTTTAGTATTTTTTACTATAAAGATATATTCAAATTTTGCATGTCTTCGTAACAACATTCACAGTATTATAAAAAAAATGTCTATATTACCCACAAAAGAGAAATATACTGGTCATATGTTTCTTTCATAGTTGGTCATCCTTTCTGTCTTTGTTGTAGGTCAAACTGGGCTTTGCAAGGCTCCAGGCAAAGGCGCGATCACGTCAGCTGCAGTTTCAATACAAGAAGAAGCGAGAGGCCGCCGTTTTGCTACAGACTCAGGTCAGAGGATATCTGGCCCGAAAGGAGTGGAGACGCAAGAGGAACGCTGTCATACTTCTCCAAGCTCACACCCGTGGAGCCCTTGCCAGGAAGGCTCTGAGGAAGAAGAAAACAGACGTAAGTTCAACCTAAAAAAACATATGTGCATTGTGTGATTAGAGTAGCATTATTATTATCTTATCAAACATGACAACACCCTTTCCACCTTTAAAGTCTGCCAGCAAATTCTTTGTTTTGTGGAGAAACATAGAGCTCACCTTATCCTATTATTTTTTTTAATGATGGGTGCTAGGGTTAAAAAAAATAAAAAATAAAGGTTGTTTATCAGGTGATGTGTAGTCAGTGCAGTCAAAAACCTTTTTTTTGTCAAACACTTGAAATTGTTTGCTAAAAAGCGTCTCTACACCACACTACACTACATGATGAATGGGATGAGAGCTGATCGGCTTTGCAAGGGTGGTCCTCCCTACCTCACTTTTGTGTCTAAAAGCTGCTCTAAACTGCACTAGTAACCAAAAAAAATCTACTCATGTGAATACTAGTGATGTTCCAAAGGGTTTGTAAGAGCTGAGAGAGATTGTCCTTATTTCTCTGTTAAATGATTAACAGTACAGTAAATGTTATTTCAGATGAAGATGACGGCTAAAGAGAGGGAAGCAGAGCGGCGGGCGATCCTCCAGAAGCAGAAACATTTGGAGGAAGTTCTGAGGCAGAAGCGTACGCAGGAGGAGCAAACACAGGCCGACAAACTGACGGAGCAGGAGATGGTCGAGAAGATCTTTGGGTTCCTCCCCAGTGTGGTTGGGGGTCAGGAGGGACAGGCACCGGCCGGATTCGAGGTTCTTCTTTCCTTTCTCATACCAACTCACTTCATGTTCCCATTGCTAGGCTACAACCACAACATCTTTAGTAACATGTCTGCTTCTTTTGACATTAAACCAGAACGTATTCAATCCAAAATCGCACTAAACTAATTTTATTGTTAATGTATCTTGCAGAAATTTGAACGCAGAAGGATGATGTCAGAGGAGATCGATATTGATGAACAGCCGATGGAGGAGTACGATCCCCAAGACGACTATGACGATCTGGATGAATACTCCTTCTCCAAATTCGCCTCCATGGCTTTCCAGGGAGCAGTCACACACACTCACATCAGGCAGAGGCTCCGGCAACCGCTGCTCTACCATGAGGACGAGGGAGATGCAATGGTAAACTACAATTATTTTACTAATATAATATATGATTATTATATTTATTATTTTTGTTTCGTGTCATAGGCTGCCCTTACCGTGTGGTGGATCATTCTAAGGTTCATGGGAGATCTGCCTGAACCAAAGAAACCAGTCCAAATGGATCAGGTAAGAATATAAACTGTGTACAAGCTAGACAGTACAAAGGTAATAAAAATTCTACTTTTTGGTGTGTAGCATATAGTAACTATTCACAAAGTATGAGGTAAAACATCTTTGCCATAACTGTTTAGTATTAAGTATTTATATGTTAATTTCAGAATCAAATCAATTTGATCATTTAATACCTTTTTTCCCTTCAGAGGGGTCTAAGGAAAGATGTGAGGAGTCAAAATGGTGGTGACGTTTTGATCGGCGAAGGACCAACTCTGGACCGACCTTTGACCTCTCTGGAAAAGTTGCACATCATCGTGAGATACGGCATTATCAGAAGTAACCTGAGGTTGGTTACAATATAAAGTCGCGTACATCTTTATATCATTTGTTGTTACTATTTTATGTAACTGTGTATTTCTGTTGAAGGGATGAGATTTACTGTCAGATCTGCAAACAGCTCCAGGACAATAACAACAGAAACAGTTATTTTCGAGGGTGGATTCTGCTCTCTCTCTGTCTGGGCATTTTCCCTCCCAGTGAGAGTTTTATCAAAGTAAGATTTGACTTACATATTTGTTACTACTAGCTATAACCATTAAATCGGTGTTTAGATAAAATGTTGGCTATGGCAAGTAAACAGAAAAATAAACAAGTAATGTAAACTTTTTAACCACTTTTGCAGTATCTCCAAAGTTTCATCCGGTTTGCCCCTAGTGGTTACTCATCGTACTGCGCTGAGAGACTGAAGCGCACAGTCCTTAACGGAGTCCGCTCAGAGCCTCCCTCCTGGTTAGAGCTGCAGGTTTGAGCGATTTAAACAACTTATACTTAAATAATTCACATGTATTTTATTTACTTATTCAGAATTTTCCATTATATGTATTTTAGGCGACCAAGACAAAGAAGCCCATAGTGGTGACTCTGATGTTGCTAGACGGTCGCTCCATGACTCTTGCAGTGGACTCAGCCTCTACTTCCAAAGAGATCTGCCAACTGCTCGCAAACAAAATCAAACTAAAGGATACCTTTGGCTTTTCTCTCTATGTGGCCCTGTTTGAAAAAGTATGCTTCTACTACAGCTTTTGTAATTTTCACTACAATAGCACTTATTTATTCTTTTCTCTTTTAATTTTCATTTAACATTTACTCAGAAAAGTGGGGCAAAAGCAAAAAAAAAGCTTAAAACGCTCACAGACGTGTTCTTCCAAATTTGAATAAGGGGTTTGGCTTGACTCATAATGATTGTTCATGTCAAAATATATACTAACAAATACTAATAGAAGCACTTTGATATGGCTCGGTGGTTAGAGTTGTATTACATCTGTGGTGTCTCTCCCTTCCCTCTTTCCCTTTTCCTACTGCACTGTTAAATACAAGAAATATTAAAAAACAAACAAAAAAACACCTCAATACAACACAGAACAAACTTAAAATAACAGAAAAACTCAAACAGACATTTACACACTAAACTATTTGCTATTCCCACCATCCTATCACGCATATCCCTTTCTCCTTCAAATTGAGCCGGGTAAAAGTAAAACTCCTGAACTTCTTACCCTTCCTGATTGTCCCTGTTGAAATCTGGCGCAGGTGCGGGCTCTGGGCGGCGGCCGAGAGCACCTGATGGACGCGATCTCTCAGTGTGAGCAGGAGGTGAAGCGCAGGGGCGGCCAGGAGCAGCATGCCCCCTGGAGACTCTTCTTCAGAAAAGAAATCTTCACTCCTTGGCACGACTGCACCCAGGACGACGTCAGTACCAACCTCATCTACAAACAGATCATACACGGACTCAAATGTGGGGAATACCAGACGCCAAAGGTACTGAACTGGACTATGTTATAACACTAATTCATTAACTCATTTAATTTTCCACGTGTTTGGCTGCGTGGCTCAACTTCAGTATGATTTAATTGATCACAGATAATTTATCCTTAGTTTTTCTTTTTCTCACAGCAAGATGACCTCGTTGATCTCTCTGCCAAACATTTATACATCCAACACGGTTCAAAGAGCAGTCCAGCGGATGTGAAGGAGGCGATTCAAGAGTGCATCAACAACACTTTACTGGAGGCTAAGTCTGAGGCCAAGTGGATACAAATGGTCAGCACGGCACATTCACAGGTTTGTACTGTCACACAAAGAGAGGCAATGTTTTAAAACGCATTACAATCATTTAAATTGTAATCTTTTATCCTACTCAGAGTCCATTTGTGAGTAAAGGTCAGAAAGCTGAAGAGGTGAAAGCTGAGATGGTGGACTACGCCAGGGAAAAGTGGCCAATGCTCTTCTCCAGGTTCTTTGAGGTGGCGAAGCTCTCAGGTTTGTACAACTTCATGATCAAAATATCCAGAAATAAGTTTTGACCAATCCAAGCTGCTTTGAGACAGCTATTTGCTTATAATTTGTAGTGAATGTGGTATGACTGTGTTTTACTGTATATGCTTTATAAAATTATGTTGCAATATCCCCAATGCTCCGTCTTTTCTGTCTCTTTTGAAGGCAAGAGAAATGACAACAACAGGGATTTAAAAAGATGCCTTCAATAGCTACCTTATGTCCTAAACTGACACATTTTAGGATGACAGAAATATTGTTGAACTCTCTCATGTTTAGGCCCCGCTTTGCCCAAGAACAAGTTCATTGTGGCTGTGAACTGGACGGGCATCACTTTCCTGGACGAGAGAGAGAGAAGGCTACTCAACCTCACCTACCCAGAAGTCACTGCAGTCAACGTCATCAAGTAATCAAACACATGGGCTCAGCTGTCGCACATGTCGGGCTCTGTCCAGTCCACACATGCCCACAGGCCAAAAAAACCAAAAACAAACGTGCTTAATATAATGAAAATAATGCATTAGCTTGGATTCTTAACAGTATGAAAAATAAGGCTAGTACTAATAATTAGCTTAGTTGGGGCTAAGGTATTTGGGGTGAAAAACCTTGACTAAATAACATTGTTTTTAATTTTAATGTGGTCAAATAAAACAATCATACAGTAAATGTATAAAATGTAGTGTGCATACATACAAATAACAGTAAATTGTGTAGATTTAACATTTGTGTCATTTTTTTCCCCAGGGAGGGTAAAGACACAGGTCAGAGAGTGAGTTTGCTGACGCTGAAAGGAGACTTCACTCTGAGTGGATCCAGAGCAGACGACATGGTGGAGCTGGTCACCATGTTCCTCAGTGGTTTAACCGAGCGCTCCCAGTACGCTGTGGCTCTGAAGGACGCGGACGGCACAGGTCTGGGAGACAACAGCACAATTCATTCATCTTTTTGTACTTTTTGGCTGTTTGGCTTTTTAAACTGGGTTCATACAATATAAAAATTACATTTAAATGAAATTAAATATTTTGGTGTGTTCCCATTTTTGGGATTCAATTAGCCATTCATGGGTAGTTAGTTTGAAGGGGTCACTTTATGCAAATTAACTTTAATGAGCTTTAACCTTGTTACAGAGGTGTTTCTGTTAGATCAGTAGTTTACTCAAAGTTGCATTCTGATGCAACCGAGGCCTGAGTGCTCAGAAAATTCCTGTTTTCACCTACCCCCTATCCCCTTCCACATCACTGTACCTTTAACTTTGTTGTTTGAAAAGTTAAGACACTGAGTGATAAATGTTCATGTCACAAGGACATTTTTCAGATATAAAAACTGCTTGTTACAGTAAAATGTCACTATGAAGAGGCGGGATTTATAAGTTCTACAGTTTTGAACAGGAAGTTATAAACCTGTTTCTATTACTAAGCCGTTCTAGATACATATTGTGGTTTACAATGAACAAACTGTAAAAAGTTCAATATGAAGAACCTGAAAAAGCATAATACAGTATTTTAAAGACATTATTTCCTGTCTGGCAGCATCAAAATCTATAGTTTTTGAACTTCTTGTAACTTGGATTTTGCTCTGTTTAACAGACGACCCCACGTTCCTTCGTTTCAAAAAAGGAGAGCTGATTATCATAGTTAAGGACAATGAGTTTTCACAGCAGCGCGGTTGGATCACGGGGCAGTTGGCAAGCTCAGGAAAGACCGGAGCTGTGCCCATAGAAGCTATCACAATTTTACCCACGCTCACCAAACCAACCAGTGAAGTCATGGTAAGAGATAAGCAACACAAGAAGTTTTACCAAATTACAAGTCCGCAATATTTATCTGGTGTTTTTCAGAGCCTCTTGAATCTGCCTCCGAACCAAAGGAAGAACATTCCCATTGAGACCGGCACTATGGAGCGAGTGGCCCCTGCTACACTCAGAGAATACTCCCTGCAGCATTTTAGGTTTGTACAGGGTTCTATTCTTTTTGTAAGCAACTGAAAAAATATACTACGTTGTCAACTAATTTAGTAATCAAATAATTGTTATGCTCAGACTTCAAAACATTCCATGAAAAGGATTTTATGACAAGAATTACATCAAAATACCCATGGAAACATACAAATCTTGTGACAAACCTACTTTGTCTGCAAATATACTCCAGATATGTTGCAATTGCACTCTCCGATCACTGCACACACCTTCATCAGTCTTTCATTTAATTTTTCAAACAGGCAGCCCACCAAAGACGTGAACCGGCAGGTGATTTCCAGAAACGCTGCCCCTGAGCGTCTGTGGGTGAACTCCAGAGAGCCCATCAGACAACCGCTGCTCATGAAGCTCATAGGCAACTCAGACCTCAGCCACAAAGCCTGCCTTGCCTTCACTGATATCCTTACAGTGCATCTAAATATCATTATGAGCGTGCTGCCCCTTACACAAGATGTACAGACGTAATGCACTGTGCATTCAAATGTATCTCTGCTTAAAACCATAGAAATGTCATTCGATTACTGAGGATCAGAGTACATCTTTTCTAGGTGTATGTTTCTTTGTTATGATTTCATATTTTTCCTTGACTCGTGGGCACCCATCCTGAAGTACATGGGGGACTACCCAACCAAACAGACCCAGAGTCCCTTGGATCTCACGGACCAGATCTTTGGACCTGCCACTCAGTACGAGCCGCTGCGGGATGAAATCTACTGTCAGATCATGAAGCAGATGACCAACAACAACAACAGGTTTGTCCTACTTTCACTTTATACCAAAAATAGACTATACAAACAGTGCATTCTGCCACTTCTGACACACACGTCTTTTTTGCAGTTTCTATGAACACAGGTGTATGAGAACTCAAAAAATGTTGACTTTAATAAAAACATTTATAAAGTAAAGGACACATATTATGCAAAATTGACTTTTGCTTTGAGCTCTTAACCATGTTATAACATTGTTGTCATCAAAAACAAAGCTGGAGTTGTATTTAGCTTCATTCACGATGACTCCTATTTAGTATGTCCTCCCCCTCTGAGCCTCAAAAAATACATCCAAATTCTTCCAAATATTCTTTGGTGAGATCTTTGGTGCTTTTTAATTTTCAAAAATCATCACCAGACTTGTTGACCATTTCTGCCATCAAATTATGTTCATTACAGCTCCATGGCTCCAGTAGTATGTCAGGGAAAGCTAGTTTTGTTTGACTAATATCAAGTAATGAACTGAAAACAAGAAATGCCAAAGCAGACACTAACAATACAAATAATGCATAACATGTGTCCTTTAATATGTTATGTTGATCTAAAGCAAATTTGGTGATTTTAGATTGATCTACTTAAAATGAATGCATTTTAAGTAGATCAATTAAAATAAAAAAACATTTCCATGGATACAGATCACAAAATATTGGATTTATTTATGTATTTTTTTGTGAAAGTACAGGTGCAGATGATGGCAATAGAGAGAAAAGAGCTAAAAGACAGTACAGTAATACAATCAGGCTTCAAATGTTCTATCACTGACACAGTTTTCTGAGAAATGAAACTCATCTTTTTGTCGTGTGTCGCTATAAATACAGGCCATATATTTATTTGAATCTCGGTCAATAGTCATTTCCTCTTTGTGTCGTGTACAGGTTCAGTCTGGATCAGGGCTGGCAGCTGCTGTGGCTCTGCTGTGGGCTGTTCCCTCCGAGTCAGTCCCTCCTCAGACACGCTCAGAAGTTTTTGGAAACGAGACCAAGAGAAACACTGGCATCCGACTGCCTACAGCGCATGCAAAACTCACTCAGGTCAGAGAGTGGCAAATAATGTGAACAAGAAACTAACAAGGGGAGTGCAAGACTATAGGCGCTGATGACACTGATCAGAACTCAAGTCGAAATTATATGTTATGTTCAGTGAATTATTATTTTAATTGACTTTACTTTAATTGACATTTATTGGCTATAAAACATGCTTAGCTTTGCCCAGTAAATTGTGCATTGTACCACCATAAAGTTTGGCTATACAAATTGACTGAAGTGACACAAATTTTGATTGTTATTAAATTTGTGATGTAATTTTGGACTAAACCAGCGTCTAGAAATATACTAAGATTTGCTTTGAACAACAAACTTGCAATTAACTCAAGTGGACAAACGTTTTAGTTGTAGCTCACGCAATACAAATAAAATGCTAACTAGGGTTTGAATGATTTAACCAACTAATCATGACTTTTTGACTGAAAAATAATCATATTTTGATAATCGAAATCGTTATCTGGACTATAGAGACTTTAAAACACATACAAATAAACCTTTTTTCTAACAAACAGTGGCATAATTAAATCAAAATACCAACAAGTAAATAGTTCTGAATTGCATCAATAATACACTTAAATCGTAAATATTCTCTATCTAGAATCCATCAGTCACACAGCTTTATCTGGGTGATAATATATTTGAAAAGTCTCAATTTACAAGCGAAATAATAGGTTGACTGCTCGACTACTAAAATAATTGTTGCTGCTCACTGTTATCTCACTGTGCCATTGCAGACCTCACCATTCAACTCGACACAATAAACACTCGTGATCTGACAGAGAACATAAGTCCATTAAGCAGGAGCGTTTGTGTGTTCAGATATACTCTCTTTATGGCCCAGTGTTGGCCTCGTGATCATGTTGTTGATGTGGGTAAAGGCCTGGTCAGCTCGTGACTGAGGACCCCAGTAGTCCAGTGTTACCACGGCTGGCCTTGGCTTGGACTCCTCTTTGTTTGCTCAGAGACATAAAGGCAGTCATTGCAATCACGCCAACAGCAATTTACCACACTGCGCCTCTGGACCGCAGGCTATGATTATTTTGATGTACCATGGCTTATTGACGCTATTAAAGAAGAAATAAATAAAGGCGTATATACCCATGTAATGAAGGACAATTTAGTATTTCACAATTCATTCTCGATCTTATGTGTAGGACCATTTTAATAAGGAGGAATGATATGTCTTGGTTTCATGATGCTATTATTGTGTCATTATTGTGTATTGAGATTGATGCACAAAGATACGAAAAATATGGCAGAAGTTTTTCAAATCGAAAGTTTTCCATTTGAAAGTTTTGTTTTTTGGGGGTTTGTACTTCAGTGTACCAATGTGTGTGATTAACTGAAGGTAGAAACGTATTTCATTAACTAAACACAATGAAAAACAATATTTACAAAGGCAAAAGACAATAATATTAATTAGAATGAATTACATTATCTATTGTAGAATGCCATCAAAAGTGATCTGACAAAGCACACTTAACAATGGTAAAGATGATCAGGGCTGCAACAATGAACTGGCTAATTGAAAAATAATTGTAGTATTAGGGTTAGGGTTATTGTATTTTTGTTGTATTTTTATAACCATAATTGTTACCTGGACTATACAGACTCTAAAATATATACAAAAAGACCTTATTATCACAAAGACAGTTGCATTATCAATGTACAAATAAATAATCGCTGACTTGTCGACTACTAAAATAATATTTGGTTGCAGTCCATAAACCTGATGACGCTATGTTGTGCTTTAGGATGGAGCCCAGGAAGTTGCCTCCTCATCAGGTCGAGGTGGACGCCATTCAACAAAACAGTCTCCAGATCTTCCACAAAATCCAATTCCCCAATGAAACAGACGAGGTACGCACCCTGAATGTCTCCATAAAGCCTACATTCAATGAACAATCCTTTCTACCATTATTAGCATAGATCTATGAAACAACATAGCATTTCTCTCACACGTGCGAACAAAATGTCTTTAAATTGTTATGCAATAGTTAAGCCCACATTACACAACTCAAAGCAAACTATTCCGTTTTTTTGTTTTGTTTTTTTATCATCCAAATTTTAATTTCTCTTGGTAGTGGCTTTTAATATGCATAATCCCTGTAAAGTGTAGTCCAAGAACTTTAGACATACGTGTTTGATATCACCATGGCGTCCTCCCGACATCGACTGCTGAATGTCTCAACTCTCTCCTCGTTTCATGTCACAGCTTTTCTGTCCAACAAAGCCTATGAGCCAGAAAAGCTTTATGAAAATCTATTAAAAAGTGCTATAACACAAACTCACTCAAATGTCATGTTCCCATTTAGATTTTTGAAGTAAACACCACCACCAAGATCAAGGACCTGATCCAAAACATCTCCAAAAAACTCAAATTAGCTTCAGCCGACGGATTCAGCCTCTTTGTCAAGACACATGACAAGGTAAGAATCATAAACAAGCAAAGATATATAATACATAATCCTTAGTGTGAAATATTTCGTTTAAGTGCAGTACATTCTGAGCCTTTAGAATGACAGGCCTAACTGAACTTTTGCAGGTCCTGAGTTTGACCGAGACAGAGTATTTCTTTGACAGTCTCAGACAAATCACAGACTGGTCCAAAAAAGCCAAGAGGATGAAAGATGGTGATGAAACAGTGTCATTGTTGAATATCCACACGTTTATTCTTATCCATATTGTGACAATTGTGTCTGCGTTTGTGCAGCGTCCGGACCCTTGAACATCTCCTATCTGGTCTTCTTCATGCGGAAGCTTTGGTTTAACGTGGTACCAGGACGAGACCTCGAGGCAGACCTCATCTTCCATTTCCCTCAGGTACTTCTGAATCATTTTAAGTGTACAGGTAAATCCCAAAGTAAACATGTTGACAATGAACTGTGATTGCATTACAGTTTAGGATGGAAATGTGTGTTTTGTTTTTTTTTATAAATCCAAAAAGGGTTCACCAGCCAGTTTGTCATTTTGTATCAATGAGTTGTATTTGAGCATAAAAACAGTCTCTTCATCAAAATAAACTTACAGACAGACAGAAAGATGTGTTCCATTAAAATAATCACAAAATTGTATATTTATGTAGTACCTCAAAACAAACAAGATGCTAACATTAAATGAAATGTACATTATTGTTTTGTTTTGTTTTTCCCAGGAGCTGCCAAAGTACCTGAGAGGTTATCACGTTTGCACTAAAGATGAAATGGTGTCTATCGCGGCTCTGCTTTTCACAATAAAAACCAACAACGACAAGAACCAGTTAGTGACGCTCCCCAAGATCCTGAAGGAGCTGGTGCCTGCGGACCAACTCAAGGCCATGTCCGAGAACGAATGGAAAAAGGTCTGAGTTTAACTGAGGAAAGCACCATCTCACAACACATTATCAAATGGGACAACGGCCAAGTGAAAGTTCTGTGTGTTCCAAATACCGAACAATCTTGACACTTAATTTGTTGCAGTATGGATAGTGCAGATTGCTTTATCAATATATCACTATGAGCATTTTTTGGTATATTTCATAAATTTAAATTGAGGCAACAGTACAATTTGTTGCATATTTAGAGAACGTAAACATATTTATATAATGCAGTTGACATATTACTAAATTGAGTGTATTTCATGAACAGAACGTAGTGGTTTAATACTGTTGTAAAAATGTATTTGTTCTTTATGATATAATGATATATTTCAGATTACCATGGCCAATATATCAATGATCACAAGTATCAACATATTGTGACATTATTGTATCATGAGCCATGTATTGTGCATCATATCGGGAGGGACCTTGCGATTAGACATTTTCTGGCTTGACGTATCGTAACATTTTAGCCGGTCATGTCTTCCAACACCCGCAACTTCCTTTTTAATCCCATAACGTTTAATGATTATGAGTCGAGTAGATTTATTTCAATAGAAGAGACCCATAAAGTCAAATTTTTTAGCTAAAGTTGAAGTTCTTTGTGTACGATTTGGAGGTTGACCTTTCCACTATGTGCGGTTTAGAATTTAGCTTTAGGCAGTGAGAGAAAATCATTAACCCCTTTGAAGATGGCACACTTAATTTGCTCATAGCGTTCAGTGGCAACACAAACTTATGTTGCAGCTAATGTGACAGATCAATTATGTTTGATTGTCGACACGATAGCGAGATGATATGAATAATAATAATAATAATTCCTTTAATTGTATTTATTTTTGATTGGTTTCATAGACTGTAGTTGCTGCCTTTAACAAACAAGCAGCCAAGACAGTGGACGAGGCCAAAGTTGCGTTTCTGAAGATGGTTTACCGCTGGCCCACATTCGGCTGTGCGTTCTTCGAAGTCAAGGTAACTCTTATTTTGAAGTCTGTTTTGAAGCTTGTTTATGAAATAGAGATGTGCTACCTGAATCAAAATATAACAATATCTTTGCAGCAAACATCAGAACCAAACCTCCCTGATATTGTGCGGATTGCCATCAGTAAACAGGGCCTAACAATTATCAACCCCAAAACAAAGGTAATGTCATTAAATATGAATGAATCATTGTTTTTTTTTCTATTTTATAAGACGCTTACGTATTATTTAATCAACAGGAGGTTTTTGCCAGTCACCCGTTCAACCGGATTGCAAACTGGTGCAGTGGAAGCACGTATTTCCATATGACAGTCGGAAACTTGGTCAAAGGCAGCAAATTTCTGTGTGAAACCTCACTGGTAAGTTTAGTATATCATGGACGTTATAAATAATAAAAGTTTGCTTATATATCTGCAAATATGCCAAGTTACAGACTGTTTAGGATGCAAATCAAAAAAGGTGGTACTGTTTTATGCTTATGCCATGTGACATTTTACTCTGAACTAGTACCGTCATAATTACAGTAAACTTCTGTTCTGACTCATTGATGTGCCTGAATATAGACGGCAAGTGAACTCTGTGTTTATCTTCAGGGTTACAAAATGGATGACCTGATAACGTCCTATGTGAACATGTATCTGAGAGAGAGAAGAGCTCTGCAGACCAGGAACCGCTTCAACATGTGAAGAGAAAAATACATTCACCGATTTCCGTCAGAACTGTTGATGGCTAAGAGCTATCCTTGTTGAAGAAAATTAATGTTATTTAAAGTTGGCCTTAAAAAGGTTTTGATTGAGAAAACATTATCAGTCCAAACTACTTACTACTACTCTCATGTTTAATATTTAAAAAGAACTGTGCAACCACTGTAATGCTCAAATATTATGAATTGTCATTTCCAGTACAGTGAGGGCCATTGTCTAAGATTTATATTAACCAAACATAAATTAAAGTTGTACTATCATGAATTTACCTTTAGTCTCCTTTTACAAATATGCAACTATTTCCATACACTAAAGCTACAATAACAACAGGGTTTCATTGAATAAAACACTTTTTAATGACTACAGTATATGATTTGTGAGGACAGGTGCTAATATTTTTGAAATTGAAAATGCACTTTATGCTCAGATGATGTGACAAAAATAGGCCTATGTTGGTATTACATTTTGACACATACAAGTATTGCCGAAGAAGAGTTTGTGCAGTGTTTAAAAGTCGTACAGTAGTGAAGAGGAAACTTGCTTCAGTATTTGTGTTTACAGTAGCCACACGGCAGTCGTTAACTAAGTGGGTTTGGTTTACTTTTAGTGTTTGACCTTCATGGAGCTCGTTTGTCTCTGGTCAATAAACTTCTCTCTATTACTGCTCAGTTAGGTCTTAAGTTCTGGGAAGTAGGTGTAAGTACTGAGAATTTAAAAGTACTCTTAGGTGAACATACTGTGATTAAAAATGTCCAAGTGCAAAAGAGTAGCAATCTTAAGAGTTGTAGAAAGTAGAAAAAACAATTATAGTAGTGGAGAGCTGAAATTAATCCACGTATTTTCAGTCAAACCAATCATTCTAGGTTGAATCGGGGTCAGTTTTACTCCAAACACACACGACAATAAAAAAGCATAAAATTCCCAAGATTTTCATAGGCCTTTTACATGCATTCTGCCTGGACTTAATTATTATTTCTAACTTTATTTCAAGTCCCTGAATATCGTTTTTTCATTGAAATCAGAAAAAGGGATGTCTAATCTGGTATATCAGCACATCTCTCCAGACACCAACTTTACTCCTTATATTTACCAAAGTGGGTGTAATTTGCAATCTTATTTTCATTTGTGCAGAGCTTGTGACCACTTATGATCAAAGAAAATCTGACAACAGGGGACAAAACTCTGGAGTGTCAGCTTCACAAAGAGTCCAGGCATTTGTCTGTGCTCCAAATGCTTCAGTATATAATTGGGGTACGTTTTAGGTAAAAATCATCCTTGTTAGTGCATAATAATCAAATTACAATAACAATAGGTTAGCCCAAACTTTTTCTAACTATAAATACAGTATTAGTTTGGGTTAACCTTGTCTCAATGATAAAAACTTGCTATATTTACAACAAATTGAACTCCACTGATCCTAGATTTATGATCGTAACCACAGTTAACGATTTCACAGCCGCGCTTTTTCCTTCGGGGCTCAAAAGATACCGAACAAAAGTGTGGGCTGATCCAATTAGCCGTTTGGCTGTATATTATGCCCTGTTTGGATAGTCGCTTCATTCACGGCTTACATAAAGTCATTTGCATATTGATGTTAGAAAGGGAAGAGTGTTTGATGCAGCTGCGATCTGAAAGAAATATTCTCCAACGCGACGCAGCCAGTGGGTCCTCTGCACATCTGTCCTGCAGCTATGTGACTGATTATTTTGGGCATTCCAATTCAGGACGTCCCCAGGAGGCAAAGATCCCGAAACAAGGGCCTCTGTCTCTGGTCCGTGCCCCCTCCCTCTCTTGTTTTTCACTCTCTCCTATAGTGCATGGGGCCCTGTATCTACAAAACGATCATCTCTAAGACCTTACTCATAAACTTGTAAATGAACAACACAGGGCATCCTCTATGTATGAGAGAGAGAGTGGGGCAGAGTCGAGTTTCCATGGAGTAATAGTGGACCAATGGGGGCCTTCTGTGGCACGCCATTCTTCTGGACGCCGCGAAAATCTCAAATCTGCGCCGCGCCCTGACTCGAGCTATTGTTGGGGAACACAAGTGGCTCTCAGAGGAGAAGGGGATGGAGAAGAAAGGGGTGGGGTCAGGGTTCAAACGAAAACCTCGCAGCAGGACCCCCTCTCTGTTATCAAATTTGTCGGGACATAGAAAGGGCTACAGTGTGGTGTCACGGAGAGAGCAGAGAGAGGGAACAGAAAGAGAGCGAGAGGAGAGGTTTAGGGTTAGCGTGAGGGCCGGGTTGAGTTCAGCCTCCCCTGCTCAGTCTGTGTCAGCAACTCAATTGTCCCACTCCGCCTCAGACTTTCTCCAGCTCTGCAACTGCGGTGAGTACTCTACTTTTCTCATTTTCAGCGCACAAACTGACTGATGCTTTTTGTCACGTACTGTATAAAAGCACATTTATGTTATTTGACGATGCTTAATAGCAGGGTGAATTCAATTTGAAATTTGAATGCTGTGATAAAAAAGGTATTTTTTTTGGATTAGTTATTTTCATAAATAAGCTATAGCTTTCTTAAATGAACCTGAACTGAACCTTTTTAATTGCATGAGTATAAGTAGTTGTAATATTAAGCAAAGATGGGTGTTAAACTGGATGACCAGATATAGAACAAAGAATTAGACAAAATATGCAAAAGGAATAACTAAATCAAACAAATCTCATGAAGAAAATAAATAAAAATAAATTATGTGTGTCCCCTGTAATTCTGAGTAAATATGACACATACGCCAACCTCTGCCTTAAATGTAAAAAGAAAGTATGAATCTATTTTCACCTATGATGGTAATGTCCAGTGATTGGTTCATTCTGGTCCCCAGTTTTGCAGGAAGTGGAAAAATATCTTGGACTAAAACTGTCACTGGACCCTAAATTTGTTTTCTTGGTATAAATGGCTATACTTGGGAAACAAAAATAATCACCATTGCACCCTCCCTCTCTTGATCTTAGGCGTGACAAAAAAAATGCAATTTTGGCCTATGAGAGACTAAAGGGGGCTTAAAGGACTGCTGGACTCTGTTAAGGATTGGTCCCCTTTAAGTGACTTTCTTGGTTTTGAATGGCAGACAATAACATTTATTTATAACACACACAGCACAGATTGGTTCGGGGTGCTCTACACAACAGGAAAAGATCACACTGCAGATAGACAAAAATATAAAAATGTACTACTAAAAGAATAGTTAAATGCACAGCTCAATAGAGGCATTTTTGGCCTGAATTTGAACATTTTTAGAGTGGAGACCTGTCTTGCAGTTTTGTTTTTTTAACATATATAATAATTTCTTTCAATTCTACATGTCCAGATACTTGGAACCCGATGCGATATGTGACCTATTACATGGATATCCCTTAAAACCGGTGTTAAATGTTTACTAAATTGATGTTTTGATTATGCAGAGTAACAAAATGCATTGGAATTTCATGTTCATGGAATGGTCTGTGAATAATTGACCCTTAAGCCCTGCAGATTCAGCCTTAATGCAGTCCTCAGCAGGTAAATAAGTGTAGAACTCTGCAATTTGTCATGAATTTGCTGAATATCGTCTCTTCTCTCAGCCCCATTTCCTGCTATGCCGTCCAGATTACCGGTAATAAAGCCTACTGCCAAACAATCCTTGAATTAACTATATATGGCTTAATGTACCAAATAACTATTCAAAACTGCTTATTAGAAGGGGGGGGGGACATTAATTCCTAGACATTCCTGAATGAATTCTTTTTTGCCATATCTCCAGGATTTCATGTAATCAGTTGCTATTTTGCTTGACTAGTTTTAAGCTGGCTGGGCACAGCTCTGTCCCGTTTGATGTTTGTGGCTCGTCTCTAAGGAGGATTATCCCCCGGAGGAGACACTTGTTGCGGGTGTTTTCTGGTTGTGCTCCTGGTCTGTCTTCTCTCCAGGGACCAGTGCCTCCTCTGTCAGACCCCTGTGCCTCTCTATAGTCACAGTCTGAGCTCTGGCTGCCAAGTGCCAAGTGGTCTCCAAAATACTCCGATTTACTATAAAACATGGATAAAAGTCACTGTTACATTTGACTGGTTTGCAGTGAATAGAAGCACCTGCTCTCTTTTCAATGTGTTGGTGATATAATACTATTTTTAGTTCATATTAAGATATTATTTCCTGCTTCCACTGTATAAATTATTTTACTTTACATTTACTTTAGTCATTTAACAGTAAGTTAGGTTTGACCCCGGAAATTCCAAATAAAAGGGCTCTACATTTTTCATTTTCTATTCAAACCTAGAACTAATACAGCATTACTTCACTACATTTGTTTGTGTAATATGTTTGAAAGGTTGGATTCGAATCAAATCATAATCCCAATGCAAAGGACCTCCCCCGTGAAAAATGTGAGTTGATACAATCGATAAATAAGACAATAGACAATAAAAGGAGTGGAGGGTCAGGGTTTGCCAAAATCTGCATCAGAATTCTTCTTAAGAAATACTGACAGTCAGAATTTCTTAGGAAGAATTCTGCAATTAAAACCAAACTGTTGTCTCAGAGGAATGCTGTGAATTCTTTGTGTTATGGCCGAGTGTGTGTCAATGGTTTAGCAGGAATTCCTCGCCGTAAACAGCAGCTTAAGTTAAGATTCAGTTACATCTATAAATGCATTGTCCAGATTTTACACCTAAAAAAAGAAAGTGTGGCATGCACAAATGCTGGGAGCAGTGATAGTGGGGCTGAGCCATATCATATCGTTTATGGTATATCGTCTTTTGCTTTCAGGGCAATATGAAATTTGGAATATTGCGATGTAATGTGTGTGCAGTGCAGCTGATTTTCCTCTCTGTTGCAAAGGGAACTTGACAAAGATTTCAGCTAAAACGTCGCAGTCAATCGATTAAGCACAACTAATACTGAAATAATTGTCTAATTTAGTCATCTATGAATTGTTTTCTGAATTATAAACAGAATCCAGAACCACTCTCCATGAAAGAAGAGGTTTTATAATTCAGAGAGAGCAGGAATTAGCCCAAAATACCACATGAAATGTATTCGTATCAAAATTCGTATTTTAATGAAAAAAAAAGAAAAACACGATTTTGTTGTAGATAAACACTAGACACTAAACTCTTGAACACTATGAAGATGTTGCCAAGGAGCATCTTTTTTGCTTTATCATGGTCAACCTTAGTGAAAATATCATGTTCATTGACCTTTTCGCAAGCTGAACATTGAAACAATTTATCGAAAGAATAATCCCCAAACTAATCGATTACCAAAGTAACTGTTAGTTGCAGCCCTACTGGAGACACATTAACACTGATTGTAGAGGCTCTGCAGACACTTAAAACACTAATAATGAATACGTAAGCAGGACCTATGACTATCACCTAAATATCCTAAAACAAGTTATATTATTTAACATGTCACCGTTGAGTATTTGTTCTAAAACATCAGTTTCATCGTCAATTATACATTTTCTCTTGTGTCATAAACCTAACCCTATTATTTGGGGGTATTTCCTTTAGGTAGTTTAGGATGGGGTCATTTGGTTTTACAGCAGATGCCTTTCCCAACAAGAAAACGTATCCAGGCTTGCAAAGAGGACACTGACAAATGACCCAGTGACCTCTGGATTATGAGGATTGTTGCAATACTAATCATTGATAGAAAAACATTTTGGATTCAGCCCTGAGTTGAATCAAATTTGATGCACTCAACTTGTTAACATAGAAATCCCTGCTATCTTTAATTGTTAAAGTAAATTAACTAATGCATTATCATGGCAGTTTAATTTTAAAAAACAAAATAGCAGGGGACATAACTTTCGGTCGCTCTTGGCAATGCATGTTAAGAATTTGGGGACTTGCACCTTTAATAACTTAGAAAGCATTTGTCATCTGTAATTAAAATGTAGCTTGAAGTTGAATGAGTTAGAATTCCCAGACAGAGAAGGAGGAGGAGAGAGAGAGAGAGGAGGAAGTTGTTCACTCGGACCGATCCTGTGTAGACGAGCCAAAACACTGACAGCTATTGTTACCTGCAGACGCCTAAAGCGGAAACCCCAAATCATTGTGGAGTGCCTATGGTTCCTCTCTCCATGAATGTTGTTGCAGTTGTCGAGTCAGTTAAAAGCAATAGCTGTAAATGAAAATAAAGATGGTTTAATTGTGTAATTCTTTTGGCTATTTTCAAATTAAAGGACCTGTACCTGATTTTAATTTGTTCTAGTTAGGATAAATTCTCATTACGTCATGCTTTATTTAGTATAAGCAGCTAAACAAGTAAAACACTGGCTATGTAATGCATAATCTGTGCATACTATTAAAGCATTTTGTTAGGAAAGAACTTGTACAGACGCTATTGCCAGGGTCACCTCATTTCGTCCAATCAGGGACATTGTTCACTATAAATCTTGGGTAAACAACTGCTTGACACTATCCCAGATGCTTGAATCAATGTCATGGTGCAGTTTCAAAAGTGGCAAAAAAAAAAAAAAAGCTAATTGTAAGCAGAGTTAAGGGAACTTTAAGAGAAACAACTGCAGAAGACTATTTACTTTTTGAGTCATGGAGTGAAAGGAAGGACTATGTGGGCGGGGCTAATGATTCAAACTGAAACATGTTCCTGTGTCATGGTTGTTTCAGTGGGATAGTGATGGTGAAGTTGTTATAGTCGGACCTTGGGAGTGGTAGCATTCTTTACCCGTTTTTGTGATGTTAAATTTCACTTACAACTTCACTTACATTTATGGATGGGTAAGAAAAACAAATAGGCTCAACTTGGCCAGCTGGCCAAAACTATCAGAAACCAATCAACGCAACCATGACACTTTATTATGTTCTTCAAACTGCTCAAAATAAATGAAAATGAAATAATCCTCAGTGTATTTCTATGATATGTATGGCTGTAGTTGACTAAAGAAATTCTTGGTTGACTAAAGACATTCCAAGTGCACCGACTAATCGACTAAAACTCCACAAAGCTTAGCACTGTGACTGTAGTGATGTTATTTCCTATAGTAATCCATGAGTGAAAAGTCACAATATCATCTACATCTCAGACTATAAATCCTGGAGTGTGCAGTGGTAAATATTAGCCACTTTATAAAGACTCTGTGTTCTTGACGCCCTCCAGCCTTTCTCGAAGAGGTCAAAGGTTGATGGCTCACCCGAGGGCAGAGCTCCATAAAAGGATACTTTAAAATGGTCCAGTGTCTTCTCACATCCAACAAGTCATACATTGCAGACGGACTCGAGTGCTACCACAAATGCCATGCCTGTCAATGTCATTACGTCCTTATAGGCTGCAACTGTGTTATTGTGTCATTTGGTAGCACTTTAAAATACGCTCCGTTACTTAGTACTTACAGAAGTACCATACTGACATTTACTTGTACTTACAGTGGTACTTACAATGGTACCAGTACTGACAGTTACCCCAGGAAAAATAGCGGCAACTTGACTGTGCAAATGGGGATTCACAATAAACAACAAACCATGTGCTAACATTTTTCCCTCCTCAAACAAAACCAAACCAAAGCTGTTACTCTGGCGTCTCCCAAGTAACTTAGAGTAAATTTGTTAAATTGTTTTTTGTAAAAGACTTTTATTTTTAGTTCTAAAACATGAGATTTTTCAAGAGCATGTTTAAAGGGCAATACAACAATGACATTTTTTTTTTTTTTTTTTTAAATCTGATGTTCATCCGTAATACCCTTTATTCTTAAGTCTTCTTTATTTAGAAGCCATCAGTTCCCATATGTCAACCTTTATTTGTCTGATAAAGTCTCAGTGGCCAATAGAAATAATCATTTGACTAGTCAACTACTGTATTGCTGTATTATTGTATTGCTAACTTACTAAAATAATAGTTCGTTGCACCTCATAAGTTTATTGATTTAAATATT
This sequence comes from Rhinogobius similis, assembly GCA_019453435.1. Lineage (NCBI taxonomy): Eukaryota > Metazoa > Chordata > Actinopteri > Gobiiformes > Gobiidae > Rhinogobius > Rhinogobius similis. The sequence goes on from CM033625.1 coordinate 25,448,192, forward strand.
TCCACATAAATCTGCAGTATTGCCAAAACTGTCTGTAATTCCAATGCATTTTAGTTCCTCCAAATTACATGTTCTATATTTTACTTGATAACTGAAATGCACTGGACATTTGTTTACTTCTATTTCTTTTCTCTTTCACCTCTCTAGCTCTTGACGATGGAGTTAGCCACAGAACTCCCCCCGCTCCTCTCCAATGCCTCGGACACCTGCCCTCCCGTGGACATGACCACCGAGAACACCGTCTTCGGCTTCTTCTACATCCTGGTCTTTTTCTTGGCTCTGAACGGCAACAGTCTGGCGTTGTGGATCTTCTCGCACCAACGCGGCACCACCTCCTCTCCGGCCAACGTCTTCCTGGTCCACCTCGCCGTCGCCGACTTGTCCTACGTGTTCATCTTACCCCTCCGCGCCACCTACCATCTCACCGGCGGACACTGGCCTTTCGGGGAGGTGCCTTGCAGATTGGCGGGCTTTTTGTTCTACGTCAACATGTATGCTAGCTTGTACTTCCTAGCGTGCGTGGCTGGGGATAGGTATCTCGCTGTCGTCCACGCTGTGAGGTCCCTTAAGGTCCGCCGGGCTCGTTACGCTCACATTATCAGCTTTTCGCTTTGGGCCTTGGTTACGATTTCGATGGCGCCGCTCCTCATCTCGCACCAGACCGCAGAGGTCGACGGCGTAACGGTGTGCTTACAGCTATATCGCGAGAAAGCGACACGCAACGCTCTGATTTCCTTGGCTGTGGCATTCACGCCGCCTTTCCTTGCTACTTTATCGTGCTATCTTCTGATAATTAAAAGCTTGCATCACGGTTCAAGACTTGAGCCGACCCTTAAACTCCGAGCCTTGCGCACCATCGGTCTAGTCCTGCTGATCTATGTAGTGTGTTTTTTGCCATACCACGTTAGCAGAGCGACTTTCATTTTTGCATATAACCACCCAGATGTGTCGTGTGGGGTGCGCAGAGGGCTGAGTTTGGCCAATCGTCTCACGTCTTTGCTCACCTGCATGAATGGGGCGATGGATCCGCTAGTGTATCTGTTCGGGGCGGAGAAGTTTCGCGGGACTCTCACCAGACTGCTGTGTAAAGACAAAGGCAGCTTGTCCGGGGCAACGAGTGGAGAGCTAAAAGCAACACACGAGAGCTCTGTCAGTGCCAAGTCTGAGATTTAGGAGAAAAAATACTTACTGGGCGATATGAAAATCCAGAAATAAAAATCCCTATTATTTTCCTCATATTAGTCCATCTTGATTCTCGATTTTATTAGATTTTTTTTCTTTTCAAGAACAAAATAAAGATGGCTTTCCATTAACCTGTCTCACACCAGGTTGATATGGGACTCTATTCAGAGTGCTACACATTTATCAAAGAAAATGCATAACGTGATGATGAACATTTGAAGCCAACGCGTCACAAAAGCCAAGAAATCCAACTGTTGTTTAATCCAGCTGAGAGAAAAGACCTCTTCCCCATCCTCAAATGCACAAAGCGCTTCTCTGTGCATTTGTACACAGTATGTAGTCCGTAAATCTGGTTAATTAGGCCAAGTACATCTGTTGGTGGCGCCATGTTTGTTTAGGTTTGTCTATTTGACTTCAGCCCAAACCACAATGCTGCGCTCTGATTGGTGCGGCCCACAGCAGCCGGTGAAACCCCAACAACGGGAGACGGTTCAGATGGATTCTCAAGAGTTTGTGAACTCACAAATATCATGAGAATTCATCTGAATGGACCTGGTTAGCTTTCAGTATTCATTTCATGAACATAAACATGGCAAGCCACGTGCTTTCACTGACAGAGGATTGACTGTGAACCTCTCCATAATTAAAAAAAAACAAAACAAAAACGCACACACACATATGATTGACGATATGAAATGACTGAATCTCGATCTCAAGTTAAAAATATTGAACTACTCAACTTTATTTTACCGAGGGACAGATTTTTTAGATGGTTTTGTCATTGCATAAAAACCTTTGAAATACAAAATGTAATACTAAATACCCAGGCCTTAAGTTGAATAGGCCTGGTTTTAAGGTACAACATGAAGGATTTTGTTACACCTAGTGGTAAGGTTTGGTAATGGCACTCATTTAGCACTACAGGCCAGACAGCAGGACCTTTTCACAGACTGATGACAGCAGTTATTTAGATTCAAACTCTACTGTTTGTGTATTCTTTGGCGAACTTCCTTATTCTCTGGTTTGACCTTGTACAGCTTACCGTATGCAAACTGCTTCAATATGATTTGGCCCATGCATGTACAGAAAATAATACCTGTAACACTTTTTTCATAAACACAAAAAGGATGTTTATAAGGACATCAACAGCACTTGTGAAGCGCTTAGTAAACCAATATAATTACTCTAATTTCTTTATAATGTAAAATTTTCATTTTACAAAATGTGTGTGTGAAATTGTTTTTACAAGTATTTGAGGATTTGAAATATTAATGTATAATTTAGGGAAATTGACTGGAGCTTTTTATACAATACTATAAAAACAAGATGATCAGATGTATATATTGTATGAATCCATGCATTTCGCATACGTGAAATGTACAAGATGTTTGTGATTTACAGTTGTTGTTTTTTTATAATGGTGTATATTTTATGTGAACTTTATTATTCCTGAATATTGGGTTTGTTGTTTACATTGTTTGTGCTTGACAATTCTGCCTTATATTGTTCCATTTTGGACACATTTTGCTATGCATTTCATGACACCCACATGTTGCACTATGACATAAAATAATACTGTTTTCATACTAAACATGTGTTGTATTTTAATGAATTATTATTCCTTTGTCTTTATATTCAATGATCTTTGTAATAAAAGGCTTTTACACAAAAATACATGTTGTTTTTTTCTATGTGAAAGTGACATTCAAAATGCAGAAGTAAACGCTGCATGACTGGCACCTTTCTTACTTGTATGCTTTCAAACGCTTGTTTACAATGAATGATTGAGGGACTAATATGTTCAAATTTCCTAAAACCGTTCAAATGAATTGGTTCAGCAGTTCTTTCCAGTCTAGATGAAAGTGCTAGCTCCTATTTGAGACAGAGCTTGTGCACGTGACCAAAGTTGTGGTTTGAGGGCTGCCTTAATTCTCCTCCTTTTATTTCTGCATGACTTCCTGTCCATCACATGAACACCCATACTGAAGTTGCATTTCCTTGTTTTGCTACATTTAAGCTTTTCATTTCAAAATATGTCAATGCACAGCGCAGTTATGCAGTCTACTGTTAAGAAAAACTTTCAGAAATAAGTGTTTAAAATATTCTGTAGCTATACGTTTATCAAGTCACATTGTTTCATATTTGCTTAAGGTCACTTCCCCTTTTTATGGAAACTGGGTTGCTGTTAATACACGCTTATCTTTATACCATTAAAAGCAAAATTAGCAAATACATTTAGAACATTGGAAATGTGTGTTAATGATTGATGCTTTGATAAAGGTCTGTAATGTGTAACAGAAAAACTATTTTGGGTTTACAGATAATAGGGCCCTCCTCTCGGCTTCACAAATGAGGAAGTTGAACTGCGAGCCACTTGTTGCTTCCTTTTGCAGTTTTTTGAGACCGGGGCCAAACGAGGCACTCAAACATACCAATGGTTGGATAAAATAGGGCTTTGTGCTGGTCGATGGTAAAGTTGTAGGTGCGCAGCAGGTTAAGAGGGGACTCAGGATGCCCACTTACCAGCCTTGGTACCATGGCATGATAACGCGGTCTAGAGCTGAAGACCTGCTGTCCAAAGAACCTCGAGATGGGAGCTTCCTTATTCGGGATAGTGAGTCCATCCTGGGAGCATATGCCCTCTGTGTCCTGTAAGTAAATGCTGTCATTATTTCATTTAAATTCATCAAACATAATTCTCTGTTTAAAATATCTTGACGTAGATTTGCTTATCACAGGAATACATGACAGTGCATATATTATAATGTTATGGTACCACTACAAGAGTAATAGGATGAATAGATTTTAGTTTACAGTGAATTCTCTGCTTCACATAGACAAAATAAGTTTAGTTCCCCTTTATTTGAATAGAGAGCACCAACTAATTAATGCCTTGGCAACTCACTGCACTTTGATCATACTCAAATTTATGGCTAAACAATTCAAAAAAAGAAAAAAAAAGTAACAATATTTTTTGGTGGCAACATTTGCTGTTTATATGTTAAACCAAGATTTATTTCTATTAATATGCTACATGCTAGAAATATAAATGGTTGAACTTACGTACAAGAACAAAAGAAGCACATTCGTTTTTTTATTTTTTTATTTTAAACTACAGAGTCAGCAGTTTTAATACAGAAATAATACAAGCTTATGAAGACGGGATACAGTGTTGTTTGTAGATGACATTATATTACATCAACAATCCATGGGTTTCAGCTTCTTAATGGACCTTATCCCCAAAAATATATAATAATTTGTTTTAAATTGTTAATCGCTTTTGCAAAAAATCTAATTTGAAACCCATGTTTAGCAGTTGTTGCAATTTGATCAGTTCAAATAGCTTCTGATTCACTTGAGATAAACCAGCAGCCCTTCTAAAATGTGCTTATGTTGCATTTATTAGCATTAAAATTCACATCTTTCCTATTGCAGATACCAGAACTGTGTGTACACTTATAGGATCCTGCCCAATGAGGACAAAAAGCTCTCTGTGCAGGTATGGTAAACGTGTCATAACATTTGAATACTGGGTTATATTTAATACATCCTCTTACAAAGCTCTGCTCTAATTTGGTTATGGTTTTCAAATGTAGTTGGAACTGTGTCTATACTGTACCTGTAATGTGATGAATAAGGAATGACTTTAGTCATTTTTTGAATACTTATTTTTATTGCAACATTTGCCTACAAGAGAAAGGGACTGGAAGAGACAATAATTTTGCGCCTGCAAAATACTGGTTTTATTGTAAATCTTTTTTATAATTTGGATGACTCCCAGACAAATATATATACACATACAAAGTGTAGGTGTATATATATTTGTCTGTAGTATATATTTGTATACTACAACTGTGCATATTGTTATTTTATTTGACCTTTAATTAATAGGTTAAAAGTTGTTGAGATAAACAATCTTCGTGGGCGAATAGGTCACAGCTGAGCTTCTGCTAATCCAAATCATTAGACCATAATTTGAAAGTGATAGAGATCATTCATTTTTGTTAAATATGAGAACCATGGACATGGCTAATAGTTTTGGTTTCATTTTTTGTTAAAAGTTTGCTCATGACGTTTTTATCGACTGAAGAAATGGGGCAACACTGAAACGCCACTTTGTCACCATCCATCTTCACTAGCTGAAAATCAAGAGTCTAATTTGTGAAAAGCAAACTCCTTTAACTGTTCTTTCTCTTATAAATGAGAGCTGTACCTCTGTCACTCCCCAGGCCTCAGAGGGAGTGCCCATTCGGTTCTTCTCCGGGCTTCCTGAGCTGGTGGATGCGTACTACAGTCCCAGCATGGGCCTGGTCACACATCTGCAGTATCCTGTTCAGAGAGAGGAGGAGATGGAGGACGACACGGGTAAGAACCTCGCACGGAACACAAATACACAACCATTTAGAGAACTTATGGAAATAATAGAATGCTAGAATATCATAATCTTAGTTTTCTCCTTCTAAATTTTGTGATTTCCATAACCCATGGATGTTTTCATTATTTTACATTTTATTTTATTTATCCTGGATGCTGTTCCTGCACAACCAGCCACATATTTTGGCAATTCTGGGTGCAATTCTAGGCAAAATTTTGCATTTGGGTGTGGTTTAAAACTGTGACCTTACTGGCACTATTTCCCTTAAGTAAGTCAAGTTTATTTATGTAGCAACTTTCACAGACTAAGCGGTCACAAAGTGCTTCAACAAAAGAGTTAAAATACAGAAAAATAATCTCTAAAATATCTAAAAATTGCTAACCATCAAGCCACGCATCTTAATGTATCACTTAAAATTACCATTAACATTAACGTTCTGTAGCTTAAAAGTTTGATTGTAGCAACAGATTGGAGAGAAGAGACAATTTAAGAAAGGCAACCTGTTACTACAAACCCCTTCTGAGCTGCATTGCATTTATCGATGAATTCATAATGATAACACACTACATCCCAACTCTTCTGAATGCGTAAAATTTAATTAGACTGTAAAATTGGACAATTATTCTTTTCACTTTTGCAGAATCCAGCCTCCCTCCTCAGCTTCCTCCACGAAACTTTTCGACCAGCGACACCAAAGATACAGAACAGGTCACCAAGTCTCTGTCAGATACTTTCATGGCCAGACTGCAACACATGGACCTATCTCTGTAAGTAAAATACGCTTGTGACCAAGAGGTTTGAAGTAAGAAAAGTAATTTTTTAAAGGTCCTTCCTGAATGATTTTTCTTAATTGACAACTTTATGATATTTAGTGTGCCATGAAACCGCTAAATTTGAAAATAGTTTGTACATTCCTTTTTTTTTATATATCTATCTCCAAATGTTAGTCTTGTGGTTTAGAACTCAGCAAACTCTGTGCACCAGTACTATCTCCAGAGATCGCAAATCACCACAACTTTCCATACATATATACAACTAAAAGAAGTCATACTCTGCTGCTATAAATGTGCCCACATATCTTTGTATATCTGAGCTAGATTATATTTTTATGGAACATTTAAGCAGCTATGTGTTTCTATTTGTATGTCCTATTTAATTATGCATTATTACATTTATACATTTTCTTAAAGTGCATATGACATGTTTTTCTAATTATTACTTAGTTTGGTGGGACAGTAACGGTGCTGAATATTTAACACTTTTACACCTGTCAAGTTGTTGTTTGTGAAGGAAAAATAGAAGTTGAAAATGACACAAGTAAGACCTAAGTTCTAAAACAGAATCCCTCATGTCATCAATAAGCGACATGCAGAGACAATTTGCAAGCAACTGATTTTTCTGACAGTTTAAACTATTATTAAACAAAATAAAGGTGTTTTATCTGTATTAATATTTGTCAAATCATAGCTGACGTGTAAATTACATGGATTTTGGTCTTTGTTTACACTACAGTTGCTAGGTAACAGTTGTGGAATTATCTCTACCTATGTTCGATCTGATGCTCATGCCCAGGTAGTACAAATATCAACAAAACTGTCCAACTGCAGAAAAATAAGAAAATGTTTTTAGTAAAATCTTAAATATAACCGTGTTCATTACGTTTAAAGAAATGTAAAGTCCAGCCTGAAATGTGCTGACACTTTTCACCTGCCTCCATCTCGCCTTCTTTTACTGCTTTAATAAATCTCCTCTTTAGTCTTTTCCAGTAAATAAATGTGTCCTATTTTAAAATGTTCAGTTTACAAGAGGAGCATCAGCTGGCGCTCCAAGACTATTTCAGGACCTCTATCTGTTTGGACGTGGAACAAGTACAAAATGGAAACCCCAACCTCCCTGGACTGAAGAAACTCACCATGATCATCTGCAAAAACCTCAACAAGTACAAATCCTTCATCTATGGTTAAAACTATATATTTAGTAACATTATTTGCAATAGCTACTACCTGTTTTTCGTTTTTCGAACACAGCGAGATCTCCCGCGTCCTGCCGTCTCTGGAGATGGTGAACCGCGTCCTGGACCAACAGTTGTCTCCAGGGATCGGGCATCTGTCCAGACAAGTGTGTACATTTTATAATACTACAGCAATAACAGTTAGTATAAGTTATGTTTATGGAATTTGAAAGAAAAATGCATCTTTATTTGAATTTGAATTTAAATTTACATGCCCAATTATGGTGGTAGAAACAAAAGTGTCCCGAAAAAATGTATGATCTGGTATATCTATGAAGACATCGGTCATCCAAGCAATTTCTTTACTTTACTTTGGGGAAAAAATCTAGGTGGCAACTTTTTAGACTCTCAAAGTTACTTTAACAGAGAGAACTACTGAGCTCAATAGCAAGGATAGGAGTATTAGTATTGAAAAATCTATATATCGATACTGACTCAGTAAAATGTGGGTATCAGTAGTAATTATAGGCATTCATTTTAGATTTGTTTTAGACACATTCCACCAGCTGCAGATTAGACTGATCCATCTGTTTAAGGTGTTCTGTTTGTTCTTAAGAGCCTTTGTGAAAACCTTGACAATCCTTAGAACATAAGATTACACCAGTATCGAGTATTGAGTATCAGTATCGAAAAATTACACCCAAAACACATCGTATCAATAACTAAAACTGTGGAACTGCTCATTTCTACTCCACAGTCCTGCCCACGTGGTTCTGGAAGTAAATTTCTCATTAATTTTTGCCATAAAGTTTAGGAAAAATCTAAAATCAAGAGTTTATAGGCTCAACGGAGGCTAAGCAGTCTGTAACACATTGTTTCCGTCCAAAAAAACCACATCTAAAACCAAAAATTTGGCAAAATATTTCAGTAACTTTAGAGTTTCGAATACAGGGTTTGAATACATTTATAGATCTTGTGGTCATCACATGGCTGATTAACCCTAAGCAAGCTTTTTTTTTTCCTGAAAGCAGCCCTTATTAAGTGCTAATACTATTGAAATTACTACTCTTATTATTCATTATACATTTATAGATGCCACCAAGAAAATTATATTCACTGTTTCACCTAACATTAGATTTTAAATTCCAGTGACAATAAATGTAATGTTTACAAAATCTGATAAAAATTAAAAAATACTGTTAATGTGTGTTGTTTAGATTTCAGTAGATTCACTCCAGTCCACATCATTTAGACTCGAGCAACTGACTAAATTGCTCTACTCTATTGAAGATAAGGTAAAAAAATAATAATAATAAACACAAAATACAAAGATCTGCCTGGCTAATCTACAGATCATGTCACAACTGGTTCCTCTTTTCAGGCCAAAGGATCTGTATTTGAGTCGGCTGGTTATGAAGGAGGCCATAGAAAATCCCTTATACCTGCTGTGATGTTTGAGGTACTTAACCAAATCACGTTTTACTTTTTGCTACATTATGAGGCATAATTTGGAGTTGACGTTGTGATTTGTTTTTATAACTGTAGGTAAAGCAGGAATCTCTCGGCATACCAACAAAGATGTTCCTCAAAGTGGATGTCGAGAGTGGAAAGTTATTCTATAAAAAGTCTAAAGACGGCCCTGAAGACAAATACTATGTCCACAACAAAAGTAAGAATTCATTTTTACTTCCCTTTTTAATACAACTGATGTAAACTGTGCTCTTAAATCTCTGGTTAAAGTCAACATAAAAATACTTTCACTTTCAGTTGTTATATGCAACATTTTGAGGAGGTTCCACCATTCAAAAGACATGATTCTTAGTTTTAAATATTCACTTGCTATGGCAACGGTTCTACTTTTTCATCATTCTGAAACCAATGGATATTATTGTTTTGCATTTTATTATTTAACCCAATGTTTGAAGCTGAACCACCATTTTACAGTAGGGAACGTGGCTTTTGCTCTTTAAAAAGTGTTTTAACCAGCACATTGCAGACAAATAGCTTAGATTTTTCTCAGTGTATAAAAACAAACAAACATTTTTTGTAATTAACAATAAATTAACATTACAATAGTTTTCTGGAAAATCATTATTTGATTTCAAATCAAATCAAATCAATTTATTTTTATAATGCCCAAAATCACAACAACAGTTGCCTCGATGGGCCACAGGTAAAAGCAGTTCAGATAACTGTCCCAGAATGCCCCTGTCCTTTGACCCTCCTTCGCGGCGAGGAAAAACTACAAAAAACCGCATGGGAAAAAGTAGAAACCTCGGGGAGAACCACAGTGAAGGAGAGATCCTACTCCCACGGACGGACAGGCTGCAGATGAACTAGGACTGACATCCACTTGGACTGTGGAGCCAGAACCACTCAAGAGGGAGGTGGCTTTAAAGAGTTCCTCCAGGCGGACGAGGAGCAGTCCACCAGTGTAGAGAGATCCTCCAGCAGGAGATGAGGAACAGTTCATCTAAAGTAGAAGGAGTTCGTCCAGGCAGACGAGGTATGGCTAATCCAGGGTTGAGGGAGTTCCTCCAGGCGGGTGGCGCATAGATCGTCCAGTGTAGAGATCGATCCTCCAGACAGATGGGGGTGAAGATGTTTACTTTGTATACGGGAACACAGATCATGTTTATGGAATTTGAAATAAAAACTCATCTTCATTTGAATTTGAATTTACATGCCCAATTATGGTTGTAGAAACAGAAGTGTCCCGAAAAAATGTATTATTTTATTTTTTTGAATTAGGACAGTGCATATTGATCAATGTCTCAGCAGCAGCTTCAACATAAATATGCCAGAGTTAGCACAATATCTAAATTTCATCCGTTGTCCTAAGGCAGGTTAAAAACATGCAGTTAGACAGCCACAGGCACACGACTTGACATTAAACATTAAAAACAAAAAGCAGATACAGTATGTCACCTTGTTTGTCATCTTTATTTATTTATTAACCTTTATTTAACCAGGGTGACCTGTGAGTGAAAAACATAACAGCAGATCATGTACAGTAAAAAAATGTTAGTTGAAAGTCCATAGAAAGAAGAATAAGATCAGGTATGGGTGCATGACTGGTTTGTTTTGAAAGTAGAGTAGTTGTAACAGTTTCTGACATGCTCTGGCATTGAATTTCATCATTTTGTGCCTCTGATAGATACAACCATTTGGCTAAATTTAGTTCTGCATCTTTGTAATAAAATCTGTTGAGGGTGGAGGGCGAGCCCAGTTAGAACTCTGACATGAGACAGGCATCCAGGAACATTTGGTAACTTTCAAAATCCAATATGTTGTACTCTCTTGGAATGTTACAATAATGATAATGTAAAGGCTTTTTGTCTAGAGTTTTCAAAGTGTTCTTAAACAAAGACGTAAAAGTGTCTGTAAGAATTATATTTCTAGTATTTGGGCAAAGGCAGCTGTACATTTAGGGTATGAAAAGATATTCTTGGACAGAGCCATTACAGTCACTTTGCCGCCTGCTGTGTGTTGCCATAGAAAGAGGGATTTGTGTGCCTAGTATTTGCTGCTTGAATGAACATGGCACCATGCAAGCTTAGTCTACACATATTTATCAGAGAGGCTTAGATTACACGGCTTTAGTCCTTAATCTTACAATATTCAAAACAAGGACTATCAATCAGCCCATATATAAAGTCAGCATTTGCATCTGCCACAAAAAAGTCACATTAGTCAACTTCTATTAAAGATAACAATTAAAAAAAGTTTCCAGTGTCAATGACAATGATGACAAAATGGCACAATAAGCGTTTTAAAGCAGTTTGATGCATTTTGGAGTCCTTCAGGTACTTTCGTATAGGCACATATAATAACAATGAACTGCATTTTTTCAGTTTTACAGCTGGTCAAATCTCAGAAGATTCCCGCCAAGATCAGCATCAACGTGGAGACGGAGAAAGAGAAGGTTTTGAGGAGAGAGTTTGTGTTTGAAGATGCAAAGGTAATTCTTACAGTAGTTTTCAAAGTACTTTTTTCTGTTAATTAAAAGCAAAATTTTAAATGCAAAAAATGATCTGTAGAAACGGGAAGGTTTTTGTCAGCTGCTGCAACTAATGAAGAACAAGCACTCTGAGAAACCCGAACCAGACATGATCACGGTGTTTGTTGGCACATGGAACATGGGTACGCTAATAAAACACTCACTAATCTGGTATAATGGCCACTAAATACACCAATGTTTCTTTCCAAGACCAAGAACACTTACTTCTGGTTAATCCCTGGTTTAGTCCTGGTTTACTCCCAGTATAATCTGGATTTGGTCCTTTTTTGTTCAAGTTTTATTAATTATATGTTCAGATTTAAACTCAAATATAAACTATAAAAATAATATCATTGTCTTTCCAAAAAAAACATAATTTTACTTTGAATTGGCCCATTGACAAGCACTTCCACAATAATTTAAACAACTTAATTTGTCTTACTTCTCTGTAGGGAATGCCGCGCCGCCCCTCAACATTAGCTCGTGGTTCCTGTGCAAAGGCCAGGGCAAGACCAGGGACGACACGGCAGAGCACATCCCACACGACATCTACGTAGTCGGGACTCAGGAGGACCCGCTGGGCGAGAGGGAGTGGGCCGAGACCATCAAGAGCACCCTGAGGAACATCACCAACATCAGCTTCAAACAGGTGAGAGAGAGCTACCTCAACGTAAAGAAAAAGAGTCATTTTGACATTTTAGTCCTACTTTTGTCTTGTATTATCTTTGGTATAGCTATGATTGATTAGGGAAGGTTACTTGCATTAAAGGAGACATACTAGACTTTTTCCAGACAAGAGGCTATAGTTGCCCTGGGGCCTCTGACCTGAATGGGCCTTGAATAAGACGCTCTTACCCAGAGGGGGGCAAACTAAGGCCCGGGGGCCACATGCGGCCCTTTTGGCATTTTGATCCGGCCCGCAAAGCATTCAATATAAAATTGTATGAGTTTGGTGTGGTGCATTCATCATTTTATAGTTTCCTGAGCAGCTGCTTGTTAATTAAAAATCAGTTTTGAGAACAGCCACCACTAGAATAACACCAAACTTTGATGCATTGGATAAAAGGAGTGACCAACCGCACTGTTCCCACTAATAAAGGTAATGATTTTTGCTATTCTGTAGTAATTTTTGTGTATTTTAGGCATTAAGTCTATGTTTAGTAGTATGTGTGTAAAATGGTCCGGCCCCCAGGCAAGTGTAAAAATCCAATGTGGCCCTTGCGTCAAAATAATTGCCCACCCCTGCTCTTACCTATCGTCGTAGATGCAAGGCTCTGAAACTGTTGTCTAAATGTCACAAGGAAGTAGTGCAGTGTACTTTTAAACAAGAAAAATTGTCTGGGATTGTCAAATATTTCATTCTGCCAAAGCCACCCCCCAAGCTAAATAGTAGATAAAACATAACATTATAAAATTACAAATGACAACCATGTATTCCACAACTAGGTGAGCACTTGAGTGTCAGTTGCCGAATGCAGAATGCTGCAGAATCCATTAAAATACAACTTCGGATAAACTAATGATGAGGAAACACCTTTGTAACATGGTTATTGGAGTAAATGAAGTGTTCTTTGTCTCATAGGTGGCCATTCACACCCTGTGGAACATCAGGATTGTGGTTTTAGCAAAGCCCGAGCACGAAAACAAGATCTCTCACATCTTCTCAGATAGTGTGAAGACGGGGATCGCTAACACGCTTGGTGACTGAACCTATTTTTATGATGCTGTCAAGGTCATGTGTTCATGTTACAAGCCACTGTTTATTTCACAGGAAACAAAGGGGCAGTGGGCGTTTCCTTTATGTTCAATGGGACTAAGTTTGGGTTCGTTAACAGTCACCTGACATCTGGGAGTGAGAAGAAACTCAGGTAAGATCTTTACTATATCATATTTAAAGGACCAGCAGAGACATCTACATAATCATCCAACTTCCCTAAATAGGCAGCTCTCAAATCAGCAACAATAACACACATTAACTGTTACTTTTATTCTTCTCACTAAATTGCAATTCAATGATTTAAGATGTTTTTTCAAAGTTGTATTAGTTATTACATCATTAATTATAATATAAAGTGGAACTGTTAATTAAGTGACTATTAATTGACTTAAATATGATATATTTATTGAACCCTAACCCTAAATCCCTCCCTTGTATCCATGCTGTCCTCCAATCCCAAACAGAGTCGGTCCCTGTGACGTAAACTTGGGAACTAAGAGTCCGACGTTTCCGCAGTTGAAAGTTTCTGATTTGAAATTCCGACCTGAGGGGTGTTCAAGCTCGTTTTTCAAAAGTCGGATGTTCCTAGTTTCTGTGAAGACATGAATGCAGCATAAATGAGCCTGTCATGATGTCAGGGGTGTGATCAGCCTCCTAAAAGAAGGCGCAGAAAGAAAGAAAACTGTGGAGAATGCTGCTAAATGTCATATACACAGTTTAGGTGCAAAACTTTAATATGGGCCTGGTGTAAAAAAAAATAATACCAGGTTCATGTCACTCTAAAATAACTTATAATATATTATTGCCATATAAATCTGTACACCACTTTGTGCATTTACATACAGGGTTTATTACTCTTGTCCACTTGATATCTGCAGTTATGGTCGATCTGTCAACAACCAAGGATTTCTAAATTGCTTTACTTGTAGCTCTGTGTTATTTTCTTAATTCGAGTTTTGCAATTGCAGGCGAAATCAGAACTACATCTCAATCTTGCGATTTCTAAACCTGGGAGAGAAGAAGCTAACACCGTTTGACATCACAAACCAGTTCACTCACCTGTTCTGGCTCGGCGACCTCAACTACAGGGTCGAAATGCAGTCCACTGTGAGCTCCTTCACTCTCCAAAAAACACATGATCCCAGGGAATCAAAACACTTCATGTAAATTGTCCTTGGTGTCGCCAACAGGAAGCTGAGTACATGGTGACGAAGATTAAACAGCAGCAGTACCAGGAGCTGCTCAGTAAGGACCAGCTGAATATGGAGAAGAATGAGGGGAAGGTGTTTCTACATTTTGGTAAGAAATGTCCTCGCTATGATAACAACCATTATAACACTGTGAGAACAATCATTTTAAATCTATTTCTAAGCTTCCTATTTTCTACAGTAACCTGAATTTCAAGGCTGTGTGTTTTTTCAGATGAAGAGGAAATCACTTTTGCACCAACCTATCGCTTTGAGAGATACACACGAGAGAAATATGCCTACACAAAGGCCAAAGCCACTGGGGTGAGATCCACCATGACCACTGCGCTTTAGAGTGATGTGAAATAACAGACAAATAATTGTTATTTGAAAGTTTCTGTAAATCTAGACAGTCAATGGTGGAGTGTTATTGACTGACTCTTAATTATTTCAATGACAAATTTACACTAAAAAGTAAAGGGGACATAAGAGTTGTTTTCCCACTGTAGGAACTGGAACTTTTTTTTAGTTCCAGTCGCTGTTTGATGCACGTTCACACAGAGTAGTATCTAGGGACTGGAACCACACTTTGGGCTCTTTTTAGCTTTAGCAGTTTCAGTCAGACCAGGAACCTTTTTGTATATTTACAACACTAACTTTATTGGGAAATATGTTTCATTCATTTTCTGACTTAGACAAACTTTTTTGATGCAAAAGAGAAAAAACTTGGACACAGTAGCTCCAAAAATACAATTCTTAATTAGTAAGTAGTGACTAAAATTCTGAACTACTGCAAATGATCATGTTTTATTTTTATTTTCATTGCTTGTTTGAGTCTTTGTAGTATCACAAAAAGAGCATTAACTTCCTGTTCAAATTCACAGATCTGATAAGCCCTGCCTCTTCATAGTGACATCTCACCATATCAAACAGTAGAATGTTAGAGACCCTTTTTTGTATTATTAATAATAACTAAGCACAGGGATATGGGGCTGGGGATAGGTGAAAACATGAATTTTCTGAGGATTACTCCCTTTTTACAAATACAAAGTTGTATGGCTTCAGATTAATATTACAATGTGTGACTATTTCTGCTTTTTTCAGACAAAGTACAATTTGCCCTCCTGGTGTGACCGAGTGCTACGAAAGTCCTACCCTTTGGTTCATGTCATCTGCCACGCTTATGGTAGCAGCATACCTTTAATTGTAATGAAACTATTTAGAATATCTTAATCATGCATCTGTCCTCATATAGGCTGCACAAATGACATCATGACGAGCGACCACTCTCCAGTGTTTGCATCATATGAAGTGGGAGTGGTTTCACAGTTTGTGTCCAAACAAGGTACAGCAGGCAATGTCCAAATGCTAACAGTCAAAACAATGATCATGTGTTTTTTCACTTACCCCAGACCCGGACAGTGCCCCACAGGGCGGGATCCAGATCATGAACTGCATGGCCACTCTGTTGACAAAATCACAGACAAGGTTCTTCATTGAGTATCATTCGAGCTGTTTAGAGAGTAGGTGCAATTCATTATGTATAAAGTGTATGGCATTTTTCATTAAACGTTTTAGTAAAATTTTAGATTAAGATCTAAACCTTTTCCTTATCAGAATCGGTGAAAACAGCAGAAGGAGAAAACACTCAACACTCAAATGGATTCATTCAAGTGTGGTTTGGAAACCAAGTTCAGGTAAAGCAATCAATCTATTACTTAACATTGTAGTTTAGAGACAAATCGATTGAAAATGCATTTTACATCAGTGCATCATTGGTAAGATTAAGATATATTGAATATTTCCTTGAAAATTTCTCAGCTCACTCCAATTATCTCTGACCCTGAGTACCTCCTGGACCAGCACATCCTGATCTGTATCAAGTCCACAGACTGCGATGAGTCCTATGGTCAGTCCTTCTAACATCAGTCTAATACAAACATAACAATGATGAAAAATAAATATTATTAAGTATTATTAAGCCTAAAGTATTACTGTATTCAAAGGCGAGGGCTGTGTGGCGCTCAGAGCAGCCCAGTTTTGTTACACCGAGTTTCAGATCACTCTCACTCACAACGGAGAGAAGACCGGCACTCTGAAAGGAGGCATCCAGCTGCACACTGCAGACTGCAAACCTACGGAGAAATTATACGGTAAACCTCTGGACTTAACCTTTTTACTCATAGTCACATGATTTGAGCTGTACTACAGTATTAGTAGTATTAATTTTACAGGCTCCAAGACACTATTTTTAAAAGTGGCTTTACAATAAAGATTGACATACCTTGTCAAACCCTGGTTTTAAAACAAGACAGTAACACATACACTTTAAATGCAGTATATTGTATGTGTTTCATATTTCATTTTTTTCTGTCTACAGATTTCATCAAAGTTGAAAGAGATGACCCTGCATCCATAAAATGCAAAGGCGGAGACAAGTAAAATGCTCAGTTCTATTCAGTTTTATTTAATATTTAAACACTTAGGTGTATATAATAGTATATATTAATGAAATTACAACAAGCAAAAAGTATAATTTGGTCTACCAGTGTATTGTTCATCTTGGTGGAGTGCCCTGGGGGGAAAAATTAGGTGCCAACAGACCTTGTCACACTACACTCAATCTGTGTTTATTGTATATTTCCAGGTTGTCTATTTCTCAGGCTCTTGACATCTCTAACCCCAATTATATGGGACTGCCCTTCAAAACTGGGAACATTAAAGACAAGGGCTGGAGTTACAGCATGCAGCCTAAACCTGCTCCAGCCTCACGCAGTCCCACCATGAAACATCCAGCGTGAGTTTGGAAACCACTGTACTCTTAGCTTACACTTTAAAATGTATTTTAATAGTAGAAAAAAGGCATTTTCCTGACCCTTTAGCATGTTTTCTTTTTGAGATAGGATAGGACACTTATCCCTGAACAGCAATGATTTGCAAGACTGAATACTTGTTCATTTGAGAACATTATGACAAACTAGATAAACAGTTATGAATGTAGTGAAGATGCGGAAAGTTCTAG